>NW_004624740.1:30196273-30273914 GCF_000247695.1 Heterocephalus glaber | reverse complement strand
AGAGACGGCAGACAGGGATGGGGACAGAGAGACGGCAGACAGGGATGGGGACAGAGAGACGGCAGACAGGGATGGGGACAGAGAGACGGCAGACACAGAGACACAGAGAGAAGCCGATGGGGAGGGGGAGGGGAGAACACAATGTACAGAGGTGAAACGGGGAGACAGGCAGGGCGCAGGGACCAAGACTGCAGACAGTGCCCGCCCTGCCCAGCCTCCCCTCCCGCAGTACAGCCCTGGAGCCTGGGGGCGGGGCGACCCCTCTGCCGCGCGAGCCACACGAGGCCTTCACTGTGTGTGCTGGAGGGGGGATGTGCCCTGAGCCCCCAGCCCTGGCCCCACCTGCTCTCTGGAGGGAACAAGGGCACTCAGAGCTGGGGGACTGGGGCGAATGCCAAGCCCAGGTGGCTCAGACCGCAGGAGCAGTGCAGGGCCCAGCCCAGGACTGGCCGGGGTGTCAGGAAGCCTTATGGCCCCTTTACTGCAGCAGGAGGAGCACCCCACCTCCCCCAGGCCTGAGAAGGGCCCTTGGCTCCCCAGGGCAGGGTGGGGCCGAGGACCTGGAGAGTCAGAGTCCCTGGAAACCTGCCGCTCAGGAAGCACCAGGCAGATGGCAGGCGCCTTAGCTTGCTGTTGTATTGCAGGGGCAGCTGCTCAAGCTGGGGGAGCGGGGGGCCCTGGAGAAACTGAGGCATGGGCCAGGAGCTTGGAGGAGGGCTTGACTGCACCTTACCCTCTAGGAGTAGGTCCTAAGTCCTGCAGAGCGGTGCTGGGCTTTGGCCTTGCCCCTCATGCACTCCTGTCTGAACATCACCCACCCCGCCGCTCCCAGGCGCCTCAGGCTGGGTGCAGACACCCCTGGGGCCTCCATCAGCCCCGAGGCCCCTCTGCCTGTGGCACAAGCCCACCCTCCATCTCAGTCCCATCCTCCTCGCTCCTCACTCTTGTCTGCTGGCACTGAGGCTGGCACTGGAGGGAAGCCGGGTCTGAGCCACACAGAGAGGCCAAGCTCTGTCCTGGGGCCCAGCGCTTCACACAGTGTCTGCTAAATGAATGAATGCCCAACACCAGGGACCGTGTGCCGGGAATGTGCGTGAGATTGTTCCTAATCATTACACCCATCGGTGTGAACCATGTTCATCTTTTCCAAACTGGGTGAGTTCCCTGTGGCTGCCAGAATGCTTCACCAGAAGCACACTGGCCCCTAGCAGCACAAGCTTGACACTCTGGAGGCCAGAAGTCTGACAGGATGGTGTCCACGGGGCTGCTCCCTCTGGGGGCTCCAGGGCAGGGTCCTTCCTCTTCTTTTCCCTTGAGGTGCTGTCATTCCTACTTCCTGTCTCTTCTGGAGACACACGCGGAATTGTGGCTCACTCTGAACTCATCTTGAGGCCCTTGCGCTATCTGCAGAGACCCTTTCTCCAAGTAGGATCCCATTCTGAGGGTGCAGGTGGGCACACCTTTGGGGGCTGCTCTTCAACCCACTGTGGGGGACATCGAGGCATGGTGAGGTGAAGCAGCTTCTGGAGCACTGAGGTGTCTGGGAGCCCAGGGGTGCAGGGTCAGAGGATGGTGATGCAGGTGAGGTGAGGACCCTCCTTGTCCATCTGGCTGAAGGGACAGGGTCCCCACATCGAGGCCTATTTCTGGAATGGACTGTGGCATCCACTGGAGAGGTCTGGAGTCCAGCAGGGTGGAGGCCAGTGTGTCCCGTGTGCAGGAGAGGGCATTAGCCTGGGGGTCCGTTAGCCTGAGGGTCCATCTGGACGCCCCCACTGTGGGGGTGCTTTCCTGGTTACCAGGAACCCTGCAGGGTCAGTGGGGCAGCTGGGGGCCTGACACATGGGGACTCTCAGCGGCTCCAGCCTTCCCCGCTGGAGCAGTGGTGGGTGGAGGTAAGGGACAGGTGACCTACACTCTCTCCGTGACCATCAGGACACAGCATGGATCTTTTCCAGAGTTCTGAGTTTCCTGTCCCAAGCAGAAATGCACGGGGAAACACACGTGTCAGAAGTGTTGGAGCACATTGAGTCAGAATCTGTGTGGGAATTTATCCCAAGGGGATACACTGCAGCTCAGGTACCTGTGCAGATATCTGTGGAGACAGATTCCTCATCCCCGTGGGCTCCACAGAGGGAAACTGGGAAAACCCAGATGTCCCAAGGCAGCAAGTGACTCAGCCACGCAGCAGGTCGTGGCGGTGTGGACCATCAGGATAAAGGTGCTGTGGCTGGCAGCCACTGACAGGGAGGCCTTTGAGTGACTCAGCTGTCGGCAAAGTGGAGTATGTTGGGGGAGTCCCTTACGAACCTAAGGGATTAGTGGTGCAGCAACACATCTGTAATCTCAGCACTCTGAGAGACGGAGGCAGGAGGATTGCAATTCAAGCCTCAGTTGGGCAGCTTGGCAATACAGTGAGACTTTGACTCAAAATTTAAAAAAAGAGAAGAAAGGAGGGCCGGGGATTTAGCTCAGTGGCGCCTCGACTGCCTGGCAAGTGCAAGGTCCTGAGTTTGATCCCTGGGATGTAGTTCAGTGTGAAGTTCTGGGTTCAAGCCTCAATATTGCAAAAAAACCCAAAAATAAATAAATAAGTACTGTCTGTAAGGAGTGGGGTGTGCCTCAGTGGAAGAGCCCTTGCCTCCCATGCACGAGGTTATGGGTTCTATCCTCAGTCCAGGAAAAAGAATTTTGAATGTGGAGGGAAAAACATTGGCTAGCTGTCTGGCAAGAAATCAGGAAAGTGGCTGAAGTTAGGAGAGGGTGGATGATGGAGTCTTTAGCTTTTCTATTTTTCTGAAGTTTCCAGAATTGTCTACAATGGAGATTTACTGTTCTCATTTTTTAAGGCTTTAGGAAAGCTCTTTCCAGTGGCTGGAGGATGGCAGTGATGCACCCGTCAGGCATGGCAGAGGCGGTTCTGCAGAACAAGGCAGGGTGGGTGGGTGATCCAGGGCCCAGAGGAAGCTTCATCCTAAAGGGCACTTAGGGAAAGGCCTATGGGCCTTGCTGGAGGCAGATGCCACCTTTGCTCCATGGCTGGGCACAGGCTGCGCCACAGCTGGGGGCGACTCGCAGGGGTCCAGGGCCACACTCCTAGCCAGCCTTGGGGATGCCTGGCCCCAGCGCTGCCAGCTGTGGGCACTAAGAAGAGACTGCTGGCCAGCTGAGATGCCTGGTCCTCTTCCTGTGTCCCGAGCACTGAGCTCCCTACTCTGGCCAGCACCCCCAGTCTGCCTCACCCTAGGTGGTGATGCCAGGAAGGGGGCAGAGACCTCCTGTTAGCCAGCAGTGGCCGGTGGGGGCCGTCAGGGGGTGACTTCCACCTCCCAGAGCCACAGGGGCACATGGAGGGAGCTCCCTCTGAGCACAAATCCCACATCAGGCACCTTGGGGGCAGTGTAGACCCCCCATCTCCACCCCTCCCTGTTCCTAACCTGGCACAGAACCAGTGCTGCTTGCTGCCCAAATTAACTGCCCCCCACCCAATGGCACAATAGCATTGGCTTAGGTTTGGTGACAGTGGCCCTGGGTGGCTCTGTCCCCCTCCCAGTGCTGCCACGTGGACTTTCCTCCTGGGGAGGCTCCTCAGCTCTCTGTCCCTCTCCAGGTGGGCAGCAAGGGGGTTTGGTGGTCATCACGCAAGTGCTCCAGCAGGCTCTCCTGTCTCAGCCGGGAGCGAACACAGGCAGCTGGGCTACCCTTCATTCACCTGCTTGGCTTTAAGATCTCAGGCCTCCCTAAGGGCATTTCTGGGAACGTTGGGTGTCCCCCGAGATGTGGCTCCTCATACATTGTCCTCCTCTTCCTCCTTTCCTCTCAGGCACTTTTCTCAGTCCCGCCTTGTCCCTGCCCCTTGGGCTGACGTCACCCAGGACCTCTTGGGTCTTTCCAGCCCGGCGCTGTCCTCTCGGGTGGCCTTGGGGAGTGCAGGGTTCGAGGTAGGGGCTCGTGGGACAAGGAGGGGACCGTGAAGGGGTGGGGACTGACACGGAGAGCATGCTCCAGCCGGCTGGCCATGGGGGAGCTGGGGTCCCAAAGGGAGAGCGGAGCGGAAGCCCTGAGGGATCGCGGGATCTCCGGGAGGGGGTGCAGAGAACCTCAGGCCACAGGGGTCCTCCGCAGCCTGTGTGTGGGGAGGGAGTGTCTCTGAGGCCAAGTAGCCTCACCTGGGGAAAATAGGACACCACGTCCATCAGCAGAAACAGCAGAGCAGCGGAGAGACTGAGCCAAACTTCAGCACCATCCCGGGTTTGAACCAGGGGTGCACACCCTTCCCTGCCCGGGAAGGGAACTGGGATGGATTCGGGGTTCTCCAGTGAGGGAGCAAGAGGAAAACCAAGGTCCGCTGGGGAACTTTGCTGGTGTGGTCTGAGCCCTCAGGGTCTCCTCCCTGCCAGTGGAAACCTGACCACTGCAAACCCGGAGCTAGTGATGGATAGCACGTGGCTGCGGCTGCCTGGCATTAGCAAGCGCATTGAGAACCAGAAGAATATGATTCTTGCCCAGGGCTGGCCTCTGTCTGGGCAGGTGGGGGAGGACAAGTGTCTGGTGCTGGGCCGCTGACCTCTGTCACCCAGCAGATCAGGCTGCCCTTGTCCGAGTGGCAGACCCTCCGGGAAGGAAGAGCCAGGACAAGGATGCACCCTCCCCAGGCAAGGAGGTGGGAGGGGACTCTGGCCAGGGGTGGTGGGCAGGAAAGTCACTGCTTAGGAACGGGACAAGTTACAGCCCTGCTTGTCGTTAGAGTATAGAATCCCCTCAGTGTGCTAGGAGTTGGGGTTCCAGAGTGGGGCGTGGCATGGAAACCAGGCACCGCTGCCTCCAAGCTGTGTGTGACCATGGCCAAGTCATTTAAGGTCTCTGAGCCTGTTTCCCTATCTGAAACAGAGGCACCTTTGTCTCTGCAAGATCCAGAGGCTTGAGTGATGTGGGCAGAGCATCCAGGGCTGGGGCACAGCGGCTCCGTCGTGAGGCTAATTAGGGGCAGGTGGCAGACTGGCAGGCCCCAGACCACAGCCAAGGCCCCAGATTTGGAGGTTTCTTTCAGAGCAGTGACCACAGTTGATGATGGATTGGTGGGTGGCAGAGGCGGCCAGGAGCTGCCCCACACTACTAACTGTAGCTCCTGGCCCTTCGGGGGACTGTGAGTCCATGGCAGGGGCTCCCCCTAATGACCCAGGAACACAGGAGTGGCCACCCAGGCTTCTCCAGAAGAAATGCGATCTAGGCAGACATCTGTGTAGGGGACCCCAGGGACAGAGAGACAGGAGACTTGTGCACTCTCCCACCTGACTTAATAGCCTGTCAGCCATCCCCTGGGCTGTGTTGGGAGGTGGCTGCTTTCAGACCTGCCTCTTATGTCCCCCTGAGCTCCACCTGATCATGTGGAGCTGGGCACCGCCTCTCCAAGCCCAGTGGCCGCCATGGTGCTTCGAAGAGCCATCCCAGGGAGGGCGGCTCAGCCGGAAACTTCAGCCCTCATTCTTTTTTTTTTTTTTTTGGTACCGGGGATCGAACTCAGGTCCTTGTGCTTGCGCAGCAGGCAGCGAAACCACTGAGCTAAATCCCCGGCCCGCAGCCCTCATTCTTGAGACCCTGCACGAGGTTACAATTCCCACGGTGTCACTACTTGGTCACTTGTCACTTCCTTTCCCTCCAGAGCTACTGTGGTGTTTTCCAGGGGCAGGTATCGGGGTCTTTATGGTCTTGGGCTGCCTGTATTTCTCTAGAGCTTCGTTCATCTGCTTTCTTACGTCTGCTGTTCCACTTCAGAGAGTCCAGGTGGGTAAGTTTGGGATTGTTCTACCTCATTGTCCCCAGGGTTTGCTTTTGGTGAGCTGAAAATCTGTGGGAGTTACACCTTGTTTAAGTGTCTTCTCATTTCTATGTTTTAAAAAGTTTGATTCCTTGTTTGATGCTTATAAATTGCTTATGGCGAGTAGCTTTATCGCCAGTATTCAGAACCCTTAGGAAATGGCTACTTCTCAGAAGCATCTTCTATGTAGCTGGCTTTTGGGTTTTGAATCTGTTGCAGGATTCTACCTCAGTTTATTGGGGATGAGAAGTTTCTGCCTACTTGGACCAGCTGCCAGTTCTTTGGCATTGGCCAATAGTTGTTTGTTTTTTTTTTAAGACCCTTAGGCAATCTGTCTTGGTATACCAGGAGGAACAATTGATTAGCACAATTATGTCACCTTGGCTAAAATAGTACAATCAACAATAACAATAGCATCAAATACAGCCCAGAAAATGACAAACTGTAGCCCTTAATATGACAATTTTACCCTTAGAGGAGAAGATTTAAAAGGGTTAGAGGGTAAAAAACAGAAATAGAAGAGGAAGAGATCAGAAGCAAGGCTGGAGGACAGACATTAGGAAACTGGTGAAGCAGACAGGTGAGAAAGAAAAGGAGAAAAAAAAAAGAACAGAACAGCAACAAAAACCTAGAAAGCATGTTCAATCAGGAAAAAAACAAAACAACTACAAAGGAGGAAAACAGAAAGAAAAAAGAAAAAAAAAACAAACCCAAAATGTTCAATTCAAGGTGTGTCTCTGCTGTCACTGGTAGGCAGTGTGGGCAGAGTCCAGAGCCAGATTGATTATTCCCAGCAAGCCAGCTGCAGGTTCACGTGGGGTAGTGGATAGTCCCAGCCAGCCTGCGTCTTTAGTTCCTCTGAAGTTCAGGTTGGCTTTGGGCTATGAGGCTGGAACTGGATACCTTGAGCCTACAACAGTTTATATGTCTCCTGCCCACTTGAAATTTGTTCCCCGATCTCCTGCTGACTTGAACTCAACACCCACTGAGGCACCGGGAGCCACTAGATGGAGTCGGCCTGCAGCTGTTCTGAGTTCCGAGCTCAGCTGCCCCTCTCCTAGATGGCTACCAGCCAAGGCCAATCACCCTCTCCTGGGTGAGGTCTGAACCCCAGCTGCTGCAGTCTGCTGTATCCACTGCTCTGTTCCACTGGTGCGTTTCTCCGTGGAGGCCTCTGGGATCGCCAGTAGTCACTGTGCCTCTGCAGGTTCGGGCTGCCATTCCCTTGCCAAGAGTCCGCGCTCTGAGAGGGAGCTCTGCTTGGTACCTCCCTCCTCTTTGTTAAAGTCTCTCTGTTCACTCTCCCTGTAGACTTCAGTTCTCACCTCAGATTCTTCCTGGGTCCTGGGGATCCACTTCCCTCCTCCATCTCCTCCTCGGACTGCTATATTCCAGTGTTAGGACACCAAATCTTGAAGAGGCTCTTTCTCTGCTGCTCACCACTCCACCATCTTCCCGGAAGTCTCCTGCATTTCTCGGTTTTAGGCTCAGGCATGGAGAATATTGATAGATAAAACCAGCTTAAATGGAAGGTCCCCACTGCTTTAAGAGGGGCCCTAAACCAGAACATGGAGCACTTCATTGCCAGGACCTGCCCAGCTGCACCGATGCGTGGCTGAGGTCTCTGGCTGATTCGGACAATGTGAGTCTGACCTGGATGGCACCTCCTTGCGCCCACCGGGGCCCTTCCTGTGACCCTGGGGTTTGGGCTTCAAACAGCTGAGATGAACTGAGTCTGCTGTTTGGGTCCCGTTCACACTTGGCACAGACACTGCTAGGCCAGCGAACTTTTGGTAAAAAGAACGCATTTCTCAATTCCTGAGGCTTTGCCTGGGGTAGGGGTGTTTGCTGGCAGTGAAGGCCCTGACTGGGACCTGTGGGTGGTAATGGGGGTGGGAAGACCCTATGGGTAGAAGTTCCGCAAGGGGAACCTGAGGGAGAGCACTGAGTTGGGAGTCAGGATCTTCGTGAACTGTGCCGACGCTGGGCAGGTTGCTTCCCCTCTCTGAGCCTCAGTCTTTTTTCTTTGCACTTTGGATTGAACCCAGTACTGAGCTACACCCCTTACCCTTTTTATTTTATTTTGAGACAGAGTCTCGCTAGGCTCACTAAATTGTTCCAGTGTGGGCTGGAACTAGCAGTCCTCCTGCCTCAGCCTCCTGAGTAGCTGGGATTGGAGGCTTCTAAATTATGAGGTGGGCGATTACTGGTAATCTGTGTCTGGGCTGCCATAGAGGTCAGATCAAAAAGTGCCCTTGGGGACACTACAGGGCAGCGGATGTGGAAGAAGGGCATCATTCAGGGCTGTTCAGACCATCTGCAAATGTCCACTATGTCTCATTTCCCTTCCTCTGGGAAGCTGTGGCACAAATCACTTGGGCAGGGGGCAGCTGGGGCTGCACTTCCCCAGTCCAGAAAGCTGGCTCTGGGCTGGCTGCAGCACTGAGGAGTCATTCAGAGGTGACTGAGCAGCAAGGCCTTGCCTGCCTTCTGCTGGGGGTGTCTGTGGGCAGAAGGTCTGGGGTGAGTGAGGTGCTTGGAATCGAGTCCTGTGACCTATGTCTGGAGACCAAAATAAGCCTGTTCGAGGCAGGAGGAGGCAGGTGCTGGAGACATCTTGCCAGCCTCATGCCTGGGCACCTCCTCTCTCCCACTGGGCTTGGCTGGGCTCTGAGCAGGGAAGGCAGGAGGTGCCTGTCTGTGTTTGCTGGGAGGAAACTGAGGCACAGTGGGGTTAGTGGTCAGAGGGCCAAGTTCATGTCAGAGCCCCAGCTGGTGTTGAGGGTGTTTGGGGTTCAAGGGTTTTCTGACCTCACAGCCCACTGACCAGCCCTGGAGCTGGCTAGGGCGTTGCCCCAGGGAGGGGAAGGCCAGGCTTCCCAGCAGCTTCTCCATCTCACACAGCGTGAGGCCGGTGCTCCTAAAATGGCCAGAGCTCCCTCACCAGGTCCTGGCTCTTTCCCCTCAGGCATCCCAGCCACAGTGTCCTCCAGATACCCCCGTGTCCCTGGTATCCCCTGGCTGTCTACAGGGGCGGGTCTTTTGGGTCCTTCCTCCGCTGGGCCATTAGCTTCCTCCCGGCCTCCTGAGTCTGCTCAGGTGACTCCCACACCCTCTGGCCATGACCACCCTGCCTCTTTCCTTTCCACTGGAACCTAGCACTTTCTGATTTGCACATTTCTTTTTGTTCAGTAGATCCTGACTTCCAGTCACCAGCTTGCTAGGTTTCCAACTCGCAGATGTAGGCAGGGACTTCTCCCCTTCTTCCATTTCCCTCCTGTTGGTTGTTTCTCCCTCAAACCTGCACGCAGAAACTACAGGCCCAATGAATGAATGAACTGAGCAGACAAACCCATGGGCCCTCTCACGCTGGGACCCTGCCCAGCCTCCTTTGGAAATTCGGCTGTGGTCTCTGTGTGTGGGGAGGGACCTCCTTGGATCCGTTCCTCACTGCTCTTCCCCCATCCATGGCTGTCTGGAAAGCCCCACCCATAGGCTTTTCCACTGCGGGGAGGGTCACCCTCTTCCTCATCTGAGGGTCAGGTGGGGCACCCCCACATCAGAATCAGGTTGTACATCCTGTAGCAGAAGTGCCCCAGATGGGAGCTGGAGCAGGAACTTCCCTGGAGTCCGGTGGTGGCCCTCGGGCACAAGCTCCATCTGTGAAGACCCAAAGTATCCCCAGCAGTAGGCATCATGGTGCTGGGAAATTGGTGTGTTCTGCTCCCACCTGATTGTTTCTGGTACTGGGGATTGAACCTAGGGCCTTAGCACTGAGTTACATTCCCAGCCCCTTTTACATTTTGAGACAGGACCTTGCTAAATCATTAAATTGCCCAAGTTGGGCTCAAACTTCCGATCCTCCCACCTCAGCCTCCCAGAGTGCTGGGGTTACAAGTGTGTGCCCCTCCTGTGATTCTCATGTGTGGTGTGGCTTGGTCTCCTGCACCTCGATTTCGTCCTCTTGAAAGGTGTACCCCTGTGTTCTCGTGTGAATATGGTGAACCCTGCCTGGGGCATAGCAGGTTTGGTGAGCTTGGTGGTTCTTATTTGCTGCTGGACTGTACATGGGTGGGCGTGACCTTTCCTGGAAGTGGTTTGGTGTTACAAAGCAAGATGCACTAAACAGCTGCACTTGGTCTTTCCCCTTCTGGGGATCTGTTCAGAGGACATGGAAAAAAACCTTGTGTACAAAGACATGTGTCATGGCATTTCAGGGCAGTCATTGACAATGGATTATTTTGTTTTGAGACAGGGTCTCACAGTGTAGTTCAGGCTGGCCTTGGACTAACTCTGTAGGTCAGGCTGGTCTCAAACTCATGGCGATACGCCTGCCTCAGCCTTTCGAATGCTGGGATTACAAGCATGCACCACTACGCCTGGTGACAATGGTGTTTTTATAGATTGCTTAAGCCTTTGGGAAAATGCCCATAACATACTAAGCAAAAACATGAGAGTTGTTTAAAAATGTGCAAATATTGCAAATTTTTATTTGTAATAAAAAAATATATATATAGAAAGAGAAAGCATAAATTTTCTGGGTGGGAGGGATGGCGATGAAAATTCAAGGCCAACTCCTTCCCTCCTCCTACACCAGCACTGTGTTTTGGAAAAAAAAATATAGGTTTATATATGGACATGTTACAGTCACATGTACTTGAGTATATGAGGTGTGATTGAAAAATATGATGAATATTTAATTTTAAAAAATTACAGTAAAAGACACATTGCCATGGGTCCCCTTCAGAATCCAACCCATCACTTTGAGCACACTTATCCATCGCTCTTGCCACTTTCCAAAACAGTTCTAGAGTCCTCTTTTATGTCTTTAGTTGCACTGTTGTGGCTGCCTTGATGTCTTCAGTTGATTCAAAATGTTCCCCTTTTGTGGTCATTTTTTTTTTTTGGTACCTGGGATCGAACTCGGGACCTTGCGCCTGTGAGGCAGGAGCTGGAACCACTGAGCTACATCCCGGCCCTCTTTCGTCATTATTTTGACTTTGGGGAAGATCCAGAGTCCCACAGTGCCAGATCCAGTGCATAAGGTGGATGAAGACACAGTGTCATATTTTTACCAGCCTGCTTTCCATTGGATGGCACCCAGCAGCAGTGTTGACTATATATATATATATTTTTTGGTACCAGGGATCGAACTGAGGACCTTGCACTTTCAAGGCAGGCGCGATGCCACTGAGCTAAATCCCTGGCCCTATTGACAATATTTTTAATCACACCCTGTAAAGACTCACGAAAGAGGACTTCCAGAACTGCTCAGAAAGTGGCAAGAACAATGTGGTGTGTTTGCAGCGAGGGAGAGGACTTTGAGGGGATTCGTGGCCATGTGTCTTTTACCGGGACTGTTTACACACCATATATCTCCGCTGTACTCTGTAAGCTTATTTTGCAGATTCGTGTTTTAAATTAGGGTTGGCTGAAGAGCTCATGAAGCTCTCCATTCTCCCCACTGCTGGTTTCCCCAGGGGCTGTGAGGGCCCAGAACTCGCGCCCTGTGAGGAGGTTGTGCAGGCTGGGCTGGGCTTCCTGGGATGAGCGCCCCGGCCCCTGTGTCAGCTCAGCCCTGGTTCGTCTCCCGCCCCTCTGTCTTTTCTTTGCCCCTCCACTCCTGTTTCCCCCCAGCACTGCCCCTTCCTTTATCTCTGCTCCTTGATGGCGCCCCAAGCTGCCCCCCAGCCATGTTATCATCTGCACAGGACATAAGGGCAGGCCTAAGCACTCAAGGGCAGAGCCAGGCACTGCCCGAGGCTTCTCAGGTGTGTTTCGGGTGAGCACAGTGCCACCCCAGTCCTTGGTCCGATTTGCAGCACGATGGTCACAGCGCCCATCTGCCTGGTCCCCTCGCCCCACCTGGCTGTCCCGCTGGTTCCAAGCCTCTCCCTGCTTCTCTCCGTCACACCCGGGCCAGCCTTGCCTACTTCATTTGTATCTCTGGCCCCTGGCACTCATGTGGCCTGGAGCTTCTGGGTCTGGGGGCTGTTGGGTGGCTTTCCTCCCCCACTTATCCCCCCTGGGGGCACATAGGGCTCCCGTGGGAAGCTGAGGTTGTAGGCCCTGTGAAGGGGTCCACTTTGTAATCATGAAGTGGAGAGCCATCTCTGGTGTCCTGTCTGGAGGGACTCCTCTGGCTTTTCAGGGGCCCGGGGCAACTGGTGGAGGTGTCTTGTCATGTCCCTTCCTCCCGAGGGCTCAGGGGAGAGTTGGTGGCCTTGCAGGGACCTGTGGAAACACCTGCCTGTCTGGGGCAGAACAGGCTCCCCTGCTCAATTCTGGATTAAGGACTCAGCCTGCTAGAGAAGGGGAAGTAGTTTCTCTGCCTGGGCTGCGGGCAGTGTCAGGTCCTGGGGCATAGATGCCAGGCCCTGGGAAAGCTACCCTGTTCTCCTGTGGAGACCACAGGCCTGCACATGCCCAGCAGTGACAGTGGCACCTCTGTCTACTCCACAGGTGCTAGGCCTGGAGGTGCCCATGCCTTCCCTCAACGTGCTCAGGAGGTGCAGCGCCAGACAGAGCCATGCCCCATGTGCCCACTGGTGGCCCCTGCAGCCCTGCCTGTCAGCCCAAGGGACAGTTCCATAGGAGACCGTGACTGTCCCCTGGGCAGCTCATGGTCAGCGACAGGGGCTCCTGGGAGTGGCTAGGCCCCACCTGCCTGCCATGCTGCCCTGTAGGCCGGCCCAGGAGTTCAGCTTCGGGCCTCGCATGCTGCGGGACGCCCTGGTCTCCAGCGACACAGGGCTGCAGCAGTGCTACACTGGTGCCTTCTCCCTGGCTGAGCGGCTGTTCCTGGCTGAGGCCTACAACCCACACAGGACCCTCTTCCACCCACTGCTCATCTACTCAGCCTTCGACTGGCTCCTGAGCCGCCCCGAGGCCCCTGAGGACTTCGCCAGCTTCCACGCTGCCCTGCCACACCGCACACAGAGTCTGCCACGGAAGCACATTTACCTGCAGCCCATAGGTACAGAGGGCCAGGACCAGCCTGGCACTGCCCCCTGTGGGGCTGCAGTGGGATGGGTGGCTCAGGATTTGGGGTGGGCAGGGAGGCCTGGTGCCCTTGGCTTGCCCCACCCGCCTCTGACACGGTCAGAGGCTACAGGAGGGTTTGACCTGCAGGTGCTTCGTGGCCCAGGTGTGCATGGTCCCAGCCACATCTGCTGAAACCAGCACCACCCCAGGGCCCATGCTGTACAAAATAACTTCCGTTTGGGTTGTTAGATCAGCTCATTTCACAGGTGGGGAAACTGAGGCTGGAGGAGGTCAACTGACCAGCATTGGAAGAGGCAGGATTTGAATGCTGCTATCCCGGGAGATGCTAGGCTGAGTGTGGCTGGTGTAGCCTAGGGCTTTTTATCTGGCAGAGGCTGGGGACACTGGGGGCCGAGGGCTGTGAGAACAGCTAGGCCAGGCGCTGGGGGTGGTGAGGGAGACTGGCCTCTGGGACCTCAGCACACAGGTGGCCCAGTGTGGTGGGGAGGGTCTGCAGGTAATACGGCGCCGGGCTTGGGAGCGGAGGCCAGGTGTGTTGGCCTTGCCCGAGGCAGGTTGTTTCCCCCTGGGATCCACAGCGGCCCCTCCCTGCCGTGGGGGACAGCGCTGTGGGCACTGAGAGTCTCATGCTCTGTCACCCTGCAGCTCGTGGGCTCTGCTCAGACCTCTCTGGGACCAGTCCCTTCTCACCACGTTCCCTGCAGACAGCTCTGGTCTTCTCACTCTGCTGGGTGACAAGCAGTGCCTCACTTAAGTGCGGGGTTTGGGATAGGGGCAGGTGACAGGTCAGGACGAGGACGTTGGTCTTCACCCTGGTCTGTGTCCTTGTCCTCCTAGTGTGCCGTCTGGCTTAGTCCCTCCCTTGCCCACATTGGTGCCAGCCCTTCTGCTCCAGCCAAGCTGGTCTTTTGCAGCCTGCATGGAGCACACGAGCTGCTGCCGCCCTCTGCTGGCTGCCCTTTAAGTCAGCGCTTCACTGAGCAGGGCTGGCCATTCTGCCTCCAGATCTGAGCGAGGCACCAGTGGGCTTCCCCCTGCTGGACTACCTGCGGAGCTGCGCCGAGGCCTTCTTCCTTGGCCTGAGAGTCAAGTGCCTGCCCTCCGTGGCTGCTGAATCCATCAGCTGCTCCTCACGTCCCCGCAGGGACTCAGATGGGCTGCAGCTGAATACAGGTGAGTAAGGCCAGGGCAGGTGCAGTGGAGGAGGGAAGGAAGAGGTGAGGGAAACAAGGTCGGTGCCCAGCTTGAAGTGTCTGTGGACTTCACAGCCCAGGGCCAGCTGGAACAGTGTGCAGTGGGCATGGCAGGTGAAGCAGCTGCTGGAGGGCGCTGGGCAGCTCTCCAGCCTCTTGTTTGCAAAGGTCTGTGTGTCTGTCCAGGGAATTGCTGACCCTGCCCCACCATCCTTGGGGTCACTGGCCGCTGGGATGGGGCCAGCTGAGAGGCAACCTCGCACAGGACTCTGGGTGTGAGCGCAGGGAGGTCCCTGAGAAGGGGCTGATGTGGGGCCTGGGATCAGTGGGTTGGAACTCGATTGGCCACAGTTCTGGGAAACTCAGCCATTCGGATGCTGCCCAGCCTGTGCCCGATCTCTGCCTGGGGCTCACTGCACGCGTAGGAGCCCGGCTGCCCTCTTCCCTGGCCATCTTCTCTGAGCTTTTGGGGTTCTGCTGGTTCTCCACCTATGAGGACTGACCGGGGCTGCATCTGTCATGCTCTTAACCGCATACGGAGTTCCTCCTCTCTGCCATGTGTCTCAGTTTTGCGGCTTCCCTCAGATCCTTTCTCAGCTCAGCAGCGTCACCATTCTGCCTGTACCCAGCGGCCCTGTCCTGGGCCCTGCTGTGGACAATGTTTGTTATTCCTGCTGTTTTGCCTCAGTTGTTTACTTGTGCTATTTTCCATTATTTATTGACGTCTTATTTGAAAACTCAGTGTACCTGTTAGGATGATTTCTGCCTGGGATGAGCTTTTTCTGCAGATGGGATTTTCTCTTTCTGGTGTTTTGAGGCAGGGTCTCCCTTTGTAGTTCAGGCTGGCCCTGAACTTACAGTGTTCCCCAAGCTGGCCTTGAATGCATGGTGATCCTCCCGCCTCAGCCTCCTGAGTGCTGGGATCACAGACGTGTGCCACCATGCCGGGCTCAGATGGAATTTTCTTTTCCCTCTGCCAGGCCCTGGCTGGGACAAAGACGCTACACTGTCCTGGGTGACTCTGTATCCCCCAGGGGCATTGTCTGCATCCACCCCAGGGTGTGGCATTTTAGGGATAACATGAGGGTCTCCCTGCCTGCTCTCTGCTTGGGAATGGCCCAGCTCCGTTGCATTTAGTCCAGGGCTCTCCTGTTCAGTTCCCTGGCAGGTCTCTGCTTGATTTAAGGTGTGTGGGGTGTAACTGAGTGGTAACGTTCCTCCCTGTTAGCCTTAGTCACGGGCTTTCCTCACTGTCCTGCACTCAGCCCTCCTCGTTGATGTTGAGGGCAGGGGCAGCCCTGCTGTGGTTCCCCAGCCTGCCTTGCGTTCGGGTTGACAGGACTCCCAGGCTGGGGTGTGATGCCCTCCCCCAGTGTCTGGCTTCGCAGGCGGCCACTGAGCAGGCCTGCTTGCTGGGCACAGCCCACACCCTGCAGGGCCTGGAAGGGACCCAGGGACAGCATGGCCCAACCTGGCTCTAGCCCCGAACAGAGCCTGCTCTCCCAGCGCTCTCCTCCGTACCACGGGAAGGCTGGTCGCGCCTGTGCTTATGTCACCTAACTGCTGGCCCTGGGAGACACAGGGATGACCTTCTGTCCTGCCTGTCCAGAGACTATGATACCTCAGGGACCCCTGACACCATCGCTCCCACACTTTAGGGGCTGCCTGGACACTGGGGGCTCTGACAGAAGCATCCATGGGCAGGGTGTGGGCTCAGGACAGTTGTGACTAGGCAGAGCCTGTGGTGGTGCTGAGCTGAGCCTGGCTCAGAGCTCTGTGTCTACTTCTGATAAAGTGCCAGGGACTGAGGGACTCCCACAGTGTGAAGCTCTTGTCTCGTGGAGGCTGACAGCAAGGTGTCAGGGGCCTGTGCCCTCTGAAAGCTCCAGGACGGGACCTGTCCAAGTTCCTTGGCATCCGTGGATTGCAGATGCAAGGCTCAATCTCCTCCCATCTCTTCCCTGGCCTTTTCCCATGGCTCTTCCTTCTTTTTAGGACAGTAGTCATGCTGGGTTTCAGTCCCATACTAGTGAGCTCTTGGTGACATCTGCAAGAACCTATTTCTAAATAATGTCACATTCATAGGTAGGAAAGGGTTAGGGCTTCTTTTGGGGGGACACATTTGAGTCTTTCAATCATTATCATCATCATTGTCATGTTCACAGCAAAAATTCCTTGGCCCCTCTTCAAGATCTCGGCCACTCATCTCCCAAGGTCATGCCCTAGACCCGAGCTGTCCAGGGTGGTGGCCACTGGACGTGTAAAATGTGGCCAAGCTGAGATGTGCAACAAATGTAAAACATAGACCAGATTTGAAGACTTAGAAGGAAAAACAATGTAAAAACTCCCAACCTTAAAATTCTGATTACAGGTTAATAGTTTAGATATCAGAGTTACTTGTGTAGCTTGGGCAGTTTCCATTGGACAGCAGTACCCTTGGGTGTCACCAACAGTCTGGACCATAAACATGGCCTCTGGCCTCTCCTGCTCGGTCCCTGACCGTGAACTCCTCTAGTACTGCGGAACCCCATAGTCCCACCCGCTCTGCCTCTTATCTCTTTGTCTGTCCCAGGCCGGGCTTCGGGGCTCAGCACTGTCACCCTGTGTCCTTCCACCCTCCACCCTCACAGGAACGCAGGACCATGACCCGAGGGCCCTGCCTGCTTCCCCTTCTCTTCCTTCCTGTCCTTTATGCCAGGGAAACACCATCCATGGATGATTTTGTCCCTTCCTTCCGCCCAGCTCTGACTTGGGCTTCCCTGTACCCCTTACTGGGACTCACCGACCCTGTGTAGTCCACCTTCTGCCTTAGCCCCTGTGGTGAGGCCTCTGCAGCCACCACCCTGCTTCTTTTTGGGTACAGCTCCCTGGTAGATGCTTTGCCCCTCTGCGGTCATTGAGACCATCCCCTGGGTTTGCTGGGACCGCACACCCCTCTCTGACCCTGGTCCCTCCCTGCCCCCTCTTCCCTCGGTTATGAGGGCCCCTCAGATAGAGCAGAGGGATCCCCAGCTGCACATCTCTCTCCACACCTCCAGTCCCTTTTTCCATGTGATTTAACACATGCACAGTCACAGCGCCTGGGACTGGGACGTGAGCTTCTCTGGAGCCACTGGTCAGCAGCCGTGGCAGCTGTCCCTTCCTGTGGCTGTGGTGGCACTTCCCTGACGCTGTCTCATTGGCCTGGCTGCCTTTCCAGCAACTGCACTGGGTTGTGAATGCCAATGGTTGTCTCCGTCCTGCCGGTCCAGCTTGGCAGTGACCCTGGAGGAAATAGTTGAGATGTCACTGTCAAGGGGACCCACATTCCCCTGACTCTCAGTGTGTAGCTGCTTTGAGGTCTCACACACCCAAGAAGGTGAGCTTGTGCCCATCCTAGGGAAGGGTCCCAGGCAGAGGGAGGGGAAGGCGACAGGTTTGCCTTCCCAGAGCTGCCTCCTGCCTCGCAGCTCCCGCCCTCCCTGCAGACGGCATCCTGTCCTTCTTGAAAAACAACAAGCCGGATGATGCGCTCTGCGTGCTGGGCCTCACACTGTCCGACCTGTATCCCTGCGAGGCCTGGAGCTTCACCTTCAGCACCTTCCTTCCTGGGCACAGTGAGTGGGGAGGGGCCTCACGGGGAGGCCAGGACCTAGGGAGGGGACACACACGGAAGCAGCCTCGAGGCCCACAGTCCTGGGTGAGGGCTGCTCCCCAGGCTTGGCTCATCCTCGGCTGTGGTTGGAGAGGATGGGGTGGGGGGACTGTGGGCTCCCAAGGCTGAGGCTGCCCCTGAGCCCCTCTTCCCCTCTTTCCAGAGGTGGGCATCTGCAGCTTTGCCCGGTTTGTGGGGGAGTTGCCACAGGCAGGGTCCAGTGCCCCCTATCCGGCCCCACTGGAGGCGGCAGTGGACGGCTCTGAGCGCCTGACGCAGGACAGCGGCCAGAGGCTGTGCTTCAGCGCCCTGGGGGTGGTACAGTGCTGCAAGGTGGGCATGGGCCTGGGAGGGCATGGGTGGGTAAGCAGATCCCGCAAAGCTCCCTGCCTGGTCAGTCCTCACCACGAAGCGGATGGTCCTCACTTTACAGAGCGAGGAAACAGGCTCAGAGATGCCAGGTATTTTTCCCAAAGCCACACGGCTGTGAGGCCACAGGTTGTGCTCTGACTCCATGTCTATCTGGCTCCCAGGCCCTTTGTGCCACCCGGGAGGGGTGCTTGGACCACTGCCCACAGTCTTGCCTTAGCCTGGGCTTGGGCTTCTTGAGAGCTGCCCAGATTGTCTGCAGGGTCACGGGTGGAGGCCCAGGCAAGGTGGTGTGCCCTCCCCCAGGTCACCTGTCACGAGCTCTGCCACCTGCTGGGCCTGGGGAACTGCCGCTGGCTGCGCTGCCTCATGCAGGGGGCACTCAGCCTGGAGGAAGTCCTGCGCTGGCCCCTGGACCTCTGCCCCATCTGCCTGCGAAAGCTGCAGCATGTCCTGGGCTTCCAGCTCCTGGACAGGTACAAGGTGAGCGTGGTGCGTGCTGCTGCCTGCGGAGTTACTCAGGTCAGTGGAGAGGAGCAGGCCCTCACTGGTCTCTCTGGCGGCAGGTTGGATCCTTAGCAGGGGTCTGGCATGTGGGGTACGCCCAGGACTGTGGCTGTGTTGGGTAGGGATGAGGGGCTGTTTCCTATCTCAGCCAGTTGGAGCCTGGCACTTACTGGGCACCTGTGCTGCTTCCTGCCCTGCCTTTATCTTCTCCGGAGTCACTTTCCTTGGGGTATGGGTCACTGCTGCCCAGAGGAAGCACAGTCACCGGGGAGGGAGACCCCCCCCGCCAAGTCCAGAGGGACAGGCACTTGGTGAGGGGGTGCTGCTCTCTGCAGGCAGCCTGGCCACATGGCCCATTCCTTACCGCTGCAGGAAGATTTGTTTGCACACTCAGAAACTGCTGAGTTCAGAGTGCAAAGCGAATGGTGTTTACTTTTCTTTAACTCCACCTTTGGCTTCAGTGAAGGCGGAGACTTGCCTCTTGGGAAACCAAACGTTTCCAGGCCCCTCAGGTGTGGACAACAGCTCTGGGAAGCTCCCCCCACCACCAGAGCAGAGGCTTGGGGGCTGGGGAGCCTGTGTCTCAGTGACTCAGTGGTCTCCTCAGAGGGGCAGCTGGTGTGACCCTTGCCACGTGGTGACACTCTGCACAGGCCACCGTCTTCATGAAGCTGTGTAATGGGTGAGGGGCAGCTCTGGCCTGCAGGGGATTGAGACTTGTCATTTTATGTCCATCGTTTGTGGTCCCGTTCAGTTATCCAATGTGAGCATTTTTACCTTTCCTGCCGCCTGCCTGCCTGGACCCTGATGAATAGCCCTGGTCATTCAGGACCCTCGGGGTAGGCATGGTACCTCGTTTGCACCCACACTCTCTGGGGTCCTTGGTGGCCACAGCTCCCTGGGGACAGGCTGGGGAGATGGGTAGGAGCAATGTGAGGCCTGGGGCGGCCCAATGACTGGAGCCAACAGGGGCCTGGCTAGAAAAGGCTCTGCTCTGTAGCATCTTCCAGTGTCCAGGGTCACTGCTGGGCGGTCTCGGGACTGCCCACCTGTGGGTGGGAACTTGTGTGGGAGTGACTGTCCAGCTTAGGCACAACGGGAGCCCCGCCCCCGAGGTGCTGGCCGCAGGGTAGCTGAGGACAGCTGGGGCCCCGACGAGTGCCCAAGCAGAGGACTCAGGTATGTCTCTCCCTCTCAGAGACTCCACACCTGGACCCAGGCAGTAGTGGGGACATGGCCCAGCCTGGAGGCCGGGGAGCCGTCGGTGTCCGAGACCACCCTGCCCGTCAGCGCCGACTCAGGCATGTGCTGTGAGAGTGACTCAGAGCCTGGCACCAGCCTGTCCGAGCCTGGCACGCCCGATGCCTGGAGTCGCACCTTCCCCGAGGGGCCGGAGGATGAGCTGAGTTCCCTGGCAGCCGCAGAGGTGCTGCCAAGGCTTGGGGGCCCTGTGGAGGCCATGGAGGAGCACGGACGGTGGCTGGCCACATGCATTGAGGCCCTGGAGCGGGAGGTGGCTGAGGAGGAGCTGGCGCAGGTAGACAGGGCGGTGGATGCCCTGGAGCCATGGGAGATGTTCACGGGGCGGCTCCCGGCCATCAGGCAGGACCGACCCTGCAGCAGGGATAGTGCAGGGCTGCGGAAGGTCCTAGGGGACAAGCTCTCCTCCCTGAGACGGCGCCTGGGCATGCGCAGGCTCTCCAAGGTGGATTCCTCCCCCTGTCACTGGGATGGGCAGGAGAAGTAGCGAGGCAAGGTGCCCTGCAGGGCTGAACACACTCCCTTCTAGAGGCCAAGCAGGGTGCCTCCTGTAGGTTCTTTGGGTCCCTGCGTCCACCCTGGCCATGGGTACCTGTGGCTGGGGGCCCTTCCCCCTGCTGGCTGGGGGACCTGCTGGTCTCTCCAGCCAGGGCCCCAGTGGCCGTCTAGGGGCTTGGCAGCTGTGCACCCACTTCCTGGGGGAAGCGATGGTTTGTTTCTGTGTTGCCCCTCTGTGGAACTTCAAGGCACTGCTGCATGGGTGGACTCAGTATTTGCTGGGGCTGCAGTTTCTCTGATAGCTGCTGTTGGAAAGGAGAGCATCTAGTTCTTAGGGTTGAGCACAGGAAGGGAGAGGCCTTCATTGTCCCTGGAGGCCACTGCATGCTATCACTGGCAGTGGTGGAAACAGACTACAGTGACATTTTGGGGCAAGTTTTCTGAGGCAGCTGCACCATTGATACCAGTTAGGCCAATACCAGGCAGGGATGGGTGTCCAGTTTATCTGTCTTTACAGATATTTTATTTTGTGGTCTGGTTCTATCAATTCCTGAGACAGGGGTGTTAAAATCCATCACAGTTATGGAGCTGTCTGCCTCCCTTCACTTTTGTGTCACATATTTTGAAGCTCTTTTGTGTGCACACACTCGATTGTGTTCCTGAAGTGACCAGTCATCACTGGTGTCCCGGCCGCAGTGTCAGAGTCACAGGGAGAGATGCTTCTGTGGCAGAATCCTAGGCATTCCCACCTGAAAAGAGCCGAGAGCAGCAGCCTGTGCATTTGCTGGCTGGGGGGCTCAGACAGCTTTGCAGCTTCTAAGAGAAACAGCCCACAGTACAAATATAAGATTAGCAGGGCCATGCAGAGGAGGGAAACTGATGCCTTCCTATGAACCAGTCTCAGGGCCTGATGGTGCCATCCTGGTCCCCAGGTTCAGCCTGGGCAGAGGAAGAGGAGGCAGACTCACAGCTGAGCAGCAGGGGGTGTCAGGCCCGTCAGGCCTCTGCTGTTTTGGCTCCAAAGAGACTGCCACACAGTCAGGAGGCCACTGGACAGGGTGAAGGGGAGCATGTGACAGGTTAGGAGCCCCAGGGGACACCAGGAGCAGGCGACATGGCAGCAGGAGTGGAAGGCCTGGCCCAGGTGCCTGTGGCTGCCAACAAACGACAGCCATTGCCCAGAAATCCAGTTCGGGCCGAGCGGGGGTGGGGGGTGGGGGGGTGGCCGCAAGCACAGCTGGGACCGCGGGCCTCAGCTCCGGGCTCAGGGCTCCTTACCCCACACACAGCATGGCCCTCCTGACTCAGCCTGGAGTTCCGGGTTGCCACTCCTCCCCCCATCTGGCCAGTCACTGAGCCCTCTGAGGGGCCCGGTGTGGCTTTCAGCCCAGTGCCCCAGCCTGCCCGTTTTCAGTGTCCTTCTGTCCTTGGTGAAAGGAGAATTGCTGAAATCAGATAAAGCAGAGCTGGTGAGAGCTCGTGGGGCCGGGTATGTGGCTCTAGTCCTCAGTGCTGTCCACCTGCACCTGAGCGAGGCCTTTGGCGCCCACCTGTCACATGTCCCCACAGAGCAGGAGATGGAGGCACGGCGGTGGAGGCACTCAGAGCAAAACTCGTACCCACAGCCTTTTCAAAGACGTGTGAACTCTGAAAGTTCAGCTTTAGGGTCGATCCATGTTCCTCTCTCCTCACCGGTCAGCCCCAGGTAAAGGGCAAATGGGGATGACTGCCATGGGAGGAGGGTCGTAGAGGTGACAGTGAGTGGGCTGCCTCAGTAAAGCTGCGGCTCCCGATTTGCACAGGCCCCGCTGTGTGCGTACTGAGAGGTTTACAGAAGATGGCCTCTGAGAGCACGGGGCCATGGGAGCCTTCAATGTCTCCCTTTTTCTTTTTCTTTCTTTTCTTTTTTTGTGGTACTGGGGACTAAATCCAGGGCCTTCACACTGAGCTGCATCCCCATCCCTTTAAAAAATGTTTGAGTCAAGGTCTCACTAAGTTGCTCAGGTGGGCTTGAGCCTGCGATCCTCCTGCTTTAGCCTCTGAGTATAAAAATTTCTTTAAAAACTGGGCAAAATTAGGTTGGAGCTGTAGCTCAGTGGCAGAATGCTTGCCTAACATGCATGAGCCCGCTGGGTTCCATCCCAGGATTGCTAAGGGGGAAAAAAATAAAAGTGACCACATAGTAGGCTTAATTGCTTCCTCATTTCCAAGTCAGCTGAGACCCCATGGGCTTGGTGGTCCTTCTGAGCTCCTTTCTCAGGCTGTGATGGGTGAGTATGGGTCCTGCATCTGGCAGCCCCACACCTGGAGCCCAGCCTTGCTGTGGGAGGAGCGGGGGAGAGTGCTCTGCTCCTAGGGCGGGGACGCATTGGGCAGGAGGCTGAGCCAGCTCTGCATGCATCTCCAGGGCAAGGTGGGGTGCTGCTGTGTGAGTCCTGTCTGGAGACATCAAGGCATCAAGGCAGAGCTCTGACACACACACACACACACACAGAGGCTTAGCCAAGCTGCTAATGGTGAAGCTGCGGGTCCAGATTTAGATCCCACCAAGTTCCCAGGGGCTGCTGGCATGTGCTGGGGACAGAAAGTCTGTGCACAGTGCCAAGATGAGGTGCCCTCCAGACCCAACAGGCGGGCAGGACTGTGCCTCTGAGACTGGCTGCTGGCCCCATGGCTGCTCGGGAAGGACAGAAGAGCGAGGCCTCCTGAGTGCTGGGAGTACTTTACACCCATCACTGTCAGTTCTCAAAACAACAGCACCAGGCAGATGTCATCAGCCCATTTCGTGCCTGCAGAAGCTGGTGCAGACAGGAGCGCTCACCTCTAGAGCCCCACAGGCTCCATTTGCCCCCTCTGAGTCCACCCTGGCTCCCAAGATCACAGGGAAGTGTGGCGGCTGCTACACCTCCAGACCCATGGAGAAATGAGGAGTGTGCAGTGGGCACCTAGCACCAGGTGAGGATGACAACCAAATCTGAGCCCAGAGGTGCTGGGGCTTCGTGGACTTGTTGGTATGAAGATGAGTCCCCGACAGGAATGGTTCCTTCCCATGGAGATGGAGCAGCAGGGCCCCCAGAGGCAGCACCCACACCCGGTGATCAGAGGCCGCCTTCCACAGGGCTCCCCATGCCGTGACAGGTGGGCAGGACGCCGCTGCTTCCTGGGGACTCCTGGGGCTGTGGACCCCTCTTGAGCCCGTTAGCTTGGTCCCTGTGGGGGCAACTGCACACAGGGACCTAGTCTCAAGGAAACAGCAGATCTATTTGGGACAATAGGCTGTCAAAGGTCCACAAGCACGAGTAACTGAGGAAACGCCCCGCTTCCCTGTAAAGACCTGGCTTTGAAAGCGGGTAGAATAGATGCAAAGAGCTGCAAGTGGTGATGGCCCTTTCCTTTTCCAGTATTCACAACATCCTCCCGCGGGTGAGAACCCAAAGTAACTGAGGGTAAGAGGCAAACAAAAATGAGCGTAAGCCAACAACTTCTGAGAAATGCCCACTGCAGGCACTATGAAGGGATTGCTCCTCAGGGGCTTTCAGCAGCCAGGCCAATCCAACCTCAGACCTGCTCTAAACCGGCCTTGGCCTCCACTAACCAGACCCGAGACCAGCCAGCTCCCCGAAGTGAGACCATCCCAATGTCATCCCCCAGCATGCTGGTGACACCACTGTCACACAGAACCAGGCCTGTGTCGCCTGGGCTTGTCAAGCCCTCATGGCCCTTACCCAGGCTTCTCTCTGGCACAGGGCTTGAGTATGTAGAAAACAGCGTTCAGAGAGGGTCACAGTCATGGCAGGCAGGCTGTGGCCAATGCCAGCTGTATTCCAAGTCGCGCTTCCAGGGGATAGCAGGAGAAGGTGCAGGGAGGGGCAGCGGTGAAAGGGTGACTTCGTGAGATGATACCAGGCCTCAGCCACTTCCAGTCCCCCCAGTGACACATGGGGGTCCCTTGATAACTCACCAGGCCTTCAGGGGATCCCCTAAAGGCCCACAGGGCAGCAGCGTCCCAGCCGCCACCCTACCTCCTCTGATGTGACAGTGAAGGCCGCCCGGGCTGGTGCGGGTGGCAGTCTGAAGGCCAATCACTTTCTCCTTCTGCTGTTGTGCCCACCTCCCCCAGAAGCATTGCTCTACATGGGGGTCTTGAGACCACAGCCCAAAGCTTGTCATGTACCCTAAGCAGGAGCCATGTCTACAAAAGGCAAAGGGGGACTGCCAGGGGAGGGCCCCACTGTAGGACCCCAGATTCCCTCGAGGCAGCAGCATCGGCTCTAGGACAGGGCTCTTAGCTGTGCGAACAGCTCTGCCTGGCCACATGAGGTATGAGCATGCCTAACTCGGCGGCAGTGTTAACTGCCCCGTCCACGTACTGAGATTGCCGGTATCTTTTTTTTTTTTTTTGCGAGGCAGGCACTGTGCCACTGAGCTAAATCCCCAGCCCGATTGCTGCTATCTTTGATGTACAGAATACATTTCTGTGTTACTCAGATTTTCCATGCCTACAGGTTACCTTTTCCCTCTCAATTCATAAATACTATGAAACTGAAATAAGGCCTTGAGCCAGTTGCGGTGGTGCATACCTGTCATCTCAGCACTTAGGAGGCTGAGGCAGGAGGACTGCCATGAGTTTAAGGTCAGCCTGAACAACATAGGTAAACCCTGTCTCCAAAAACCAAACAGAAAAAGACCTTGGAAGAGGAGGACACCAGTCTCAGAGTCTAAGTGAAAACAGGACAACTCATCATCTGAACTTGACCTGTGTGGGTGTTGAGGTTCCTGTTCAGCTGTTCACAAAATTGCCATCACTGCCGAGGCGAATGAAGGGAATGAGGCCAGGGCCATGCGCCCGGCCACCACTTATCCCTCTCCTGCCTGGTGGCCCGGGTACTAGACCCACATCCTACATCCACGTGGACCACAAGGAGGCCCCTGCTTCTGGAGAGGCACCACGTGGAAGGTGAGATTCTGCCCTGGAGGCCTGTGGATGCAACGGTGAACGTGTTCAAGGATCCACTGTTACCCACACTTCTGCTCAGAGGTGGCGGGTGGTGACCATGTTCAGGAAGGTTCCAGTGGGAGACAACATGCCAGGAAGACAGATGTAATTTAAGGCAAATTTTAATAATTTGTAAAAATCATATATACAAAACATGTTGAACCAACCACCATGGCTGCAAGACATACTCTGTACACTTTGTCACATACATCTTAGCCTAGACCCAGTACATGTAAGCGGAAAGCAGTTCCAGTGCAGTGGTCCTGCTTAGGTAGTTTTGATGGCCACTCCCCGGTGCCCCTGTGGCAGAGCATCGTGCCTCTTGGTGTTTAAGACCTCTGCCAGGCCAGGGGAGCTTCAGGGACAAAGCCATCTGCACCTCCTCCCTTCTACAGGCCCTCAGCTGCATTCAGTATATGGGCTGGGCTCCCTGGGTGACAGGTTAGGCACACGGTGATGCAGGACCGGGTGGTGCTGAGTGGGGCCAGCACATTAACAGTGGGGACAGACAGGACCATGGTGATGGGTTTTTGTTGGTTGTAGTGGCATTAATGGATGCTGAGACTGTTTTAAGTCAATCTGCGTAAGAGGTCAAAGGTAATTCTGTGAGGTTCCTGGGACTGGCAGAGTTGATGCAGCGCTACCTTCATGTTTCCAGACCCTGTGGGCAACTCACACTTGCACTGCAGCCCAGCTCACAAAAGCTGGTGAGAAGTTCTGTTCACTGATCTGAAGGTGAACCTGGAAAAACAGCATCGTCCTGATGGCTGAGGAGAGCAGGGAAGCCTGAGACTTGACATTACTGGTCTCAGGCGCAAGTCTGGTTCGGTTCTTGATGTCTGTTTCCAAGTCTGCCTTTGCTGTGCACCAACCTCACTGAGGCAGAGACCTCCAGAGTTACTCTGAAGCTGTGGATTGGGGTGGAGGGGACCCCAGTTGGGCAGGATACATGGCACGCACCTCAGAGCTCTCAGACCGTGGTGAGCTTGCAGACCAGCTGAGGATGGTGGCTGCAGGGTGGAGCTGAGGTTAGGTCCTCATCTCTGGGAAGTGAGGAACAGGCCAGATGACTGTCCTGCAGATGTGAGGCCTGCGGGTTCCATCACACAGGAAGCTGAAGGGCAAGGTTAGATGCCAGGGCAACCTTCATCTCAGTGCACTGGGGAAGGCCCTGTGGTCGCCCGTGCCCTCCGTTCTGGGCAGGAAACCTGTCTATTCTCAGTGCTCCCATTTCCTACCCCTTGTGATGTACGGACAGACACCAACTCCTGAGGACACCCATCCTGCCGGGCTATTTTGGTGGCCTCTGCTCCTCTTCTTCAGCTCTGGGAGTGGTTCTGTTGCACAGGAATTTCACGTGTGGGAACTGCTTAGCTTGCTAAGGGACCGTTCAGCAAGGTGTGGGCAATATCGGAGATACGAAGTATAGCCGTCCTGGGGGCTCACAGAGTGGGATGGCCGCAGCCTGCAGGTGGGCAGAGCTGTCTGCTTGTTCTGGGTGTGAGGCATTCAGGGTAGTGAGCAGGAGGGGATGAGGGGCTTCAGGCCACTGGTGACCTGCTTGTAGTTGGAAGTCAGTGGTCACCGACAGAGACATCAGTGCTGCAGTTTGGAGGTCAGACCCCCTCCTCTAACATCCTGAGAACAACCAGGCTTCAGGTTCTAGAGAGCTCTGAATGGGACAGACCACAGGTCTCCAACGCTCTGATGTCCCTCCTCAGGACAGCATGTGAACAGTCTGGAAATCTGGGCTGCTCAGGCAGAAGTGGTGCTGCCCCAGCTGGGGTTACCTCCCAGATTCAAGACCTTCACCCTCCCTGGATATGGGCACTAGCTGGCGTGTCACCTGCCCTGAAACACGGTTCATGCAGCAGTATCAGCTCCTGGCCCATCTGAGCTGCACCCAACAGCTTTTTACCTATGGATCAGACCCCTTCTCCCCAGGGCCCAGTGCAAGGCCTCATGTCGGGGCTGGAGCCAGAGACCATGTCAGCCCCGTCGGCTGGGTGGACTCTCTTCCAGCACTTTCTTTATGCAAGTGTGTGGGCTGCTGGCTGGAGCCCCAACCTTGGCTCTCAGACTGGGCCAGGCCCGGGACCCCCCAGGGCCAGGGTGACAGGAACACGGGCCCCGCCCCCAAAGCTCCCTGGAGAAGCTGGCCCCAGGCATCTGTACAGATGCCCACTCAGGCACAGGAACACCTTGTTGGCAGGCAGGGGCTTCTCTCCTCCCGAGCTTGCTATTGTTCACAGCCAGGGGCTCGCTCTCTGGTGAGTGACCTCGGTCACCATGCTAAATTCAGGACTCCACCCACTTGGGGGACACTTTGAGGACAGTCTACTCTTGAGGCCCTCTACCCTGCACTCATCTTCCGGGACACACAGATGAGGGTTAGGTCTGAGAGATCCTGAGAGGGGCAGAAGCTGCTCAGGGGAGCCAAATGTGTCCCCTGATCTGAGAATCACCATTCTGTCCGACTTTCACAAATGGAGGCACTGAGACCCAAAGCGCTGGGCCCTTGGCCTTGTGGGCATGGTTCCTGGGGTTTTCTGCTTTTCCCACTGGATAGCACAAGCCCTGCTGGCCGCACAGACAAGGGACCGAGTGACACGCAGTCTCCGTCCTAGAAGCCTGCTTGCTGGGAAAGTGAGGAGCTGGGTAGCAGCTGTGCTGATGACTGGAGGGCCTCTGGGCTCTGTTCTCTGGCTGGAGCCGTCACCTACCCCCAGGAGTTGTGAGCACAGGGCCTGCCCCATTTCCTGGGCCCTGCTGGTCTCCAGTCAGTTGCTGGATCCTCCCTCAGCGCTCTCACACACGAGTGTGCATTCACGTCTGTGCTACATGCTGCTTTCAGGCACTTCGGAGGTGATGGTCTTCGTTCCAGATAGGATTTCTGAGGCTGCCTCACACACCGGCTTTTCTGGTGTGTGGAAACGGAAGCTGCGATGGACATGAGTGGACCTTCTTCAAAGGAAACTAGGGCTGGAGTTTCTACTGAGAAACAAAGAATCGGTGTTCACTGTGAACACTGAGCGATATTTTATATTAAACAAAGAAATCTAAGGCTTCATTTTAATCAGCATCAGAGACCAAAGGGGCTCAAATCTTCAAGCCAGACCTTCCTGTCCACTGCTAACGCAGGTGCAGAGTCAAAGCTGTGAGCGGCTGGGTCTGAATGGCCACCCCAGGGTGCCTTCATCCTGTAAGGCCAGGTGAGGAAATGGGTCCCAGGACCCCCAAGTCTGTCACTCACAGCTGAACAGCTTATTTCAATATATATATATATATATATATATATATTTATATTTTCACTTTTCTTTTTTGGTACCAGGAATCGAACCCAGAGCTTCGCGCTTGCCAGGCAGGCGCTACACCACTGAGCTAAATCCCCGGCCCTCAATATATTTTTTTGATCATGGAGTTAAAATAACTGTACTCATTTTTTATCAAAGAAGTAGGAAAATTACAAGAATAAGAATTCTACAGAACTCTATAAATTGGGCTATGACTCAAAATCTTCGATTTCTTTACAAATAGAAGAGTTAAAAATAGATATCAGTAAAGATCTACACTGTGTTCTTTAATAGAAACAGTATAACTATGAGGAAGAGTCTTATTTTGAGAAAGTTTATTGTTACATTTCTGCAGTAATAGATGAGGTATGACTACCTCCCGCTTCTCCAACATCTGCAATAAAAAAGACAACAGTCAAGGGTAACAGTGAAATTAAAATAAAAAAATACAAACAAGCCTAAGGTTTTGGAGACAAAAATGACTAAGATCTATGTGTAGAAAAGTTGTAAATGATCTCAGTTTAGCCTTCGAACAGGGCTCTTCTCCAATTTGGACACCTCACAGAGTTCCGAGTAGGGTGTCCTTCCAGATGGATGCTCTAATCCCCTGTGTTAGGAAGAGGCTGTGCAGGCTCAGCTAGCTCAGCTAGCTAGCTCTCTGTTGAGTTAAACAGAAGTTACCATACCTCATCACCCCTGTGCTTCTGGGCTTGAAAGTGACTGTGTGTACGTCAGGCTGGGAGAGGGAAAGCTCTCCTGCAGAGGCTGGCTTGGGGCACCAGCCACAGTGGCCTCCAACAGAGCCAGGGAGCGTGCCCCAGCATGAGGGAGGAACAGCACGAAGCCTAAGAGATGTGTGAGATACAGAGAACTGTAGACAGGCCACCCTTCACTGTGCCCAAATACGCCTGCCCTAATAGGCCCTACCAAGGCCACTCATTCCCTTAGACATAGCATTAGCCCTGGTGTCACCCCTCAGCCTTGAAGATCTGTACACGAAGGAGTACAAAAACAGCAACTTCTCTTCAGCCAAAGAAAAGAGGCAAAACCCCAGCAAACACTGACACAAACGCTTGAACACTGAAAGGTTTCCTGCTGTCCCCTAATGAAAGCACTGTGATCACAGGATGACTCAGAAGCAAGCTTCTCTCCCTCTTTGGTCTAGTGTCAGCCACAGACTCCTATTTATCTGCTTGCTGAAAAGAGCCAAGAGCAAGAAGCATATGGGACACAAGGTCAGGAGCAGCGTGGCCTTGGGACAGGGCCCTCAACGGGCTAGTGAGCTGCAGCATCTGTTGCCAACTTCTCTCTTTGAGAAAAGCCTTCCTTCTACTCCCAGACAAGACTCTTGGGAGAGTAACGGAGGGCCGGTTTGGAGTGCAGTGTGTTCATAAGCACAGGGACACACCGGGCAGGTAAGTGGACAGGCTGCCACGGCACCGGCTCACATCTGCCCGCCAGCCTCCCACCCTGCAGCAACACAAGCGAGAGTCCTGCCAGGAATGAGACCGAGGGCTGTGCTGAGCACAAGCTCCCCTGGGTTTCCAGGGCTTTCTGAGAAGTCAGCTGTGACAGACTCTGGAGCAGCCAGGGCACTCACAAAAGCTCTGTGAGTGCTCCTGTCAGCTTCTGGAAGCCCAGGAACAGGAGATGACGCTCTCCACTATTTCCCAAAGAAGGGGTGCTACATGCTGCCAACTGTCCTGTCAGGAGACGACTTGTCAGACTAAGAAGCCATCTGCAAGGCCACTTGGTTTATGTATCTTTGCCATCAGGTGTGGGGGAGGGTAAGGAGGTGAAAAGCACCACTGTGTGACCCAGACAGCAAGAGCCGTGGCGGGTGGCCACCCGCACTCTGCGCTGTGTCGCTGGGCAAGCCGACGAGACCAGGCCTGTTGCCAGGGCATTAAGGCAGGGCCACAGCCCCCAACCTCGTCTTTCACAGTGGGAGCAGAGTGCCCTGGCACAGCCCCTCAGGGCACCTCACACACCTAGGACATTGGCATAGTTGTGAAGGCAGTGTGTTCACTTTGGGAGGTGGTGCTCAGACCCTGAGCCAGGACTGCAGGGCCATCTTGAGCTCTGAGCTTAGCAGCATTGCCATGCATCTCTACAAAATACTGCAAGGCAAAGCTTTCGGGTTAGTCTGTCTCTGCGGAGATTGCAAGTTAGAGGAAAGCCATCTGCGAGGCCAGCTGGGTCTGCATTTCTGTCATTAGAGAGTGAGTGTGTGTGCACACACACGACCTTTGATTATATTGTGTCAGGAAAGGCATAGGGTTTCTGTAAAAGAAGGAAGCTGTGTTATCAGGGATTACAGATTAACACCAAAGTGATCACTTGGGATTTCAGTAGTTTCACTAGTCCCCCAGATTCAGTAGCTAACATCACAGTCCCCATGTCCTTTTCCTGACGCTTGCTGGCTAGGCTGCTGTCCAGCATTGTGGGGCCAGGTGTCCAGTGATGTGGATCTGAGAATGCCACAGAGACACACCCCCTGTGAGACCCGGCCGGCAGCCACGGGGCTGCTCAGGGATGCCATGAGACGAGAGGCTTTCTCCTTCACTGCAGCATGATGTCCTTCAGGTTCTCCTGCAGGATTGTGTCCTTCACGGCGTGGAACACGAAGCGGATGTTCTCGGTGTCGATGGCAGTGGTGAAGTGGTGGAACAGGGGCTTACTGCGGTTTCGTCTCTTTCTGTCGAAACACTGGACCAGGTAGCGCTGGACGTCCTCCAGCCGGTGTGGGTCGCCCTTGAAGTCTGGGAAGTGCTTCTTGATGCTGACTGTCTTCACCTTCTCCACCAGGAGGTCCATCTTATTGAGGAACAGGATGATGGAGACGTTGAAGAACAGCTTGTTGTTGACGATGGTCTCAAAGATGTTCATTGACTCTACCAGCCGGTTGGTGCACCTGTCCTCCATGAGGACCTGGTCAAACTCACTTGAGGACACCATGAACAGGATCGATGTGATCCCGTCAAAGCACTGGAACCACTTCTGGCGCTGAGACCGCTGGCCACCTACGTCCACCATCTTAAAAGGGATTTTTTTAATGATGAAGTCATGTTCCACAATTCCCTTGGTGGCCTTCCTGGCTAGCAGGATATCTTGCTTACTAGGGAAGTAATTCTGTAAAATATGGGATGCAGGGCATTCAGGAGGGGAAGAGAGAACAGGAGAGAGAAAGAACAAAAAGCAAAAAGACAGAATGGAGGGAAAAGTTACACCAACTTGCAATATATTTAAGCAAACACTAAAAGCAAATTTCATTTATAGAACTATAAATTTACAGTGAAGCAAAGTGAAGAAAGGATTAAGTGCATTTCAGTCTAAGGAAGAATGACCGGAATCCTCACTTCCGGGCTCTGGTGTAAAATTTCACCCATTTTCTTTTCCAGAAGAAATTCACTGTCTTTTTCGGTTTGTTTCTGCACCACAGCTACATTTTACTTTTCTCATTTCTAAAGCATATGCATTATTTTTTTTTTGGTACCAGGGATCGAACCCGGGTCCTTGTGCTTGCGGGGCAGGTGGCAGAACCACTGAGCTAAATCCCTGGCCCGAGCATATGCATTCTAAAACCTTATTATAGGCTGTTCTGCGATGCAATTTATATTTAATGTTCAGTATAACTAACATGCTATTCTTAGAAAAAATTTTTTTCTTTGGTGCTGGGGACAGAACCCAGGGCCCTGTGCATGCTGAGCACACCCTCTGCCATCAAGCTCCTCCCAGAAAGCCCCTCGGAAAACTCTTTAGTCTTTAGCAGCACAAACACAATGGCGGCAACTCTCCAGCCACTCTAGTCATGCATTGTTGTGTCCTTTAGGTCCCGGTGCACAAAGCCACTCACAAAGTAGTCTCCCCCAAATTCCTAACCCTAAACTCAAACTGGAAGGCTGGCTGCCAGTTCACAGGGCATAAAGGGGACAGAGGAGCAATGTCAACCACACTGTAGGGCAGGTCAGCAAGATCTAGACTAAGATACCCCATAGGATGAGTGATCTAGTTACTTCAGTCAATAAATGAAGAGGAAAAAAAGGTGGGAGGAGAAAATAGATTAAAAGAAATTTAAGTGACACTGATCAATTGTGATAAATGGTCCCTACTAGGATGCTGATTCAAATTGTTTTTCTTAAAAAAAAAAGGCAGCAACATCACCAGGAAAACATTAATAAGGCAGCTGGGAAAAGTCTCAGAACCAGATATTGGTTGACAGGAAGGAACTGTTGCTAGTTTTTCAGGAGCTCAGGGGTATTGTGGCTGTGACTTTTAGAGTCTCATCTTTATTTTTTTTGGTACCGGGGATCGAACTCAGGTCCTTGTGCCTGCAAGGCAGGCGCCGGAACCACTGAGCTAAATCCCCAGCCCTAGAGTCTCATCTTTTAGTGAGCGATATGCTCTAGAACTCCAGTGTTGAAAGGGTGTGATGCTGGATCTGCCCTTGGGGGTCAGCAGGGCACAAGTGACCCTCACTTGGGATGCACTATACTACTTGTTTTTGGATTTGCTTGACTTTTCCATTAGGAACAAGTTACAGGAAACCCTCCATTGATGGAAGGACTCCTCTGTCCCCTCACAGTGATTTGGGGTAAGTCCTTCTCACAGAGCAATTTCTTTCTTTTTTTTCTTGGTTTTTTTTTTTTTTTTGATGCAGGGTTTCACAATGTAGTTCAGGCTGGTCTTGAACTCACTATATAGCCCAGGCTGGCCTTGAACTCACAGTGATCTTCCTGCCCCAGCCTCCTAAGTGCTGGGATTACAGGTGTGCCCCACCATGTCCAGCATCATAGCACAATTTCTTTTTTTTTGGTACCGGGGATTGAACTCGTATAGCACAATTTCTTTCCTTCCACCTTGGACAAAATAGAGATCCAAGCAAGAGCATGACATTACGGTACTGTTCAGGGGAGCTGGAATAAACACACTGTCCCATTAGCATAGCCACAGCTCTTATTGCTTGCTTTGGTATCAACAGAAAGGTTTTCTAACCCTGGATGTCAGACAGGGGGATGGGGTGTGTTACTCACCAGTTGGCCGATCCGGTCCAAATTATCCAGGAAGTACTTCACTGATTCACCCTGTCACAGAGGATAAACATTCGACACTCAGTATGGATTAAGGGACCTGATTAAAAGGACTGAGTAGGGCAACAGCAAAGTTATTTTGCTGTGCAAACAGGAAAGCAAAGTAAAAAGACAGAGTGCACTTTAATTTTTAAAATTAAAAACACAGTTTTAAAAACAATGCTGTTTCTCTAGCTCCAACCTCGAGACTCAAAATCTGACTATCTTTCTCAAAGTTGCCTTGCCACATACAACCTGATGCCTGGTGGGTGCTGGGCACCAGGGCAGAACAGGGCCAGAACCAGGACCCTGGACATTGGCTTTAAAGATAGGAGATCCTGAAGAGAAGCGGCAAAAACCACCTATTTCCCAGTTTCTAGAGGTACTCCATTATGACTTCACATACTTACGATGGTCTGATTTACAGTATAGAATGAGGAGGATCTTTCATTTGCATGTTTGTGGTGGTCTGACCAGTCTTTCTCCTGGACTAAACACTGACACACACAGAGCCACATTCCACAGCCAGAGAGGCACCTTCAGGGTCACGCATGAGCCTGCTTGAGGAAATGAATGACTTCGTGCACTCATGGGGTGTGAGGAGTTGAGGGCCTCAAATGTGGACTTACATGGGGCCAAGTGTAGGGCAGGCAGGTGTGCCAGGCAAGCAAAAGCTCTCCATGGAAAGCAGGGTGCTGGACAGCAACTCCCACACAGGACAAGGGTGCTCTCTTCAAGAGGCCGCCCTGGGACCTTACTCTGAAAGATGGATCCTAATGAGGCTGGTCTTGAGTGTGATCATCACAGGGGTTTGTAGAACAAGTCACACTGCATCTTCTCATGCACATGGACAGAGGCCAGGCCACACACACACACAGATTTCTAAGAAGATTGTTGGAAGGGCACCAGATCACAGCTTGTGATTTCACAAGAAAAAGGACAAGGAGTGACAGGAACTACTAGCCCCGGGTGAGACTGTCTTTCCCTCCTCTCTGCCCCAGATGGCCCAAAGGAAGGACTGGAGAGCAATTTCCTTGAGTGAAGGGTCAGCCTTCCCACTGTGGAATGAAGGCCCTGGGGATGATTCTGTCTAGGGGATGAGAACACACAGACATTTCTCCCCTTCCAGCACGGATGCTAATCAGCAAGGTGGTTTCTTCCTCATGTCGATGTGCTGGAGCACGGGCTGCTTTGGTGGGGCCCTGCCCTGCAGTGGGTAAAGGCACGGGGTGCACGATGGAGTCCTTACCTGCCCAGGCTCCGCAGTATGGCCAACTGACCCCACGCCGCTCTTTCCCTCTGCACAAACCCTTCCACGTGAGGAACCATCACATAGACAGTGAAAGAGCTTGGCCCTTCCCGCCAGTGGCTCCAAGCCTTCCACCTTGGCACCACTGCCTGTCCCCCACATAGGCAGGAAGCAGCTGGTGGGCGGGGGTGGTGGTTGGATGCAGCGCATCTGACTCAGGAAGTCTTCCTTCCCCAAGATGCCTTGCTCTTCCAACTCCTGCCTTTCACTCTGGGCCTGGGGATGGTCAGGAGAGCTCAGCAAGCATCATGACATGTCCCTCACATGCCCTCCAGAATGTCCTGCAGGCAGGCTCACAGGGACAGCAGCTCTCCCGGCAGGGGTTTTAGCTGGTTGGACATTACAAGTCATAGCAATGCAGATGCCGTAGCCAATGTTCTTGCCACCACAAGATATGACGAGACTTGGGCACAAGTAAAACAAAAAGGGCCTCAGAGGACATAATCAAGGATAAAGGTAAATACAAAGTATTTAGATAGTAAGAGTATTTCCACAGTTTGCATTTAAATATCCCTACTGAGTTTGAAATCAGTGTCTTCTAACTATACTTTGAAACATATCAATGTTAATACAGAAAAATGTTTGTCTTTCTCCACCAAAATGGCCCACTCTCTCAGTTTGTTTTATTTCTTTGAATGCACATAAGTTATTTAAGGTTATTCTGTTTTAGAACCAGCCAACCATGGACTGAAACCTCTGAAACTAGAGCCAAATAAACCTCTCCTCCTTAAGTTGGGGGTGTCAGGTATTTTGTTCCAGTGATGGAAAAGTGACTCATCACACCCTCCTTCACAACAAGAAAACAAACAAACAAGCAAAAAGGAAAATCGACTACTTAAACACATCAGAGAACTGAGGTCACAGGGCAAACTGTTGCTCCCAAACTGGAAAGACAGGCAGGCAAACACAGAGAACTGAAGCTTAGTAGGAGCAGAGAGTATAGACAGAGCCAGCAACTGATATGTTCTATGCAGCTTTCAAGAAATACCAGAGCCATATTAGAAGACAAAAGAAAAACAACAACAAAACTCACTATAGCTTGAAGAGACAAAGCAAGCGTCAGAACAAGATTCACATATGGCAGAGGTTTAGAATGATCAGATTGGGAATTTGAAATAACTGAGGAGTATGTCAAGAATGCTAATGGTGGAGGCGACAACATGCCCAGACAGATGGAAATGTACGCAGGAGAGCCAGGAACTACAAAACAGAAGCACCCTGCAATGTATACATCAAGAGGGAATCACAAAGTAAAATAGAAAATACTTCGAGCTTAATGAAAATAGTAACATCAAAATTCCTGAGCTGTGGCTACTGTAGTCTTTAGAGAGGAAATCTGTACTTTCAAATGTTCTTGTTAGGAAAGATAAAGGATCTGAAGGTTTTACCTCAAGGGCTTAAAGCAGAGCAAGGTAAAGCAAAGGTGAGCCAAAGGGAGAGATGACAAGTTAGGAGCAGATACTCATGAGACGAAGGAGGACAGGGGAAGGGGGAAAATAAGAACCAAGAGAGATTATGTAAAGGTGCAAATTTCCAATGATGAATGTCATTATATTGTATACCTAAAATGTACCAGTAAAATTAATAAAAAATAATCTTCCCAAAAGGAAAACTTCAGGCCTAGATAGTTTCCTGGTGAATCCTATCAAATATTCAAAGAAGAAATAACGCTAATCTTATGCAAATTGTTTCCCAAAAAATCACAGAGGAAGAGAATTCTCACCACATTTTATTAGGCCAGCATAACCCTGATACCAAACTGACACTACTGAAAAAGGTAAATTGGATCCCAATATCCCTTTTGAGCATAATCTTAAGCAAAACCTCAGCAAATGCAATGCAACAATATAAAGGAGAGTACATCAGTAACATAGAATATGAACACTATTCTAACAAAATAAGGAAGAAAGGACATACGAACAGTTTAATGCATAAAAAAGGCACTTGAAAACATTGACATACATTCAAGGTTAAAAACTCCCATTGTGCACTACAAATAGGCTGGTGAAGGACAGCTGCACAAGACCTCCAGTTAGCATGTCATGAATGGTGAGGTGCGGAATGCCTTCCTCTAATGCTGGGGAACACAGGGGTGCCCACTGTACAGCTCTGGCCAACACTGCAAGGGCGCCCACAGGTGCAGAGCTGTGAGACAGCAGGTTGGCACACACACAAAGCAATCAAGGAGCGGTGGGGGGGAAGACTGGGAAGCAAGAGATGAAACTGAATTTGTAGGCTTCATAACTGCTCAAATAAAAAATCCTGAGAAATCTATAAAAGAGCTAGTGATAGAACCAGTAAGTGAGTTTAGCAAATTCAGAAGATACAAGGTCAATGTACAAAAATCAGGAGTATTTTTATATACTAGTAGTAGAAACAATAAAAAAAGAAGCAATTCCATTTATAACACCACTAAGAAACAAAATGTTTAGGGGTAACTTTTTTTTTTTTGCTACCAGGGATTGAATTCAGGACCTTTCACTTATGAGGCAGGGGTGGTGCCACTGAGCTAAACCCCCGGCCCTAGGGGTAACTTTTTTATTTGCTACACACTATGTATTCTGAAATATTTATAGATGCACAGGAAGTCCCAAAGATCATACACAATGGTTTCATGTACTTGTCACCTGTTTTTCCCAGGGTTACACCTCATAAACATACAGTACAATATCAAAACTAGAAACTGTGCACGTGTGTGTGTGTGTGTGTGTGTGTAACACACACACTGAGGGTGGAACCCAGTGCCTCAGGCATGCTAGACAAGTGCTCCCTCACTGAGCTACACCCTTAGGCACCTCCTCCCTTATACATTCTTTGTCACCATGCCTGGCAGAACCAGGGAGCTGACATTGGTGTAATGTGTGTCGAGACCCAGCACTGCAGCCCTGCAATCAGGACCCAGGGCCGTCCCATCACCAGGGCCTCTTGTTTTCTACTGGGGTAATGCTCTGCATACTGGGTTAGTACAGTTTTGAGGGTAGGCATGGGTCTTTTCAGTCTATATGTTTTCTTTTCATGTCAGGATCTTTTACAGAGCAAAAGTGTCAAATTGTGATGAAACCAAAACTATTTCTTAAAGATTTCTTTTTCTCTTACCAGCCACATTTTAGGTGTCATGTCTGAGAACTCTTCACCAAGTTCTGGGTCCCAAGGAGTTTCTACTATGTTATCTTCCCAGAGTTTCAGACTTCTACATTAAACTCTGTGAGTCAATTTTAGTCAGTTTGTATATAAGGTGTGAGATTTAGGCCACGGGTCAGTTTTCTTGCTTACAGATGCCACTGGTTGCAGCACCATCTGTTGAAAGGCACCCTTGTTTGGGACTGCTATGCCCCTCCATTAGAACCCAGCTGGCACAGCAAGCAGCTGTGCATGCGTCTGTTTCATGGACTCACATGGCCACCCCTTTGCCAGCCCACACAGGCCCTAGTGCTGCAACTCCACAGTAGCTCTACCCTCAGAAGAGGGCTCCCTCCCACTGTTCTCCTCTTTTCATTTTTTTTTTGGTGTGGCTATACCAGTGCCTTTCTAGGCAAATTTTAGCATAGTCATGTCTGTATCTACAGACCTGGAGAGATTTTGGTAGGAACAGTTGAATCTGCACACCAGTTTGGGAAGAAGTGACCTCTTTACAACACCAAGTTTTCCAATCCATGAACAAAGCACCGTGTTTTTCCTCATCATGTAGATCATCTGATTTTTTTTTTAAGAAAAAGTTTTATTGGGGCCGGGGATTTAGCTCAGTGGCACTGTGCCTGCCTTGTAAGCGCAAAGTCCTGAGTTCAATCCCTGGTACCAAAAAAAAAAAAGAAAAAGAAAAAGAAAAAGAAAAAAAGAAAGAGTTTTATTAGGAGTATTATTTGTGGGGCCGGGGATTTAGCTCAGTGGTTTGGCCGCCTGCTCTGCAAGTGCAAGGACCCAAGTTCAATCCCTGGTACCAAAAAAAAAAAAAAAAAAAAAAAAAAAAAAAAAGAGTATTATTTACCTCCCCATCAGGTAGATCATCTGATTTAAATTTTTAAAAATTAAGTGCATATTTGTGATACACAGTAATTATATTCAACTTGGGGAATTGGTACATACACATACTGAACCTTGGTCATTTTTACTGTCCCTTCCCCAGATCACTTTCCTGTCTCTGATTTCTTTAGTCAGTGTTTAATAGTTTTCATCACACAAGTCTTGTACATGTTTTCTTACATTTACACCAACGTATTTCATTTTTTAAGCAACTTTTAGTGCTGTGGAATTTAAAATTTGTTTCCATATGTTTAGTAGTATATAGACATAAAAATTATTTTTTGTATATAGATCTGCTATGGCTTGTATCTAGATGTCCCCCCGGTGCCTCATGTACTAGTCATAAGTGGGGCAACCAGAATCGCTGAATGAATTCTACAATCAGAATCATGGAAAGAATTAAGTTTGTAAATTGATGTACCACTGTATTTTGTCTCAGCAACTATAAAAGTAACTAAGACAGATTTTATTATCAGAGAAGTAGGGTCATTGCTATGTCTGTACCTGACCATGTGGTTTAGGAGCATTTGGAACTGGTTTGGGGGAAGAGTTTAGAAAGGTTTGGAGTCGCCAGCTGAAGCAGTCCTAGGATGCTGTAAGCTGAACTTGATGGGAGATTCTAGTCAGTGCTCAGAAGACCAGAATGCTGATAGAAATGCATCTGGTAAAGACCAGGCTCAGGACATTTCAGTAAGAAACAAGGACTGCACTGGCTGTTGGACTCCAGACCATGTGTGCTATGCTTTGGCAGAAAATTTGTCTGCATTCTGCTCTTAACTAGAGACTGTGCTTGAGACTGAGATTAAGGCTGGTGGACCAATTAATCTGGCAGAAGAAATTTCAAGCCAGTCTAATGTTTAGGCAGTGGCATGGTTACTGCTGGGGGCTTTTAGCCAGATGTATGTTGAGAATCAAGAGCAAATGGCCTAGCAGAATGATTTAAAAAGTTTTTGAGTTTGGCCAGAAAGAAAGGTCTAGTAAAGTTGCACACTGCAAAGAGGGAGCAGAGAAGAACTTGGTTGCTAAGAAGAAACAGGACAATAGAAAAGATGGCCTGAGGATATCGTAACAACCAGCAGGATTCCACTCTTTATAGCTTCAAAATTGCAAAGGTGAAAGACTTTGCTTTGAGATGAGAGCCCCAGAGCATGATGTTCCAGAATGGTGGTGGCCTAGAGAATTTGTTCCTCCAGATTTGGTTCATAGCACTCAGCAATCCAGGACCTCAATCCCTACAGCCAAGAGAGAAGGAAGCCTGGCTGCTGCTCCAGCTGGTGGCAGACTCTGGCGTCATCCCTGTGGTGCTGGTTTTAGGTGCATGCAGAATGCAACAGTCATGGGATCAGGAAGGCTTCCATCCAGATTTCAGAAAAAGGCCTCAGGGGCCAGCCAGTGTGCCCCTGAGGGGCCAGTGTGTGAAGCTGTGAGTGTGAAGCCAAAGGTGCAGTGGAGACCCCAGAAGGTTGGAGAGGCCAGGAATGCAGATCATCTGAGGAAAACTGCAAGGAGTGAGCAGAACTGGGCCAAGAGAGAAGCTGTGGGAGCTACAACCACCAGCAATGCCATAGGAGGGGAGCCACTCAAGCCATTTGGAGTTCACAATTTGCCACAGATTGCCCACAGATTGCCAGGGACACTGGACCTGGAACTATGGGATCTAATGTTTGCCCTGCTGGATTTTGGACTTGATTTGCTTCCATTCCTTTCTACTCCCCTATTTGTACCTTTTGGAATGGGAATCCTTATTTTGTGCCATTATATGCTGGACACGTTTAACTTTCTTTCCATGTGTACAGGGGCCTGCAGCTAGGAGTTTGCCTTCAATCTCAGAGGAGACTTGGGACTTGGACTTTTCAGCAGTGCTGAAACTCTCAGGACTTCGGCAACTCTTAAGGGATGTGCAGTAGTCTTTTGGGGGCCAGGGTGGATTGTTATGGCTTGTATCTAGATGTCCCATCAAAGCCTCTCGTGCTCTTATGTGGGGCTTTTTGGAGCTGGCTGAATCTAGGGTGTGTGATACTAGGATTAAGGGTTTTGATAACTAAATGGCTTTAGCATATTTCTGCGTGTGGACAATGGAAGCCCTACCCTGATGTAGATGGCATCCATCATTTGGACTGAATATAAAGGGAGAGAGGGAAGCCAGGCTTGCTGCTGCTGCTTGCTGCCTTCTGGCTGCCTCGCCACAAACTGTTTCTCCTCTGAGATGTCCCTCTGTCATGCCGTCCTGCCTTGGAGCCAGCCAACTATGAACTGAAGCTTCTACAAACTATGAGCAAAAATAAACCCTTTCCTCCTTTTACTTTGGGTGTTGGGTATTTTGTCTCAGCAACTAGAAAACTAAGTAAGACAAGATCTCATATCCCCTTTAATAACCTTGCTAAATTAACTTACTGGTCTACAGCTTTCTTGGCGGGCTCCTTGGGGTTTTCCACCTCATCTGCTCACAGGAACAGTTTCACTTCTCCTTTTCAAATCTGTGCCTTACATTTCCTATAGGCTGAGGCCTTACTGCATTAGCTAACACAGGATTTTTTAAAATGTGAAAAACCTCCACTGAAACTATTGGGCACTTACACAAAAAATTCAAAACCTAAATAACTGATGTGATATGCCATGCTCATGAACCAGTGGAAGGGATCAACCCTTCTGAAGTCGATTTATAGACTCACTACAACCCCAAGGAAAATATTGATAAGTGTTCTGACAAGCTTGGGTTAAAATGTATCTTGTAAAATGATGCAGAATAACACAAACAATTCTACAAAGGAAGAACAAACTTTTTATTAGACCTGATTTTAAGACTTGTCGAGAAGCGACAGAGTTTGGTACTGGCAGAAGAAAAGACATACGAATCAACTGAATAGGAGCAATAGGCCAGAAAGTGCCTCACACATCTACGGCCGACTGAGTTTTGAAAAGTTGTCAGGGCAACTCAACACAGAAAGGAAATAGTGCTGAGAAACTGGAGATCTGTGGGGGCAAAACAACAAGAGAACATTGACCCTGACCGCATCATACACAGAACGAATTCAAGCTGGGGCCCAGATCTAAAGGTACAAACGAACTACAGACTTTCTAACAGAACACCTTTGTGATTTTCAGTAAGGAAAAAATTTCTCTGCTGCCAGAATGCCATGAAGAGCCTCAGTGACACACACCCTGGTACCGTTCCTTCCTTGTGTGGGAGGACCGTGTAGGTATTGTGGGACATCTTCCTGCAGCTGGGCTGCTTCAAGCCAGTCCTGGGAGGTAATCTTGGTGGGCCTGATCTAATTGTGCAATTCTTAAGAAGGCCTTTCTTGGTGGCTTGCAAGAAAGCAGAAAGCCATCCTGTGAGAGGAGGGCAGATGCCAAGGATCTGAAGGCAGCCTTTAGAGCCCAGAGTGGTCTTTGCTGGCAGCTACAAAGGAACAGGGACATCAATCATAGAACCACAAGAAAATGAATTCTGTCAGTCAGTGAGCACGGAGAGGACAGTAACGCCGAGATGAGAATGTGGCCGTAGATGATACCATATTGGGCCTGTGACACCCTCAGAGCAGAGGGCCCAGCCAACCCCCGGCACCAGGCTCTTGATCACACATGGTGACGGACACATCAAGTATGCAGCAACAGAAAACTAGTAGTTTCTTAGGGTGAAAAATCACGAACCGCAGGAGATAGTGTCACACTCTTGTGTGCACCCTCAACCCTGGGAGTCCCCTGCACTTCAAAGGTACCATCTGCTGAGTAAGTGGAAATGTGATTTTTTTCAGAGCTGACTCTTACTGCTAGCTTAGATATTTTTGTCTTTTGACAGCTGAGCAATTTCCTGACTTCTGTGGAGGGTCTTGGGCCTATCTAGGAAAGCTTGCTCCACACCAGAATAGCAATGATAATGAATGGCTCCCACCCCAGGTCCTGATTAACAGACTCCAAACACTGAAAACCCAATAGCCACCTGAGAAGCCTCTCTTAACCCCAGAATTAGTTATTAGTTAGCTTCAAAGGCATGGGATGAGTCAGCACCTGGCCTCTCCAGCTCTTTTTTTATTTTGGTACCAGGGATCGAACTCGGATCCTTGAGCTTGTGAGGCAGGTGGTGGAACCACTGAGCTAAATCCCCAGCCCTGGCCTCTCCAGCTCTTTATGGAAAGCCCCTGTAGTTTTACTACCTTGTTCCCAAATAAAACAAAGACAGGAAAACCAAAAAATAGCTCTCAAACTAGCAAAAATTATCATACTAGAGATGAAAACTGAGCATTTCAAACACCAAGAATATCCAAGCCTGTATCTAGCCAGCCTTTCAGTGACGATGTTCACAGTAAAAGAAGGTAAGAGGCAAACATCTTAGTATTATTGTGAAAACTATTTTAACCTTTTAGAGTTCTTGAAAGGGTCTCAGGGGCCCCAGAGCACACCTAGAGACCCCTGCTCTGGAGAGATAGCACATGTGGATGGCTGCCTTAAGGCAGGATTGCTTAGCACAAAGTGGAAGCCAACACTGTGCACCTCTACATTCAGCTGCAACCCCTCCACACCAGAGACCACAAGCAAAGGGTGAATGTGAGCACGTCCCTGCCGTGTACACACACACACACACACACACACACACACACACACACAGAGTCTCAAAATGTAACAGAAATGTAGCAGAAATTTTACACCATTCTTTACTTACAAGAACTTAAAAAACAGAATAGGGTGTAGTGGCAAGTGGCTGTAAGCCAAGCACTCTGTGAGGCTGAGGCAAAAAGACTGCAAGTTTGAGCCTAGCCTGGGCAACGCAGCCACTTCCAAGGCCAAATGAACAACAGAAAGGCCTGGGATGTAACTAGGTGTGAAGGCCCTGGGTTCAATCCCCAGTACCACAAATTAAAAAAGAAAAAGCAAAACTAAACACAATGCTAGTCATAAAAGTGAATACACACACATAGTGGTTCCTAAGTGCCTCACATTATTTATTGTTCCTCACAACATATAGGCAGGTATCATGGTTACCCCGCCTTACAGATGGTGGTGAGGACTGTGCCTGAGCAGCAAGTGATACACGGTTCCTTAGTTTACTGTTTAGGGATAAACAGGTGGCAAAGCTACAGTACAAGGAATCGTCCTCCAGCAACCAGAACGGTGGTCCCAGGTGGTGGCAAAGGTCCGCATAAGGCCCCACCAGTTCCCACTTTTGTTTTCAGCCTGAGTGGTACATCCTGATGTGTTTGGCTTGCTATTTTACATGCACACATGTTTTCAGATTTCCCTGCAATCATACAGGACATAAGATTATAGGATTCATGATTTTAAAAGAAGCAAAGAGACGAACACACAGTGAAGAGGATTAAAAACTGATCCTAAGGCCACACAGCTCCCTCCAAGCAGCTTCTCAGAGGTCACACACACTAAAACACCATCCTCTGCCTCTCTTCAAGCCCCATGTTCAGTGAGGCCCCTAGAAAGCTCAGCTCCTCTGCAGTTCACTGCTAAGGCCAGGAGCAACTAGCAGCTTTGTCAAATGACCATGAACACAGAAGGAGGATATATTTTTTTTAAACAACGGAAAGCTATCTAGTACCTTAAGATTGAGGAACTAAAGGTGAAAAACAAAACAAAAATACAAGGACCTCTGTTGCCAATATACAAATAGGGTACATGGAGGAAAGCAAAGTGAGCGTGTTGAGGTGTGTGTCTGCTGCCTGGCAGCTGTTTTCCTATTACTCCTGTCTCCACCTCAGGGAAGGAGGACAGAATGCGGAGGGATGACTTCAGAGAGCAGACTGCAAACTGCTCAGGCTCTCCAAGTGGGAGGGAGGTCACGTTTACCGAGATCATTTCCTAGCAGGCTGCTGTCCAACCCTACCTATGCCTGTTCTCCACCAAGCCCACAGTCAGGCCAGAATTCCAGGAAGCCCACTGTGAACCACAGGGCAAATCAAAGGAGCTGAAAATACCCTTGCACCTACTTGGCACAGGGCACAGTTTATTCTCTTCCGAGGGCATAAGGACAATGGCATGATGTCAGGTCTGTGGTCTCTGACAGCGCTAAAGAAGAGCCTGTGAAGGGCTCACGCCCCCAACCAAACCACCAAAACCCTGCTGCTGTCTTTTTAAGTCTTCCCAGCCCCCTCCTTCCAAATCCATCCTCACTTCCTGCTACAGGCAGCTAATCCAGGGAGCTAAGTTTAGCTACAGCCATTGCTAATCTTTCCTCCAGGGACAAGGCCGAGTTCTGCCCCAAAGAGGCACCAGACTCCACTTTACTCTTTAGATGTGGCTCAGGCAGCTGCAGGTCCTTGTCACAACTTTCTCTGGACCGGGTGCAGTACAATGGGACCTAACTTCTCCTGCCTCCACCAGCCTGTAAATGCCATGGCTTCTCTTGGGATGCCTGGTGATCTCAGACCCCAAACAACCCTAGCTCTGTACTTCGAGCCTAGGGATGGCAGGTCACCTCTAGGGGCCTCAATTTCCTTCTCTGTGAAGGCAGAGCAGCACCCCTAACTGAGAGCTGTCTTCAGGCTATGTGATGGTGGGAATCACACCAGGCAGGCCTTACATAGCAGCAGCATGTCACTGCCGCCAGACCTTTGGCATGTGGTTTCATGATGGTTGGTTTGATGACAGGATTTGAGGCATTACAGAAGGAAGTACAGAGAGGAGGAAAACCTGGCAAACTTTTTATTTTTATTTTTTAAAACCTGATGTCAGGTCAACTGGAAAGAGAAAGTTTAGGGAAACATCCTTCTCCATTCTGCTGGAACTATGCCACTGCTCTCCCACTGCCATTTCATCTACTTAATTTTGTTTTGTTTGTTTGTTTGGTTTTCTGAGACAGGGTCTTGCTTTGAAGTTTGAGTTGGCCCTGAACTCACTATGTAGCCCAGGCTGGCCTCACACTCACAGTGATCCTCCTGCCTCAGCCTTCTGAGTGCTGGGATTACAGGTGTGTACCCCCACTTCCGGCTCAGCTACTTAATTTCTAAGGACAGAAACAATTCCATCTCACAGAGAATATGTTTCCAAAACCTGCCTTTCAGCCCTAAACTCAAATTAAATCTCATTTGGTTTAAAACTTGCAGCAGTTTGTATTTTGATTGTATACTTGAATTTACTGAAAAAAAAAAACACCCCACAAAAAACCATTGCAATAAATAGTTGCCAAAATGGACTTCTAGAAAATGAAAGGATCCTCAGCACCACTGTAATAAAAAGGCGAGTGCTACCTGAAAGGCTGAGGCAGGAGGACTGCTTGAGCCCGTGAGTTCGATACCAGCTGGGCAAAATGTAACAAGACTGTCTCAAACGAAAAATAAAGCGCAGACAGCAACCAATAAGTGTTTACACTCTTGGTAGCAGTTAGCACCAAGCAGCTCTTCAGATCACTAGAGCTCAGTCCATCTAGTGCAGTTTTCCATCTGTCTTGTCAACAAAGTGTGGTAATCAGTGCACAGCCTGGTCCTGTGGAGAGAGTGCTTTTACCGATGCTGTGGTGAGTCCACACCTGACCACAACCCACCCCTAGCTCCAGGCGCTCCACAAAAAAGCAAAGTAGAGGAGCAACTCCTGAAAACAAGACTTGTGGATTTAGAGCACCAGCAGGTTCTGGTTCTTAGGGTGAGGAGGCCAACATGGGTTTCCTTGTCAGGAGAGGCTCGGGGGCCTCAGGCACTGCAGGTTACAGGTAGCGCATGTGGCCAGGTCTCAGCAAAGTCACAGCTCAGCTGGTTAATCGAACAATGGCTCCTGCTCCAGACACTGCGTGACTGCATCTGACAGACTGCATCTCATTTAATCTCAACACAGTACAACTCTCATTTTCTTGAAGAAACCAAAGCATAGAAGTTAACTTGGCCAAGGGCAAAAAGCTCTGTAAGTCCAAATTCTTAGCTACACTGTGCAAAAGCTTGAGAGGGAGACAGTGTAACCATCAGTACACACACACAGCTGGGCACAGTGGGGCAGGCCTGTAATCCTGGTACTCTGGGAGGCTGAGGCAGGAGGATTACAAGTTTGAGCTCAGCCTGGGCAATTTAGTGAGACCCTGTCTCAAAATAAATTAAAAAAAATGGCTGGGGAGGTAGTTCAGTGCAAAGGCCCTGAGTTCAATCTCCAGTACTGAGCAGTGGGTGGGAGGTGGGGAGGAAGACAAGCAAACTACACCCCACACCAGGCTGAGACATGAGGTGCAGTTTACTCCCTAAGAATTAAACTACAGAATCTGAGCAAGGGCAGCAGCTGCACTCCTGATAAGGCCGAGTGCTGCAGACAGGGCACAGAGAGCTGTGAGACAAGGAGAGGACAAGGCACACGGAAGTCACTCTGCTCAGCTGGAAGCACGCCAAGGGGAAGCGGTCACAGCACTACCCCATGGGATGCTCAGCTGCCTCATCCTCCCCACCACAGGCTGCTTGAAGCGGCTTTCTCTGCCAGACACTGAGTCGCTGCGACACAGGACCACTCTGCGCTCTCTGAAGCAGGAGGTGGCGAGCTCTGCCCAGCGGCATTGGGCTGTAGCAGTGGCAGGGCGAGGCTGAGGGCAGGGATGCCCAGACTCTCCTGAAGCTGCCCAGGGCCCTGCTCCTCATAAAGAACCCTTGTGCTGTCCCTCCTGGCTGGCGCAATGGCCGACAGGCCTGCAGGCCGCAGGACACTGACTCAGCACGCCCACCCTCCCCAACACTCTGAGCCCAGACCGCAGGCCAGGGGCCAGAGCTCCAACGAACGGCCTCAGAAATCTCTTCCTCTCTCCTCCCCAAATCATTTCTCAGATTTGCTGCTGACAAAGGAAACTCATGGAAAAACTTACATCCTCATGGCCCATAGAAGGAAGGGTATGAGAGGCAGACATGGAAGCAGTGCGCCTAGCCTGTATGAACTCCTCCCCACTGACTGGCTGGGAGTCAGGCCCTCTTCGAAACAGCTGCCCGAACTCCCTCAATCCAAGGCCTGGGATGAAGGCAGTGCTCTGACATGTGTATGTGCAGCAAGGAGTGTTTGAGCCGGAAGTGGACCCAGGAGCTAAAGCTAGCTCAACACAAAAAGAAATTACTTCAAGATCTAAAATGTCTGGAGAGCTATGATGAAAACATTTATACTTCCCAATGACAGACATCAAAAAGGAGACTCTGGACACGGGTATCTCTGGTGCCTGTGTTATTTATTATTAGATGGACCATGCCATCATATTCAACATTTGGCACTTTAACTGCTCTTAATTAACCTAAAAAATCACATTAGTAAACTCCAGCCTTAAAAAGAATTACCTTACAAAACAAATCAGGCTGAACAAAAATTCTTTGAGGCCCTAGTTTGTCCCCAAAGGAGACAACTTCAAAACAAGAACAGCTCAGGCAGCAGATCAGAGTCTGGATGAAGTTACATATGTGACACTGATTTGCCAATCCATTCAGAGATCAAAGCTCAACTGGTAAACAAGCTTCCTGATCACTCCCCGTCTTTTTCTCTGTGTTTGGAAGTGGATGTGGAATATATACCCAGTGGTTTCCATCCCTGAGAGTCAGAGCCAGCCTTGCAAAGATGGGCCTTGGGCCTCTGCGAGCGAAGTGGCACCTGGTGTGAGCCCTGCAGGGAATGGCCCTGGCTACTCTGGGGACCCTCCTTGAAGCAACACTGGGGGTTTGCTCAGGGACAGCGCCAAGTGAGACGTCAGCCGCCCACAGCCAGAGCAGCAGGGGCCTTCTGGACAAAGGGGACATTTGAAAGGTGTCAATAAATTGCTTCTCAAAACAACATGTTTTCCACCTTCTCAGAAAATTTTGCTTGATGCTCCTGAATTTTTTTAAGCTTGGTAAATGGAAGTGAATTTAGGGTTACTTCACAAAATTTTGTTTCTTAAAGCTCTGTTACTAGCTGGTCAGGGAAGATAGGCTATTTTATCACATTTACACTAAAATTAGTCAATGAAATTTCCTTTAAAAGAGAACATTCATCGAGAAGCCAAAGAACAGATTACAAAACAAAACAAAATAAATGCTGCTGAATCTGAAAGGAACAATACCGTGAGGAAGAGGCACACAGGAACACTGCTGAGTCACTGCTTGCTGCTCACAGACTTTCTAATGCCACACTATGTTTACATGGGAGACACACTGTCCTTCCCAAAGACCGAACTTTAGGAAACTGCCTATGAACATACCATTATCAAGAGAACGTGATTCTCACACAATGCTGGATGAGAAGGAAAGGAGAAAAATAAACACTATTTATTACAAAAATCACCCCCCGGAAAAAAATCACCCCAAAAGAGAAAAACTTCAGCTCTATAAGTACCATTAAAATAATACTTTTTATTTAAAAAAGTTCCACAGGAATGTCCATAGCAGCATTGTTTTTAATAGTCAAAAGTGGGAACCATTCAAATGCCCATCCCACAACTGGTGAATAGATTTTTTAAAAAATGTGGTTTCTTCACACATTGGAATACTATTCAGCAATAAAAATGAACAAATCCTGATACATGATGAAGGGTATGAGTAACCCTCAAATATACTATGCCAAATGAAAGAACCCAGACAAGAAGGTCACCTATCGATAAGTCCACTTACAGAAAGTCCAGAGACAGAGGTGGCTGAGGGGCTGGCTGTCTGGGGCTGGGAGGTGCTAAATGCGGCTAGGCAGGAGGGACCTCACTGGGTTGATGGAAGTGTTTTAAAAATGGGTTTATGGTGATGTTTGCACAACTTGGTAAATTTACTGAAAGTCATTGAATTTACACTTTTAAAAAACTGCATACAAAATTTCCACAAAACCCAGTTATTTACTTAAGAATGCTTCTGTTTTGCTCATACTGAGTTTAATCATCTCCCATCGAGTAACTCTCCTAAGTCACTCAACACCGTTCAGGTCTAAGATCTATTTCAGAGGCTTGAAGCTCTCAGCACAGGAAAGCTCCAATTATAAAGTCTCTTACTGGCTGTTTTCATCTTTATTAAACCACAGCTATTTAACAAAATTGCAGAAGGAAGTTAGACAGACCCCAAGTGTCAATTAAAAGGAAACCGAGTAAGGTTCCTAAATGGAACTACAGGCTCAGGCAGGCTCCCTTCAAAGGTCCTGTGAGCTCCTGGGAGTGGAGGCGGTGGCACACTGTCAGCTTGGTGCCACCCCACAGCACGGGATCGCAGAGATGCCCACTGCTTCCTGAAGAGGTAGCTGGGCTGTAGGATGTGCGCTTCTGTCCTAGAGGCCCAGTGACAAGGCAGGCCAGGCAAGTCTAACCAGAAACCTATTTTGCTCCATTCTACCCATTTTTATCAAATTTGTTTATTGTCAAAATCCTGTTTTGTTTTTTGTTTTTGTACTGGGCAATGAACTCTGGACTTTGTGCTTGCGAGGCAGGCAGCAATCCTTTGTAATATAAGACTAGAGGGCTGAGGATGTAGCTCAGTGGTGCCATGCCTACCTTGCAAGTGCAAGGTCCTGAGTTCGATCCCTGGTATAGGGGGGGGAAAAAGACGAGAACTACTCTACTCCTTAAAAGTTAGAAAAGAAGAAAAAAGCCCTTTTTAATAATGTGATTTAAAGTGTATGTGTGGGGGTATCAATGTCTATAGTTGGACACTTTGGCACCTAGCTGGAAGTTTATCAGGATGTTCGTATCTTACAGCTCTGAGGGGTGGGGAGTTGGGATTGGTAAAAAGACATCATTCAGAAGAGAGAGAGTGAGTAGGGGGAAAAGGAGGGAGGAAGAGAAAGCAAACGGGTGGAGCAGAGCAGACTGGAACGCTCCAGAGTATGCTTAGTTCTCTAGGTTTGAAATTATCTCAAAAAATTAAATTATAATTGGAGATGTTGTATGTTCATGAAAACAAGCATAAATACGAGCTGAAGATGACTATTAACAGACAAAGTCAGAGCCAGTTAAAATCCTCTCTCCCCTAACAGGAGAAAGTCAGAGAGAGGCAGGGAAACCAAGGTTCTTCTCAAAGTGGTTTCCCCACAGCAAAGCTCCCCCAGTCTCGGCCTTCTCCCTCGCAGGCCTGGGGATACAGCTGCCTGGGGCATCCTGGCAAGGCCTCTGCAGCGAGGTCACCAAACATCGGCCCTTGGGGCATGTGTGCTCTGCCAAGGACTTATGTGAATGGCTCCTGTATGCCTGCTCTCGGGGACAGCTGTATGCACAGACTCACAAGAGCACACTCAGAGCTCTCCCCAGAGGGAGAACAGCAGAGCTCCCATTAAGTCTGGGCCCAGTGTTATCCACTGAGCAGCACACGGGAGGCTCCAGAGACTTTTCTGACCAGCTCACAATTGACATTCTGTCTGAAGTTGATCTGTTCAATTGTCTGAACCCTCCCCATGCCAAACCATGCTCACGATTACTATGACTCACACTCAGCCGTGATGTCACACTGCACGCTTCTGCTGGCTTCTGGGCAGGAGGTGTGGTTTCTAGCAAATACATGAATTATTCTATTTTTTCTTTTGGTACTGGGGATCCAACTCAGGACCTTGCGCTTTCGAGGTAGGCGGCGGCACCACTGAGCTAAATCCCCAGGCCCAATGAATTATTTTTTTAATCAAAGCCTGGGCTTGCCCCCAGAGCTGGGAGCACACTTGACCTTGGCCTTGTTTCTAGCAAACTGTAGTGGCTTTGGCCCCAGCTGGGCACGGGGGTGGCTCAGAACCTCCTCCTGTTCCTCCCAGGTTGTGCCAGCAGGTCCTGCAGGGAATGCAGACATTGAGGCTCAATCCTCTTAGTGAATGAAATCCTCCAGCACTTAAGGAAGCAATATTTCTCTTAAATACCTCTGTCCAGGCTGAGGACAGTGTTGAGGTAGGTGGACTGCATTTCATATGGCAGAAAATTAATAATCTGGTTGCTCTCTGTGTCATGAGGAAAATGAAAAACTTTCTTTAAAGGAAAGAAGCATAATTCTATGGGTTGGGACACAAATAATTCTCTGAAGTTTTAGTTCCTGATATTTATAATCACTTGCGTTAAAATTTAAGGGAAAAAAATAATTCATCAGTTTTGCCAGGCTGACAGCAAAAACCACTACAATAAGATCTGTCACATGACTGAATGGGCAGAGGACAGTGCCTGCTCTGTGAACTTGAGACTCCACTTCTGACTCAAATATTAAATTCAACGTGAGGAAAATCAGCAACAAGGAAGGACTTCTGTATCCTGTTTCCACCACAACAGTGTATCTTGTATGTTCTGTTCTGTATCACCATGCACTTGTACACATCTACCTGTTTTTATTGTGGTAAAAAAAAAATCACATTAGCATCCTCACCATTTTTAAGTGTATGGCTCAGTACAGTACATCCATCTTGTTGGGAAACATCTCCAGAGTCTTTCAATCTTGTAAATCCTAAACGCTATACCCATCAAACAAAACCCCTCTTTTCCACCTTTCCCCTCACTCTTGGTAATCACCGTTCTATTTTCTATCTCCATAAATTTGGCTATTTTAGACACATGTCAGGTGCAATCATATAGTATTTGTCTTTTCTGTTTTGTTTGTGCTTCTGGGTATTGAACTCAGGGTCTCTCCCTAGTCCTTTTTACTTTATTTACATTTTTAATTTTTAAAATTTAAAGGGTCTTGCTAAGTCACTAAGTTGCCAGGCTAGGCTCCTGCCTCAGCCTTCCATAGTGCTGGGATCACAAGTATGTGCCACAAATACTTCCTTTTTTTTTGGTACTGGGAATTGAACTTGGGACCTTGTGCTTGCGAGGCAGGTGGCAGATCCACTGAGCTAAATCCCTCGTCCTCAGAAATACTGACTAGTACTGTGGTACCTTGGTTCATGCCAGAATCATGGAATGAATTCTGTGACCAGATCGTGGAAAGAATTAAGTTTGTAAACAAAGGCACAACTGTAATTATCTTCAAGCTTATTTCATTTAGCATCATGTCAAGTTCATCCTTACTGCAGTGTATGTCAGTATTTTCCATTTTTTTTTTTTTTTTTTTTGAGACACAGTCTCACTGCATACTTTAGGTTGGCTTCAAGTTCACTATGTAGCCCAGGCTGTCCTTGAACTCCTGCCTCGGCCTCCTGAGTGCTGGGATTACAGGAGTGCACCACCATGCCCAGCAGTACTTTCCTTTTTAAGCCTGAATAAAATTGTTTTGTTTCTTTTTTTGGTACCGGGGATCAAACTCTGGACCTGTGCTTGTGAGGCAGGTAGCAGAACCACTGAGCTAAATCCCTGGCCCAAAATTCTGTTTTTTATATAGACCACATTTTGTTTATCCATTCTTCTGTGGATGGAAATCTGGGTTGCTTCTACCTTTTGGCTATTGTGAATAATGCTGCTATGAAAATGCATACACAAACACCTCTGAGACTCTGTTTTCAGTTCTTCTGGACATATACCCATGAGTGGAGTTGCTGGGTAATAAGGTAGTTCTAGTTTTTCCACAGTGGTCACACCATTTACATTTCCACTAACAGTACACAAGAGTCCCCATTTCTGCATACCTTCACCAACGCTTGTTATTTTCTATTATTCTTTAGGCAGCCATCCTAATGGGTATGGGGTAGTATCTCAGGTAGTTGTAATTTGTATTTCTCTGTTGACTTGTGATGTTGGACATCTATTCATAGGCATGTTGACCAGCTGTATACCATCTTTGGAGAAATGTCTATTGATGTCCATTGTCCATTTTTAAAGTGGGTAATTTTATTTTTTGATTTTGATTTGTAGAAAGCTGTGTATATTCTAGAATTAATCACTTGTCTCATATAGGATTTGCAAATATTTTCACCTATGACAGAGTTCACCTTTTCACTCTGTTGACTGAATTCTTTGATACTCAAGAGTTTTAAAATTTGATGTAGTCTCCCAGTTATCTATTTCTTTTTTCTTTTGCTGCCTGTGCTTTTGGTGTCCTATCTAAGAAAGCACTGCCAAGATCAATACAATGACACTTTCCCCCTATGTTTTCTCCTAGGTGTTTCATAGTTTTTTTAGGTCTTATTTTAGGTCTTTAATTCATCTTGAGTAAATTTTTGCATATAGTGCAAGATAAGGGTCAATACTTTCTTAAAAAATAGGTATACAGCTTTCCACTGAGTAACTGCTAGCCCAGTTAACCCTGACTGTTAGCATGGTTAGATTAAGAGACTCCCAGAGAGGTGCCTAGATCATGGAAGTGCAGCACGCACCAGGGACGAACCCACTGATGTTCACAGCTGACTGTGCTATCAGGAGGTGGGTCACTGGGGCGAGCCTTGGAGGGCAGATCTCTCATTGGGTCTCTACCCTGTGCTCTGCTTTCCAACCACCAGATGGTCCTGGGTGGCTGGCCAGGGACTGAAACCATAAGCTAAATAAACCATTTTCTCCTTTAAGTTATATACATCAAGCATTTTTTGTCCCCAAAGCTGACCAATACAAATGTAGTTCCATTGTTTTGTTATTATAAACAATGATGACACAAATACTCTTTATGTAAGCTTCTCACATGCCCGAGAACAAACATCTCCCAACCTATGTAACAATTAAAATCAGCTCTTAGCTGGCTTGTTTCACACTTTATTTTTCACTTCTTTATTTTTATTACATTCCCTTACTTTGAAATCCCCACTAGATATATTTTGGGACTCAGAAAATTTCAGGTTTTGGAAAAGTAATATGGTATATATATTATATAGGTCAAAACATCACCAGCCAAGGTCTGGGCTAGCACTTCAAAAATCAAATATGCTAATATGTCCACAATAACACACCCAAATCTTTTCCTCACCCTTCCTTCCTCCCTCTCTTTTCCAGTGCTGGGAATGAAACCTCAGGTATTGTACATGCTAGGCAAATGCTTCACCACTAACCTGCACCCCCCAGTCCTATACACAGTATTTCTGCTGTTGTCATGAACACCACTCACAGTGCTCTGAGACATACGTCTCTAAGCTAGAAACTTGTACACAGAACTGCTGGGTCCAAGTATGCACATGACAATTTATCTTTAATATAGATATTCCTTGTTTAAAGCCCTACTGGTTTAATGACTGTTTGGACTTGTGACCTAGGTGCGCTGTTTGGACTTGGGATGTCTTTTCTTTTTTGGGGGTATGGTACAGTTCTGTTTATCTTGTTTGTAGAGCCTCAATGTCTCTTTTTTGTACGGTATACCTTCTTTATACAGTATTGTATTTTTTGCTAATTATACTGTATAGTACAGTAGTCGTATATTGTTATATATTACAGTACTGCGTGTAAGAGTTGTACAAATAAAAGCAACGCCATCAAGTTGGAGTTTCACCATTTCTTTGCTCTGAATATTGTAATGTATATACTACGTACAATTGCTCATTAAGCGATCAATTCAATTAACGGCTGAGTTGTGGAACTTAACTCAGTTGTTACACAAGGAATATCTGTAGTCTGTACAAATCACCTCTAGAAATGGTTGTTCCAACTTATAACCCAATGAACAAGAGTTCAAGATATCTATTTCCTCTTAGCCTCATTACACTGGATATTATCCCCCAAATTTGATGGGTAAAAAGTAGAATTTTATTACATTTCAAGTCTAGGTTTTTTTTCATCCTGAAGGTTGAAGGGGTAGTACTTTTTCATACTTACTTTACTTTTATCTGTTTAGACTTTTGTTTTTATTTAGTTATTTATTTTGTGGTGCTGGGGATTGAACCCAGGGCCTCCTGCATGGTAGGCAAGTACTCTACCACCAAGCTATAACTCCAGCCCTTACTTTACTTTTACAAAGTAAAAAATTAGATAAAAGTCACAATAAAAACAGATCACGGTAAATGCAGAGGTAAGATTCAATTCAAGCTATATGCTGGCCTAGTTTTGTGTGGAAAATATAAAATATGTTCCAAACATCATTAAAGTGCACTGATAGCCACAAATAAATCTAAAATACATGAGTTCACTGACATTCACTGCCCTGATACTACAAATAGGATAAGTACTTAAATGGAGACCTGGTTGAGCCTATTCTCTTGGCAAAATTATTTAGTAGATTCCTTTTCACTTACAAAGATGCTATGATTTGGCTATCACATTATATGATCACATAAGTTGTTACTACTATTTTTGTGGTACTGAGGAGCACACCTGGGGCACTCTACCACTGAGCTACATCCTTTGAGACAGGGTCTCACTAAGTCTGCAGGGTGGGCTCAAATTTATGATCTTCCTGTCTCAGCCTCTGAGAGTGCTAGAATTACAAGAACTGTATATCTACCACCAGGCCAAGCAAATTTAAATTTAGATACCCTGTGGCTCCTTGGCCCCTCTAGAACCATTATCAGGTACAACCAGCTCAAGTCTGACCCAGTTCAGCTGGGCTTGCGGTAGCTGGTAAGCTGGTCTACCAGCACTTTCCCAGAGCCAATGGGGTTGTGTGCATGTAATTCTATTTCTACACTCAGGATCACTGCAAATCAGAACTAGTAAAGTCATTTGTTCTTTGCTGGACACCAAAGGAACAGTGGTGCTGCATTTAAGTGCTAACACATCATGCAGGGTTGGAGCAATGTTTTGGGAGTGTAGGATTATGGACCTAGTTAGCAGCAAGGGCTCATGAGTTCTTGCCAGAGCTAATGGGCAGGGAATAGAGACAGTAAGCCAAATTATTAAAATCAAAGAAAAGAACCAGAGGCACAGAGCTCAGGTACCTTCAATATGTTAACATGGAGTGACAGCCCACATCTCTCTGCAAGTGCTGCTGCAACCAGTTTCTTGGTGTCTGGCTTTTACTGCAAAATTCTTGGTTGAGTTATCCCTTTTCTGGTGTTGGTATACTGGTTTTTATTTCACAGCTGCAGGGTTAAATATTACCACCAAGTGGGCTGGAATGATGTAGAGCTACTGAATTGCCTTGAGAGACAAAGATTTAAACGTGGGGTCTAAAGACATTCTGGGAGATTTAAAGTGGAAAAGAGTAACAGAGAGGAGAAAAAAACACTGTGAAAGTAAAGCTTGATTCTGCCTCCCCCTGGCTTAGTGCTCAGGGCTCAGCAGAACCACAGTGCCCAGTGTCTTGGGCAGCACTGGGAGCAGCTCTCTGCCAGCTCTATTAATAAACACAGTGGCAAGACAGAACTGCCCGGCCTATGTGTGTCTGAAGAATCCTGGACACTAATGCCTTGTGTCAGACTTGAACAGACTGTTCCAAACTGCTGGGTTTTCTTAGGAAGGACAGATACCATTAACCCTGCCTAGTAACTAAGGCAGAGGGTACCAGGCTTCCAAGTCATGACAGGATGCAAGGGACCCAGGAGTTCATCCATGGTCCTCCAACAGGCTGGGGAGTGGAACCACAGAGGAGCATCCCCCAGAGATGGTTGAGCCCCCACCCAGGAATCCCTGAACTAGAGCATCAGGAGCAGAGGGCCCAGACTCACACTCTGAAAGGCCTGTGCAGCTCAACTGGAGAGCAGCTGCTCTGTTTGCTGGTGAGACAGAATGCAGGTGGCCTTGACCACAGGTGGCACTTGAGGCTGGGGGCTACAGATGGGTCTCGGCAGCAGTGGACACTGACTCTGGACTGAGCTTTGCTTGCCTCATGGTGGGTACAACACTCAGGATGCTATAAAAGGTACCAAAATGATGGTGCATGCATTTGGACGGCTGAGTGTTATTTCTTCAGCCTAAGGACACATTGTGGAGTCCCTTCTGTCTGATAACAGCAGAGACCCTCCTTGGAGTAACAGCCAGAGAGAAGTGGGTCAGGCGATTGCAGCACCAGCTGTTTGAAGGAGGCCCTGGCTCACACCATTCACTCAGGTACTCACTGAGTGTGAGTGGGGCCAGAGCAGGACCGCCACCAGACAGTGCCAGTTTCTTGGTGGATCTGTGGACGAGTGGGAGCCTGCTGGTTTAATGATCATACTTTTTCCTTCCTCTTACTGCCTCAGTTTCCCCTACCTGAGGTGGAGGTCACAAGACCAGGGGCTACAAATACTGGGCGCAGGGACGATTCCTAAGCTAGACTGTGTGTTTTAAAACCCTATGTCATTAATTCCTAAGGACTCGATGGCAGTGGTTGGGTTTCACCCTGTCTGGCAATACTGGAATAATTGTCTTCCCATGTCACTTTACCTCACCTGTATGTGGGTGGACTGAAGGGGGCACCTGCTGATTATAATGCTGCCTGGACCTGGACAAGCATCATGGCCCATCTCAGTGTCCAAAAGGTGGAAAAGTTTGAGGACAAGCAAGAGAAAGGAAGAGTAGCTGAGGATAAAATGCACTGGCTATGGAGAGCTAACAGTTCCTCCTATAGTACATTAGCACCTCAGAAAGAACTGAAAACAAGAGGAGACCTTGTCTCTTAGCTCAGTTAACTAAATGCCTCAGGGGTGAGCCAAGTGTCTCTGGAGGACAAAGATGTGTTTTGCAACATCATAGCCCTGGTACAGACTGAGTCAGTGTCCTCCCCAAATTTCCGGGCTGAACCCTAGGCCCCACTGAGGTGGTATTAGGAGACAGGTCTGGGGAGGTGATTAGGGTTGGATCAGCCAGGACAGTGGGCCCCACCATGGACTGGTGCCCCTGAAAGAAAAGACCACCAGATCTCCCTCCTTTTTTCCTCCACTTGTGACAAGAGGGCAGAGGCTGTGAGCCCAGAGGAGAGTCTACAGCAGGAGCCTGACCTGCAGCACTGGGGCTTGGACCTGCAGCCTCCAGGGCTATGAAAAGCAAATGTCTGGCTCAAGCCCCCCCAGCCTGTGGTATTCTGATATAGCAGCCTAAACTAAGACAGAAAACATGTGAACGTAGTACTACTGTGGAATCTGAAAGGCTCATAAGGAACCCAGATCTATTTCTAAACCCTGAACTCAAGCAATGAAATGGAAAAGTTGACAAAAGCTTTTGAGGGGTTCCTGGCAAAGCTGTTGTGTACTTACAGCCCTTGACCTATTTATTAAAGGGCAAATCACAACTGTCTTCTTAGCCACAAGGACTCCCTCACAGCCAGGGCTCAGCAAGGCCACCCTGCCCTGTGCTCTCTGAAGACTCTGGGGCGCACCTGCTCAACTGTTCACCCTGCTCAGCTGGAGAGGTCTAGTGGCAAGAGGCTTAAAGAGGCATAGTTCACCCCAATCTTTTCGTACTAAAAAAAGAAGAAAGAAAAAAGCCACCAGAAGTTAATAAATCAATCATTTCATTTGGCTCAAGTGCAGTATTTTCAGAATAGCTTGTGCAGGACCTCCTCCTTGGCTGGAGGAACCCAGCCTCCTAGGAGGAGCTCATTTCCCCTCCCTCACATTACAGTCTCCTCTCTGAGACTCAGACCTCCAAGTCTCCCACTCACATGGGCTGCAGCGCAGCTCTGTTCAGGGACCTGCTGGGGGGCCCTGGGCCCTGGTGCTCAGTGACAAGAAAGGAGGGGAGTCAGGGTTCCTTCGGCAGCTTCAGTGTCAAATGCCACCAGCCTGCAATGACAGGCAGAAGTGGGGACTGACAGCCCGGGGCTCCAGTGACTGGAGGTTGCTAACTTGCTGTCAAATAGGAGCTGGTGTCATAACATATATGATTTATACAATGGTTTTCTCTGGACACTAATTTTCATGTGTTTCTTTTTTGGTCCCGGGGATCGAACTCAGGACCTTGTGCTTGAGAGGCAGGCACAGCGCCACTGAGCTAAATCTCAGGCCCTGGACACTAATTTTTATAATTCATTCTAAAAATGTTTTCATGGCCTTTTTTGATGATAAGAAATACGTTTTCAGCACAATTAAAAATACTTTAGAGCTAGGTATGGCCGTGTGTGCCTGTAGTCCCAGCTACCTGGAGAGTGATTCAGGAGGATCACTTGAACCCAGGGGTTTGAGATCAGCCTGGGCAGCAGAGGCCCTGACTCAAAAAAGAAAAAAAAATTAGAAAATGCTTGTTTTTGCCATTGTAAAAACACATAAAATAAAAAAGAAAGGCCAGCTGAGTGGCTCATGGATACACTCACAAGAAGTTTTAAGTTTCTGTGCACTTGGGTGTATATACTATTTTTTTTCCTAAACAGAAACAGGATATAGATATCTTTTGCTTCTGACCCCGCTTTCTCACTTACTGTACCAGGGACTTCAGCCCATGTCACATACCGAGCTCTCTCAGCTTTTCTAACCCATCATGTGGTCAGTATTCTATTCTAGTAAACCTATTCCTACTGGTGAATATGTAGGCTACTTCCTTTCTGTTATTGTTTTTGCCTTTATAAGCAATACAACTAATGTTTGAATATTTATGTAGTTATACTGCCTTTAAAATTCTTGCTGCTGTGAATTATAATAATATAGGAAAAGTACATAAAAGATAAATGTTAGCCAAATTAAACTTTTCTGCCTTAAAAAAAGATAAGTGTGCAATTTAATTGATAAGACAGCAACACCACTGTCAAGAAGGTGGCCATGACCAGCACCCCAGGAGCTGCCAAGTGGGGTGCAGCTCACTCTGCCAAGTGGGGTGCAGCTCAGTGGTACAGTGCCTGCTCAGCATGTGTGAGGCCCTAGGTTCCATCCCAGCACTGCAAAAAACAAAACAAAGAGCACTCACTCTGTCTTCTAGAAGTGACTGTTGTGTTGATGTTGATACGTCTTTACTTAGCTTTATCATATATGTATGTATTCCTTGGTGGTGTGGTGTTTTTAATGTAATTCACAGGAAGGCATGTATGTAGGTGTGTATTTCTTTTGTGTCTGATGTCCTGGATCAGCACTGATGCATCTGTGGGACTTACCACACTGTGGAAGAGCAGCTGTACTCTGTTCATTTTCACTACTGCACTCAAGAATCAAAGCTAGGGCCGGGGATTTAGCTCAGTGGTTCCGCCGCCTGCCTTCCAAGTGCAAGGACCCGAGTTTGATCCCCAGTACAAAAAAGAAAAAAAAAGAATTAAAGCTGATTTCTTTGCCTGCCTCACTGCTAAGGGACACATGGACTATTCCCTGCATGAATGACCTTGCTGTGAATGCTGACACACATACACACATGCATGTGCGTACACGTACCTGGGGACGCTGAGTCACAGAACACACATCTTCACTTTGGTCACACAGCTCCTGTCACTCCAAGTCCTTGCCACTTCGGGGGATTGGCAGATATCTCAATACTGCAAGACTGGTGAGTGCCTAATGATACAATTTCTCCCTCTCCCAAGTGCCTGTCCTGTTTCCTGTTGAACCACCTCTTTGTTTTTTTTTGGTACCGGGGATGGAACTCGGGTCCTTGCACTTGCCCAGCAGGCGGCAAAACCACGGAGCTAAATCCCCGGCCCGAACTGCCTGTTTCTTGTAGGTTGTGGGACCTCCTGAAATTGTCTGGGTGCTTACGTCCCAAAGGTTGCTACTGATGCAAACTTCCCTCTCCCCAGCTGGAGGTGCCTTCTGGGGCACACAAGTTCTGAACGGACTGTACTTAAATGATTAACTTTCTCTTGGGTGTGCACTTTTAGTGCCCGAGGAAATCCTTTCTTACACCAAATCATGAAGCTTCTTCAATGTTACTTCCTAAAAGATAGTTCTGCTCTTCATATTTAATCTCTGATCCACTTAAAATTGGGTAGGTGTGTGGGTCGTTTCAGGGGTCTCTATATGGATGTTGCACTGTTTCATTTCCCTTATTGTGACTCTATACCCCACTACACTGCTTATTAAAGCCGTTTAAAAAATAAAGCTTACTATCTGATCAAAAAAGAGTTTGCAAACTTTTTTGGTAAGGAGCCAGTGGGTAATTATTTTAGATTCTTCAGGCCACAAGTAGTTGCCTCTTATTGCATATTTTTTCCCAAGCCTTTAAAAATGTTAAAAAAAAAAAAAAAAGGAGAGTCGAAAGAAAATGAGTCACAAGACATTTAGTCCACAGGCCATAGTTTGCTGACCTCTCTGACAAGGCAGCCCTCCCACTTGATTCTTCTTCAAAATTTGTGTCGTCACTGGGCCTCAGGGGAATGCAAATCAAAACCACAATGAGAAAAAGAAAACAAACTGAAGACTCAAACTTCCGGATTTTAAACCTCAAGACAGCTGAGTACCACATTAGAAGGGCAATGCATCAGGACAGATGTACTGACTAGGGGATAGAACTCAGAGCCCAGAAACAAACCCAAATATCTACAAGGCAGGATAAAAAAAATGGCGAACATTTAAATTAAAAAAAATTATTATAGTAAAGGACATATAGCCACGAATCCTCCTCAAAACGCTCCCCTTTGCTTTGGAATACACTTATCCCATCATTCTTGCCACTTTCTGAAGCAGCTCTGGAAGTGCTCTTTTGTGAGTGTGTTTAGTTGCACTGTCACAGCTGCCTTGATGTCCTGAATTGATATAAAATGTTTCTCTTTCAAGTCATTTTGACTTTAGGGAAAAGCCTTAAGTCGAGTGTGACAGATCTGGTGAACTGGGGATGAGGATGCACCATAATGCTTTTATGAGCTTACCTTTCTGTTGGGTTGGAACTCAGCAGCATTTCCTGTATTTCTGATCACACCTCATAAAGACACTGATGAACTGCTTCAGAGTGGCAAGAATGATGGAATAAGTGTGTTCAGAGCTAGGGGGAGGATTTTGAGGGGAATTTATGGCAATGTGACTTTTACTGTAATGCATTTTAAAAATTTAAAAATTGACTGTGTATTTTGATCACACTGCATATGGTCATATGAAGGACTGAGGTGAAGAAATTGTGCTGGAACAATTCACTGTCCACATGGAAAAGAATGGATGTGGACCCCACCTCACTCTAACACAAAAGGCATCAACAACCTAAATATAAAATAATAACCTAAATCTGAGAAGAAAACAGGAAAAAATTTTAGTGACTTCAGACTTCGCAGTGAATTCTTAGATATGACATCAAAAGTAGGAACAACATATAAAGAACTGAAAAAAATCAGACCCCCCCAAATTCAAAGACCCAATTCAAAAATGGGCATCTGAAATCAACAGACATTTCTCAGACAAAGAAGTAAAAGCAGCAAATAAATATATGAAAAAATGCTCAACATCACTGGTCATTTGAGAGATGCAGATGAAAACAACACTGAGATTCCACCTCACCCCAGAAAGAATGGCTGCTATTAAGAAATCAACCAATAACAAATGCTGGCGGGGGTGTGGGGAGAAAGGAACCCTTCTCCATTGTTGGTGGGAGTGCAGACTGGTGCAACCACTGTGGAAGTCAGTGTGGAGACACCTTAAAGAACTAGGGTTAGAGGTCCCATTCGACCCAGCTATCCCCCTGCTGGGTAGCTTCCCAAAAGAATTAAAAGAATCATACCACAGTGATATATGTTCACCTGTGTTTACAGCAGCACAGTTTGTAATAGCTAAAGCTTGGAAATAGCCCAAGTGCCCATCAACTGGAAACTGGATAAAGAAGATGTGGTTTTTTTTATAAAATGCAGTACTACTCAGCCATAAAGAACCAGAAACTAGAGACATTTATAGCTAAATGGATGCATATTGAGGCCATCCTCTTAAGTGAAATAAATAGGACACATATGTGTAAATACCGAATAGTTTCTCTAGTGTGAGAAACTGAAAGTGTAATTAGGGATACACATGGATGAAATCGCCTAACAACATATTTCTCGGATTGTGTTTCTGTCGCGTGTCATATGACTGTATCGAAATTTAAATTAGGGAGAAGCTTGGCTTATGTGGAGTCTGCTAACTGGAGTTTTTTCCAGATCATTATTTGTTCAATGTTGGTTTTGGGGATCTTTCTGAAACAAATCACATCCTCCGGTGTCGTCTTGGTGCTTGAGACGCTTTTTTAAGTTATATGGAAAAATGTTTAAGTGCTTTTCAGTTTTGTTTTGGTTGAGTTCTACTGTATTTGAATATTATTGAAGATTTTTCCCCCTTGCATTGTTCTTCTTTGAATGGTTTAAATTTTTTGTATGTGTGTGTGTTTGATAATAAAGTTATTTTAAAAAAAAAGTAGGAACAACATGAAAAAATCAAGTAGTTGTCATTCTTTTCTCAGTTTTCAAATCTTTTTTCCACAATCACTTTCTCTGACTTGAAGGATTTGGTACTGGGCACCTCTCTCCAACATGGTGTGAAAATGCCTTGTCTCTGCTCTCATTTTATACAGCTCTAGAGTGGGGGTGCCGCTCTCTCACAGATGCCACCTCTAGGGTCATTATACTCTGATTTCTGTGCAGATTTTGGGAAGAAAACAGTCAAACTCTCACTCCTTGAAAGTCCATAAAGTCCATCTCTACATTTTTCTGTAACTGCTTTTAAGATTTTTAAAACATCACTTTTAACAGTGTCATTTTTCTCACAGATAGTTTCTAACTTTTATTTCTTTAAACACAGTAAGTCTGGGCAGCTGAGGCAGGAGGAGTGCAAGCCCAGGGAATTTAGGGACTCAGTGAGGCCTTGTCTCAAAATTATGAAAAAAAAGGGCACATTCAGTGCAACTGTGTCTCAGGCCTGCTCTCTGAAGGCTGCACACAATTCTGCTCTGTCCTTTGGATGCTGGCACTGCCTGGTTTCCTTGTGAGTCTGGCCATCTCTGCGATATGAGTGGCCCTTAAGAACATCTGTGGGGAATCTTGCAGATTTGGGGTTAAAGTGTGATTTTTTTTTTTTTTGGTACTGGGGATCAAACTCGGGTCCTTACGCTTGCAGGGCGGACAGCGGAACCACTGAACTAAATCCTCGGATCCTAAAGTGTGAATTTTTAAAGAGAGGGCTTCCATTTGCTCCTACCAGGTACAGCGTGTAGTTCCCGTCTGGTGTCACCTTAAATCCGCGGCACAGGGGTTGCCTACACTGCTCTCACGAATCTGTATGACAAGTCCCTGGAGCAGCCAGCCTGTGGTGGCTTTTATTTGGTCTTTTCACACTGGTTCTCTACTTTTTTTTTTTTTGGTACTGGGGATAGAACTCAGTACCTTGAGCTTGTGAGGCAGGCAGCGGAACCACTGAGCTAAATCCCCACCCCAGCTCTCTTCTTTTGTAGGTTCACTTTTGGCTCAGTTTTGCCCTCTGAGGTCCCACCTCACTATAGGGGAGTCTCTGGCCCGATCCCCTAATTGTGACAAATCTTAAATTTGTATCCCCTTTTGAGACCCCCCAAATATTATAAAAAGCCAGAGCTCAGGTTCAGAGTTTAAGCTTTTTTTTTTTTTTTTTACCCAGAACTGGGGATGGAACTTGGGACTTTGTGCGTGCGAGGCAGGCAGCAGCACCACTGAGCTAAATCTTGGCCCCAGGTTCAGAGTTTTGATGTCCACAGCTGCCAGGGCTCCACTGTCTCTCAGGGCTCTCACCCCTTATAATCCTGCTGGTGCTTAGAGGCTTTTGTAGTTATTTTTAATGTTTTATCTAGCATTTTAAGTTATTTTCAGCAGGTCTTTGGATAGCCACTCTGCTACAGATAGAAGCTGGAAATCTTACAATTATTGCTTTAGGATAAAATCCTTGAATGATGGATGAATTACTATCAGAGGAACATGTTGTTTTGACCCAAACAGGGAACCTTCATCACTTTATACACCTAGCACTTAGGTAGGATAGTACCTATCTCCTGCAGCTCAACCTGCCTGGTACTATTCTCCAAGGTCACCACCAATCTAACCAACAAAGAGTTATTGCTTTAATTGGTATTCCCATGATTAGGAGTTAGGTTAGTGATCTTTATTTCTTCCTTCACTCAATCTTCTACTGGGGATAAATCCCTCATTTACTACTTCATAAGAGCTTGCTCAGCTGGGTGTGGTGGTGCATATCTGTAATTCCAGCACTCTGGAAGGCTGAGGAGGAGGATTGCAAATATGAGTCCTGCATAGGCAGTTTAGCAAGACCCTATCTCAAAAAAGAGCTGGGGATGTAGCCCAGTGGTGGTGCAGTCCTGGGTTTGAACATCAGTGCAGGAAAAAGAAAAAAAAAAAGAGAAAGAAAAAAGAAATGAAAGACCTTGGTCATTCCTGTGGTTGTTTTACATGCTTTCTTAAAATAAAAATGTAAAAACCCACTTCTTTTTATGTCGCAATTTTCCACCTAATTTGTCATTTGTAATTTTCTTCATGCTGACTTTGATACACAAAAATTACAGATGTTCATGTAATCAAACTCATTATTCTTTTCTTTTAGGATTTCTGGTCTTGTTATCATGGATAGTATTCATTCTCAATTCCACTACACATCACATTGCCACCCCAGGGCCACTGTGTTACAGGCTGGCAAACCCTCCAAAGGCACAGCTGGGAAGCAATGTGTCCACAGGACCTGGGTTTCTAAAGGTCTTCGTGTACACAATTTAGGGTTAATGAGGTAAGGGGACAGTCGCCCCAGCATAGGAAGGCTTCCTCTCCCTGGCCTTTGGTGAGGGGCACCCGAGAGATGATGCCCGTCTGCTCCCAGGGAGAGCTGGGGCAGCACAGTCCTGCTTAGTCACCTCTCAGTCTCACACTCTCATCTGGGACAGGCCATTCATTTGTCACATCAGGCACATTTCCTCTCCTCTCAGGCCTCAAATGGTTTCCTATTAGACAGGGTTTGCTTAGCTTTTCAACTCCTGAATCAAACACCAAGTTTCTACCACAAGTCACACCGAGACAGTTAATTTAATCTGGACAGTGCAAAGCTGTCACATACATCCACAGTACCAAACTCAAACTCATACAGTCATTTCAGATACTTGAGTATCTGAAAACTCCACTTTCTCTAAAAATTATTCTCTGACATTTCTTTTTTCTTTTTCTTTGGTACTGGGCATCAAACTCAGGACCTCACCAGGCAGGCACTGTGCCACTGAGCTAAATCCCCAGCTCCTCAGACATTTCTGATCTATCTTTCCAGTATGTGTCATAAACCTTTCACAATGTGGAGCTGCTGGGGATCTGTCACCTCTCACCTGTCTGCTCCAGAGGCTTTGTCTTAACCCAGCCTCTCTTCACTCTGGGACATAGGCCACTCTTGCCTCAAGGGCTTTGCACCTGCCTCTCCTCTCACTGGAATACTCATCTTCCTTCATCCAGACATCCCTTTGGAGCTTTCCAGAAAGTGACTTGGTTAGGACAAGCCAAACAAGGAGGGCTGGGGTGCCCTGCCACACACTGGGTGGTCCTTCCACTTTATAATTTGCATTGGATTGTGCTTCTGGAAGCCACCCTGAGAGGAAAGGGAGGACTCTTCTTTCCACCCCACTCTGTTGGTCTGGAATGGAGTCTGACGGTTAGAACTGAGAATAGGAGCCGTGACACAGGACAATGGAAAAGGCTGGACACAGACCCCGTATCATGCCTGGACTTTCTACACCAGGGCTTCTGAGAGGTTAAAGATGACTATGTTTGGGTCTCACTGCTGATTTGGGTTTTAGTACATGCAACCAAACTGAATAGCAGGAGCAGCACAAGTACTGGGGAGACTTGTGTCTGCTGCAAACAGCAGAAGACTCACACAGTTACAAAGCAGAATCTTCGAAATGTTTCAATCATTTCAGTGTAGAAGCAACACCAGAAGCTTGGGCATTGTCCTCATCAGTACTCTTGTTTTTACTTTCTTCCTCTAGTCTAAAATCTTGGATTGCAACAAGAACTTTTAAAAAACATCAAGTCTGGAGAGAAAAAAAATTAAGTCTGTAGCAGAGAGTAGAATAAGGAAAAGGCAAAGAAGTACACCACAAAGGATTGCAACTGCTTCTAGCTGGGCCTCAGTAAAACACATGAGCAGAGACACAGCTAGACTCACAGATCCCACAGGGACACATGGAGAACAAGTACTTTTGCTGTCCCCAGAGAACATGGAAAGTAACCTGCCTTTTGACAGGTACTGCTGGTGTTTTAAGTCTTATTCCTAATGGACCAAGTGCAACAACACTCTTTCCTGAGTATCCGACAGTGACCACCAAGTCACCACATTGAAAGTCTCTCCTAGGAGGAAAGGTACTCAGGGAAAATGCACAAACACACCTTTCTGTATAAGGTACTTTGTTGCCTGTGGCCCCAGAACATTCTAAGTTACTCTAGCTACAAACCTCCTCTTCCATTAGCCCAGACCTCTAGTGTCTCAAAAGCTTTCTAAAAAATCTCAGGACCAGCATTTTAAAAGTCATTTAAAATAATATCAGCAAAAGGATAGCAAGTTTCCAAAGGCATATTGACTTGGGCTTGTCAAACCACCTTGACAGGTGATTCTCTTCTGAAAAGACACAACTGTCATACAGCACAGATCGACACTCCTTATTCCAGAGCTTTACCAGAAAGCATTCTAAGCCTGAGAACTTCAAGCCATGTTTCTATGGCCCTTGGCCCCTAAAAAGTCCAAGACATTGAGTGAATGCTGGAGAAGGAAGAAAGTAGTGCTAATGACCTGGATCCTAGGGGAGCTACTACCTGCATTTTCCAATGCTGAAGGGAAGACATATCAAGAAGGCACAAAGTCCTGCCACTCTGGAATAAGAACTGAGAGGATATCAGACACATTTGTAGTCAGATGACTTAAGGACTGAGAAGTAGGGAGCAAGAAGTATGTGAGGAGAGCACAGAGGAGATCAGCCAGTCCATATATGGCACCTTTACCTGAGTGAGGCTCCCCAGCTCCAGACCAAGCAGGTGCTTAGCTCTCAGGGACCTGTGGTCACAGGTGTCCCAAACTCCTGGGGTAAATGTTCTATCCTCGGAGCATTCACAGGCACAACCAGTCCATGGCAACAAGGTGGATGTTCCATTTAGTTAACTGGTCACAATTTCAAGAGCACATCATGAAAGACAATACCCATTCTCTGGGAGATTTATCCTGTACCTAGTGATTTCCCAAGCTGCTCACGTGGCAGGTGTGAAGGAAAGTATGGTGATATCACAATTAACTAGGTAAGAAGCAAAAGGTTATGCCAAAAACTAGTTAGAGACCACCAGCCAAGGCAAGCCATAAGACATGAAGCTAAGCATCAAAACCACTGCACCCTGGTGCCAGCCCTGTCCCCCTATCAGGCTTTTACACTACTTGCAGAGGTTCCCAGAAATACTGCAACTCACATCTGTTACTTTCTGCTCTCTATACCTCATTGGCGCCTCACTGCCTGCAGCCAAGTCCACAGGGCTCAGGCCAAATGGTCACAGGGAAATCTCCCTTCCCACCCTGGCCCTCTCTCTTGGTGCCCAGTCCCAAGGCAGGGCTCTCCCATGCTTAAGCGACACATGCACAGCATTGCCTGGCTATATGCCTGGCTCTCTTTGCTCTTCTTTGTCCCCTTATGAGCTCTTGGGCTGCTGCTACCCTTCTGCAGGCACAGGAGACATCTAGCCCAAAGAGAGCCAGCTGAGAGGCATGGGTAGGCCATGTAGCTTGAATGTCTCTCTCCATCCCACCTCATTCTCCATCTCGGACTTTGTCTGTTCCCAGCAAGTAGAGTTGGGGTCCCCAAGCATGCCAGCAAGGTATGAGCCCTCACAACCTGCCTGGCCCCTAAGGGTGGAGCTTCTGCCACTGAAAACAGTCTTCCCAGGCCCCATCTCTGTCTCTCTCTATCTCCCCATCCCAACTATCTATCCCCCTGGCTCATCCCTGCCAACCTTTAGAAGAATCTCCAAGAACATCTCCCATCCCCTTCCCGCTAGGCAGAATTGCCGTTTTTCTCTTTGTGTCTGATGTAGCCTGCATATTTGTTAGTTGTATTTTCCATTACATTTTATTGCAATTATTTGCTTGCATATCTGTCTGTGTTATGAGACACAGCTCTGTGAGGAACTAGGACTTAGCATACAGTTCCTGTCATCCAGGAAAGACCCACTGGAAGAACAGCTAGCACATGGCCCGGCAGGGTGAACCACAATGTGCAAAGTCACTGTCATGGGCACCTGGACACCACAGAACCGGCACACGAGATCAGACCACTCTAATTCACTAGATCCCCAAACTAAAATGTAAAACAGAATGCACATAATTCATGGTAATATCATCCATATACTGTATTGTAAGCACATTGGTGATAATCTGCATGCTATGCTTAAAAAATTCTAAATTCACTTTTATTTAAAAAAAGGACATAAAAAGATAGTATTTGTAGTAGTTATGACAAAAACCTCTCTGTTGAGTGCCTGCTGTGTCTTCTTTTGGTGGGTTTTAAGAGCTGAAGTCTGATGTGGCAAGGTCACTTTCCTTCCTCTGTCACTGGGCCACAGACAAGACATCAACCCTGTAGTCCAGGCTGGCCTTGAAGGCAATGGATGACAGTGAGTGTGCAGTACTGAGAGATGGGGAGGAAGCCAGCGAGGTGTCTCCTCTTTGTCTCAGGGGAGAAAGGCCATCACAAGGTGGTCACCAGACCCAGCCTTTTCTCCTGCTTTTGTCTCTGTCTCCGGCTGGAATGGAGGAAAGTCCAAAGCATCAGAGGGACAGGGAGGGTGGCCACCTGGCCCACAGCACTCTCAGCAATCAAAGGCTTGAGTTCTGCCAGCTGGGATGGAAAAGAAGCAAGGCAATTCCAGGGCAATGCTTATTTGTGACACCAAGAAAAAGATTCAGAGGAGAGAAGCCAGGGCAACTGCAGAGCACAGGAATGAAAATGATTATGCTCTTGACATTTCATGGTGATGGTGTGTCCTGACCGCGGCAATTATTAGGGCCTACTGTCTGGCTACTTTAATAAAAAAATGCTATACTTTTGAAAAATACAAAAACGTATTAAGTGTAGGAATAATATACACTCCTGTACCCACAACCAAACAGACAAGAATTTAACACGATCACACTTGCTTTTGGTCCTATTACCTTTAAAAATATATAAATGACTCGAGCAGTGTACTTTTCTGGTAGCCACAGATTTTAAAAGTCTTGCTGTCTGAAGTGCAGGATGAAAGAGAGAACTGTGGACCCATCTTGGCAGCCTGATTGTATGTCAAGCCTGTATCTAGATTCAAAGCTCTCTGGGCACAGACACATGTTTGGTCTTACTCGCTGCTGTATTCCTAGCATACAGCACAGTGTCTAACACACAGTAGGTGCTCCATAAGTATTGAAGACATGGTTGAATACAGGGAGAAATAAGCAGACTGGACTGAGGCACAAATTTCTCACAGTGATTACCAGAAGACATGGCTTTGGCCAAGCCTTAACCTCTCTGGGCTTATTTCCAAGGCAGAAACAATCAGAGGCTTGATTTTCTAAGCTCGGGTTACCTCCCAGCCCTAAAACACTGTGCTCAATGGAATAAGGCACATGATAAGTTTGATAAAGCCACCCCAGCATACTAATATCCTACAGGAAATGAGCACTCATTCATTACACATCAGTTGTAAATAGTCAGCACTGGATGCTTGTTTCCTTCTTTGGTAAATACTCAATCGATAGTAGCAATTTCCATTCCAATTCCAGTTCTAAAGAGAGTTTATGGGGAAAAAGACTTAACCCAAGTCTACACTTAGATTCTAACATGCATTCTCCCAGTCACTTCTTACATTCCTGCCCTTAAGCAGACAATTTTTCTTTCTATGTCAACAACTTCTGTTTACTCCTTCCTTTTAACTACTGAATGTGCAAATGAAAAAGGGTTAGTAAAATGTCTTTTTTTGACATAGGGTCTTGCTATGTAGTTCAGGCTGGCCTTGAATCTGTGATTCTCCTGCCTCAGCCTCCCAACTGCTGAGATTACAGGTGTGCTAAAACTGTAATCTTTAAGATCCTGAAATGGACATTAAGATTCGTGGGCAAGAGAATTCTGGGAAGATAGTGGAGTGGTGAACAGCAGAGAAATAGCCTCTGTAAGATTTGGTGTCCAGATGCTGGAATATAGCAACATGAGGAAGAGAAGGAGGGAAGTGGGTCCCCAGGACCCAACAAAGATCTGAAGTGAGAATTGAAACCCATAGGGAAAGCGAAGAGGGAGACTTCGATGCAGAAGAAGGTGGCAAGTGGCACTTTCTCCCTGAGCCCTGACTCACTGTATGGGAGGGGCAGCTTAAACCTGTAGATGTATAATAATGACTTTTGACCCCAGGAACCTCCAAGGAGAAACGCACCAGTGAAATGGAGCAGTGGATGCAGCAGACTGTAGAGGCTGGTAAGATATTTGGGTTCAGACATCCCCCAGAAGAGGTGACTGGCTGGTAGCCATCTTGGAGAGGGGCCAACTGAGCTCAGAACTCAGAGCAGCTGCAGCCTGGCTCCATCTAGTGGCTCCCAGTGTTGGGGTGAGGTGGAGCCAAGTTCAAATCGGCAGGAGGTCAAGGAGCTGAGTTCAAGCTGTCAGGAGGCATATGGCGTATTTCAGGCTGAACAAATCAGGTTCCATCCTTACTGCCAGAAACCAGCCTGAACTTCAGTGGAACTAAAGGTGCAGGCCTCCTGGGAATATTCAGTACCCTGCCGTAAACCTACAGCTGGCTTGCTGAGATTAATCAACATGGATCTGGGCTCCATCTGCCCCGTCTGTCTACCAGTGACGGCAGAGACATGTTCTGAAGTGGATATTTTTCTTTCTTCTTTCTTTTCTCCTTTTTGTTTTTATTTTGTTTTTTTTCTTGATTGTTTTTCTATGAATGTAAATATTGTTTCTAGTTTTTGCTGTTATTGTTCTCTTTGTTTTTATTTCTTCCTTCTCTTTCCCTGTCTTTTTCACCAGTTTCTTAAAGTTCACGTAATCCTTTTCCCTCCAGCCTTGCTTCTAATTTCCTCCTCTTCTTCTATTTCTCTATTTTTATCCCCTAACTCTTTTTAAAATTTTCTCCCTTTAGGGTAAAATTGCCATATTAAGGGCATTTTTACTGTATATAATTTTCTGGTTTGTTTTAGATTTTGCTATATAACCACAGATAGAGTTCATACAGTTAAAGACAGCAAATTAACAGTTACCACAGTTTGTCATTTTCTAGGCTGTGTTTTTTTTTTTTTTTTTTTGGTACCAGGGATCAAACTCAGGACCTTGCGCTTGGGAGGCAGGCAGCCATCTAAGCTGTGTTTGATGCTATTGTTATTGCTGATTGTACTACTTCAGCCAAGGTGACATGATTGTTTTAAGCAGTTGTTTTTCCTAGTATGCCAAGACTGAGATTGCCTAAGGGTCATAAACAATACTACAGGCCAGTGCCAAAGGACCAGGGACTAGGCCAAATAGGCAGCAACTTCTCATCCTCAATAAATTGAAAAGGTAGAATCTTGCAACAGACTCAAAACAGAAAAGCCAGCAACAACTGGAAGACATCTCTGAGAAGTAGTCATTTCCTAAGAGTTCTAAATACTAGCAAAAAACCCCCACTAGCGATAAAGCTACATGCTATAAGCAACTTACAAGCATCAATTCAGGAATTAAGCTAGAAAGAAAGAAAGAAAGAAAGAAAGAAAGAAAGAAAGAAAGAAAGAAAGAAAGAAAGAAAATTAGAAGCCATTTAAGTAAGAAGCAACCCCAGACTTCCAGCTCACCAAAGGCAAACCTGGTGGTCAATGAGGCGGAATAATTCGAAAGCCACCTACCTGAACTCTCTGAAGTGGTAACAGCAGAAGTAACAAAACAGATGAATGAGGCTCTAGAAAAAAAAATCAAATTGGAAATAATTTCTCAGATAACTACAGAGATGATGACCATAATGAAAGACATGGTTACTGACTCTAGAGCAGATACAGATAAAAAAATTGAGGTGCTTAGGAAAATGATGGAAAGCATGAATGCCCAACATAGGAAAGAAATGGATCCATGAAACAGATTCAAACAGATATCCAGATTAAAAATTCTACTGAAAGTATAGGCAGCAGAATGAGCCAATGTGAGGACAAAATTATCTGATATAGAAGACAGGATTGTGGTTAGCCATCATCAAAGATTTCTTAAAAATAGCAAGGGACCATGAAAAATCAATCCAATAGCTGCTAGATGATGCAAAGAAGAATAACAAAAGACTGGAGTCAATGAAAAAGCAGGTGAGAGCTCAAACAACATAAAAAACCTGTTCACAGAAGTAATGGCAGGAAACTTCCCAAGAATGAAAAAAGAATTTGACATACAGGTAAGTGAGGCATACAGAATTCCAATTAGGGATGATAAAAAAACTACACCAAGGAATATAATAGTCAAGACTCCAGAAATTCAACTCAAGAACAGAGTATCAAAAGCTATTAGAGAAAAGAAACAAATCACCTATAAAGGAAAGCCCATCAGAATCACAGCAGACTTTTCAACACAAACCCTCAAGTCAAGGAGAGCCTAGAGTGAGTTATTTCAAGACCTAAAAGAAAACAACCTCCAACCCAGACTGATGTATCTGAAAAACTATCTTTCAAAATTGATGGAGAAATAAGATACTTTCATGATAAAGAATATCTGAAGAAATTCATAAATATCAAACCACCATTCCAAAATGTTCTGAAGGGCATTCTAAAAAGAATAATGAGGACTACAACTCTATGAATCCCAACAGAATGAGTCCAGCAGGCAAGGCAAGTAATTAAACAGAAGAGGGGGAAAAAAAGGGAACCAATAACAGGAAAATAACATGACAAGGATAAGTCAATACATATCAGTTACAACTATCAATGTAAATGGTCTCAACTGACCAATCAAAAGAAACAGACTGGCAGAATGGATCAAGAAGCAAGATCCAACAATATGCTGTATTCAAGAAACACATTTAATTCAAAAAGAAATTCATAGACTGAAAGTCAAAGGATGAAAAACAATATTCTATGTGACAGGAAACTGGAAAAAAGCAGTGGTAGCTGTTCAATTGCAGACAAAGTGGATTTCAAGCCAAGACTGATTAAGAGAGACAACAAAGGTCACTACATCTTTGTAAAGGGGACAATCCAAGAGGAAGGGATAAAAATCATAAATATATCACTAAATATCAGCATACCAACTATATAAAACAAATATTAACAGGCATGAAAAATCAAATAGGCACTAATACAATTGTAATGAGGGAACTTATACTCCACTGACACAAATAGATCAACTAGAGAAAACAATCAACAGGGAAATATCAGAACTCAACTAAACTTTTAAACAAATGGACTTAGTAGGTATCTACAGAGTGTTCCACTTCACAATATCAGAATATATTCTTCTCAGCTGCACAAGGGACATTCTCCAGAACAGACCATATACTAGCTCACAGAACATGCTTAAGTAAATGCAAAGGAACTAAAATTATCCCATGCATATCACCAGACCACAGTGCAATGAAATTGTAAATCAATGGCAAAAGAAACCACAAAAACTTCATAATGTATGGAAATTAAAAAATATCCTTCTGAACAACCAATGGGTCACTGATGAAATTAAAGAAGAAATCAGACAGTTTCTACAATTAAACAATAATGCCATTATAACATACTGGAACTTATGAGACACAATGAAAGCAGTCCTACAGGGAAATATATAGCGGTGAATCCCCATTATCAGAAAAACACAGCGAGGTCAAATAATGTTGAACCTCAAGCTTCTAGAAAAAGAAGAGCAAGTCAAGCCCCATGCTGGTACAAGGGAGGAAATTATAAAGATCAGAGCAGAAAATAATGCAATGGAGAGTATTAAACAGTACAAAGAATCAATGGGTTGAAGAGGTGGTCCTTTGAAAGATTAAATAAAATTGACAAACCCTTAGCCAATCTTATCAAAAAAAAAAAAGAAAGAAAGAAAAGACTCAAATCTATGCAATTAGGAATGAAAAAGGTGAAATCACAACAGATCCTGCAGAAATCCAGAGGATCATCAATACCTACTTTGAGAACCTGTATTCTAATAAGATGGAAAACACAGAAGAAACAGATGCTTAGATACATATGAATTACCAAAGCTGAATCAAGAAGATATAAAAATTCTAAATAAACCATTATCAATCAATGAAATTAAAGATGTAATTGAAAACCTACTGACAAAGAAAAGCCCAGGTCGTGATGGATTCACTACTGAATTCTACAAGACATTTAAAAAAGACCTAATGCTGCTACTTCTCAAACTCTTTAATGAAACCAAAAGGGAAGCAACACTCCAAAATTCATTCCTGGAAGCAAGCATTACCTTGATACTAAAACCAGAAATGGATCCAACCAAAAAACAGAACTACAGGTCAGTATCCTTAATGAACACAGACACAAAAATCTTTAATAAGATAGTGGCAAACAGAATGCAGCAAACCATCAAGAAGATTATACACCATGATCAACCAGGATTCATCACAGGGATGCAGGGATGGTTCAATATACGCAAATCAATAAATGTAATACACTACATTAACAGAGCCAAGGACAAAAACCATATGATCATCTCAATAAATGCAGAAAAAGCATTTGATAAAGTCCAACACCCATTCAGGATAAAAATTTTACAGAAAATTGGAACAGATGGTCTTTATGTCAATCTGATGAAATCCATCTATGACAAATCAACAGCCAACATCACACCAAATGGACAAAATGCGAATGCTTTCTCTCTTAAAATCAAGAACAAGACAAGGATATCCATTATCACCACTATTTTCTTTTTTTTTGTACCGGAGATCGAACTCAGGTCCTTGTCCTTGCAAGGCAGGCAGCGGAACCACTGAGTTAAAACCCTGGCCCTATCACCACTCTTATACAATATAGTTCTGGAAACATTAGCCAGTGGAGTTAGATAAGACAAAGAAATAAAAGGAATAAGGATAGAAAAGGAAGAAGTTAAATTATCATTATTTGGAGATGATATGATACTCTACATAGAAGACTCCAAAAATTCCACCAAAGACTTCTAGATTTGATAACTAAATTCAGTGGTGTAGCTGGATACAAAGTCAACACTCAAAAATCGATAGCCTTCCTGTACATGAATAACAAACTCATGGGGGAGAGAAATTAGAGAAACAATCCCTTTTACAATAGCATCCAAAAAAAGAAATACCTAGGAATCAATCTAACAAAGGAAGTAAAAGACCTTTAGATTGAAAACTACAGTACTCTTAAAAAAGAGAAAAAGATATCACAAAATGGAAGGATATCCCTTGTTCTAGAGTAGGAAGAACCAATATAGTGAAAATGGCCATACTTCCAAAATTGTTATATAGATTTAATGCAAACCCAATCAAAATACTAAGAGCATATCTCACAGAATTAAGAGAAAACAATCCTAAAATTCATTTGGAACCAGAAGAGACCTAGAATAGAAAAGCAATTATGGGCAACAAAGGCAAGGCAAGAGGTATCATAATCCCTGACTTGAAATTATACTATAAAGCTACTGTGATAAAAACAGCATGGTACTAGTAAAGAAAGACCTGAGGATCAATGGCACAGATTAGAAGATGCAGACACAACTCCAAAAACACTCAGCCACCTTATCTTTGAAAAAGGAGCCAAACGCCTTCACTGGAAGAAAGAGACCCTCTTTAATAAATGGTGCTGGAAAGACTGGCTTTCACAGGCCAAAGATTAAAACTAGACCCATATCTTTCACTATGCACTAAACTCAAATCAAAATGGATCAAAGACCTAAATATTAAAACAGAATCACTAAATCTGCTGGAAGATAGAAGAGGTAGAACTCTTGAAGACACTGATGTTAGCAAAGATTTTATGAACAAAACTCCAATCGCACAGGAAATATAACAAATAATCAACAGCTGGGATCTCATCTTATTAAAAAGATTTGCACAGCAAAAAGAAACCACCAACAAAAACAAAACAAAACAAAAAATCAAAAAAAAGAAACCACCAACAGAATGAAGAGACAATCCACAGAGTAGGAAAAAATTTTTGCCAGCTGGTCCTTAGACAAAGGACTAATATCTAAAATATATAAAGTACTCAAAAAAAATCAGACCTCCC
>NW_004624740.1:30167637-30187783 GCF_000247695.1 Heterocephalus glaber | reverse complement strand
AAAAAAAAAAAATCCCCTAAAACTAGAGGTCCCACTTAACCCAGACTATTTTCCTTTTCTTCCCGAAAGAATTAAAAGCATCATATCATAGCAATATATGCACACCCACGTTTATAGCAGCACAGTGTATAACAGCTAACTCTTGGAAACAGCTCAAATTTCCATCATTCAGTGAGTGGATAAAGAAGATGTGTTTTTTATACAATGGAGTACTACTATGCCATAAAGAAGGATAAACTTGAGACATTTCTAGCCAAATGGATGGACCTCGAGACCTTACTCCTAAGTGAAATAAATCAGACACATGTTTAAATACCACATTGTCTCTGATGTGAGAAACCAAAAGTGGAAATAAGGATCAAAATGTATAATAGATATTGGGAAGAAAATATTCAAATGAGAAGTGGAACAAGGGAGGGGGGACGAAGAAGGGAGAAAGGAAGGAAGGGAGAAGAAAAAAAACCCAAATAGAAGGAAAAAATGGAAGCAAAGCTTTTATAAAGAAGGAAGGGAAGAGGGGGTTGAAAGGAGGGGAGGAGATGGGGAAAAAAGAAGCAGCAAGATATATCATGCACAGGTACAAATTCCCCATGATGAATGTGATCATTATGTATCTAAAATGTACCAATAAAAATGCAGTAAAAAGGGCTAGGGATTTAGCTCAGTGGTTTGGCCGCCTGCTGTGCAAGCGCAAGGACCCAAGTTCAATCCCCGGTAACAAACAAAAACAAAAACAAAAACAAAAAATGCAGTAAAAATAAAATCAGTGGGCAAAATCTTAAGGAGAAACAGGATACAGGCATAGTGTCAAAGTATCTCAAAACTTCGACCATTATATAGGGAAAAATAACAGCTTTCCAGGGGAGATGGCTGGCAGGTGCTGCCTTGACCACTGAGGCTCACTTCACAGTAGCTGGACTTGTCCACACCATGTAGACCTGACGGGGTGCTCTGGATTTGGGACAGTGTCACTTCTGTGCTTTTCTTGCCAAAGAATGTATTGCCTCACTCTAGTGATGAGAAAACACCAGAAAGATCTAGACAAGGACATCTGCAAGATAACTGGCAAGTGGTCTGTATATGTCCAGGTCAGAAAAGCCAAGGAGAGACCAAGGAGCTGTCACAAATCGAAGGGACCAAGGGGACAGACACCCACCACAGTGGGGAATTCAGGGCTGCTCCCTGGGTGAAAGAGGGACATCAGAGGAAAAACAAGTTAAGTTTAAATAAAGTCTATAGTTGATTAATTGCACAGTGCCTGTAATTTCCTTGTTCTGATCACGGTACTGAGGTTGGTAAGATGTTAGCATTGCAGGAAATGAGCTGATGCATATGTGGAAACTGAACTGAGAGGGTGATCAGCAGACTATCTGCAGAGCCTCATGGGTGCTCAAGAAAATAAAACCAACTCAGGAGGGAAAAAATGGGTGAAGGACACAGCAGGTATCCCAGAAGGGAAAACATGTAGAGCTAGTAAACTCAGGGCAACTTCCACGAAACCATAATGAGATACAATTAAAAATTCAAGTCTGTTAACATGAAATATTGGCCTGTATGTGGAACAACTGGAATTCCCATGCTGGTGGGGTGTAACTGGTACTGCCATTTTGGGAAGTTGGTTATATTGTGTCTATTTGGAGATAAACATGCTTGTAACCTGGCAATTATATTCCACAGTGTACTTCCTACAGGAACCCTTGATCAAGTACATCTGGAGAAGACAAAGATTGTAGGAGTTTATCTGCAACAGCAAAACAGGAAACACTCTAGGACTGTGCCAGTGGGAGCGAGCAGACCCAGCGTATTCACAGGATGGAACATTAGGTAGCAGGGAAAACGGAAAACCAGGTGAGTAAATCTAAAATTGCCAAGTGACAAAGGCAAGCCCAGAAGACTAGGTACAGGAGGAAACCATTCACTTAGAGTGTGAAAATCTGTAAAAAGCAAGGCTCTGTTGCTTAAAAATAAATATATATTACAGTAAAACCAGAAAGGGAAAGCCAGGGACAAATGATGTGAGACTTGGGATCTGGGCACTTAGGACAAAGACATGAAGAGGCCCCAGCAGTGCTTCCGGAGCCCAAATACACTGGGTGTGCACAAGGGTCAGCCGTGCACACCTGATCTGGTCAGGGGAAGATCAGTACATCTCTCGGCACTCTGTCCATGCTAAAAGTAGTCAGGCAAAACCAAAAGGCAGACAGGCAAAACACTCACACTTTCTGATAATACTTATGCTAACCCGGTCTAGATGACTAAAATGACTAGCTAGCCCTTTCACAACTTCAGACCTTAAAGCAGGAGAATCAGATCTGAAGGGAACAGAGTAGCAAAGGGCCAGATGCTTCCAAGCTTGACCAGGAAATGCTCAGGGTCTGCTGTCCCCACACCCCCAGGTGGAGAGCTGTGTGCAGGAGAAACTCATTTCCTGCTATGGACGAGATTCCCAGTTGCACCAATCTTTCATATTTTAAAAACTTTTCTTTTTCCTTGAACAAAAGCGTTTGGCTAGAGTGAACTGTTTCCTCTTGAACCATTCAGATAGCTTAATTGGGTTCCTTGTGTGTTTTTGTTGTTGAATATTAGGATCTATAGCAATGTACAGCTTGCCGATGGTTTTACAATTTTTAAGGAAATTCTACTAACACGTAAAATATCAGGTAAGCTGGGCATGGTTGCACATCTATAATCTCAGGTTGTACTGTGGGAGGTGGAGGTAAGTTTGAGCCAAGCCTGGGCAACTTAGTGAGAGCCTGTCTCAAAAAAAAAAAAAAAAAATAGAGGTAAAAGCAGGAACTCACTCACCAGCTGGAACTCGCTCCTTCGGCTGAAAGCCTCCCGGATCCCAGAGTCCCCCCAGAGCGCGCTCAGAGCCGGCACGTAGAGCTGGAAGGTGGCGGGTTCCACGGGAAGCCCTGCTTTGTTCTCGAAGGCCATCAGGAACATCCCATGCTTTTCATTTTCAGAGTGCTGCCAAGGAATGCCAAGCTTGTCTCGTGCATCAACAAGCACCCTGGAGCCCTAGGAAATAAGAGAAGGGAAAAAGATTTAATTGTGCTCTGAGACTAAATCTTGAACGAGAACCTCCATACGAGCCCTGGGTGTCATAAAGCAGAACACTCTCAAACTGTCAAGTTTGCAACCAGAGCTCATCTCATGGTTTGTTTTGTCATGGCACGAATGTCTAAACTCCTAGGACCAAGCTCTTATGGAGACAGACAGACAGACAGACAGACACACACACGCATACACACACGCACACATGCACAGAGGCTGGCCTTTCCCTCTCCTTGTATAAAAAGCACTGGAAAGAGGCCAGCTGAGGGGGGAGGAAGCACAAAACAGCAAGTTTCATTGGAAAATCAGCCGCACTGTAAAAAGGACAATGGTCTGAGAACATTTACAACAATGACTAGCACTGTTTCTGCCATCGCCCCTGAACCTTGTAGCTCCTAGAGGACACAGCTGATTGTGCCCACTTAAAATACATGGGAAAATGTGTGCACAGGCATCACAGCCACAAGACAGGACCAGACAGAAACGGGACAGGAGTCAAGCTAGCCCACATGGCAAGGGAGCCTGTCCTCAGCCTAATGCTGCCACTGTCTGTGGCATGAGAAACCATTTTCCTTTCTTTTGCTTCTTTCCTCACTGTTAAAAATAAAGTTGGCATCCCCCCTTTTCTAACCTCACAGACAGGTCGAAAGGATGGAGAAACTGCCTAAATAAGTGTTAGGGAAAGGAAACTGCCTTGCCAGGCAGCAAGCAGGTCTACTTTGTCCTATGCTAGCAGTGCTTTCAAAGTAACCAAAGTGTCTCTGAAGGCACCTGAGTCCTCCAGGGTCACTGGGCCCCCGCTTGCTCAGCACTCATAGAGCAGTGGAGGTGGGAGGAGGCAGTGAGGTGCGTGCAAGGAAAGCCCCTGCCTCGGGGTACCCTAGCAGGCCGGTCCTCCAGAGCCATCACTCCCACCTGGTACTTACTCTTTTTTTTTGGAGACGAGGTCTTGCTAGATAGCTCAGGTTGGCCTCAAACTCACAGCGATCCTCCTGCCTCAGCCTCCCAAGTGTTGGGACTAGAAGCATGTGCCACCATGCCCAGCTCTTTTTCCTAATAAATATTTTATTTTTATTGGTACACGTTTGCAGTACATAATGATTACATTCCTTGTGTGGAATTGGTACATGTGCATAACACATCTTAATTCTTTTTCACCCCTCCTTTCTTTCTTTTAATATTGGCCTTACTATAAGATAGCTCCCATACCAGCCAATTCACCCCTGTAAAGTGGACAGTCTGATGCTTTCAATTGACACTTATTCTAAAAGGCTTTGCTGCCAATGACTGGGGCAGAGCAGATGTGTCAGTGTGGCCTGCTCCTTGAACCACAGTGCCTGTCTGGATAAAGGTGCTCCTCAGAGTGCCCGCTGCAGGGCTCGGTGACCATGTCCGCTTCTGTGAATCCACACACAATGGAAGAAAGTATTTGCCAACCTCATATCTGACAAAGGACTCATGTACTGAATATGTGAAGAACACTCTAAATTCAACAGTTACAAAAAACAAGCAATCCAGATAGAAAATGGCCCGTGGACATGCTGAGAATGTCACTGGAGGACCTACACAAAAACAGATCAGCAGGTAAAGGATGGTCTCACACACACTGGAAGAAAAGACCACAGCATCCCTGAGAGGCAGTGAGGATACAGGGAAGCTGAGGCTTTCACACATTGCTGGTGGTGGTGGAAACTTGTGCAGAGCTAAATGTACACTCACCATACAAGCAGGCAACTTCACTCCCAGGCACTTGTTTCAAAGAAATGATAACCAGGGCTGGGGATTTAGCTCAGTGGTGCCGCCACCTGCCTCGAAAGTGCAAGGTCCTGAGTTTGATCCCCGGTACCAAAAAAAAAAAAAAAAAAAAGAAAAGAAAAAAAGAAATGATAACCAAAGTCTATACACAACCTCTCTAGTGATGTCCACAACAGCTAGATGCAAAGAGCCCCAAGCTGGGGAACAAACGGTAGTATATTCATACCATAAAATACTGCTCTACAATAAAAGGGGCAAATGAGGCTGGAGGTGTAGTTCAGTAGTTACAAAAAAAAAAAAAAAAAAATGAATGAACTACTGACACGCAGCAACCTGGATAGACCTGGAGGACACTGGGCTAAATGAAAGAAATCAACCTCAAAAGGTGACAACCTATGATTCTGTTTATAATATTCTCAAAATGACATTATTATAGAGATGGACAGCAGATCAGCAGTTGCTAGGGGTCAGTGACGGAAAGAAGTGGGACTGACTGAAAGGGGCTGGAGGACATGTCTGTGGTTTTGACTGTGATGGTCACACAAACCAGACAGAGGAGACAGCACTGTCCTACCACATGTACTGCATCAATGTCATTTCCTGGCTTTGATGTCATACTCCAACTGTGCATATCATAACAACTGGGAAAACTGGGTGGCCCCTCTCCATGCTATCTTTGCAACTTCTTATTAACCTATAATTATTTCAAAATAAAAAGCTTTCAAAAAGTTACCTAACAATCGTGGCAACGTGTTCCCACTATACGGCTTGGAAATGGAGGGGCATCAGATGTCAAAGGAAAGAGAAAGTGGGAAAAGGTGAGGCTTGCTGGGATCCCAAGAGGAGCTGGCTCTCTGGCTAACCTCCTGCCAGTGCGCGTTCGTGTGAATGAGCAAGAACAGTGGGTCAGAACCTGTCCCGAGGACTGCAGACATGTCCTCCACGTTCTCCTCCCTGCTCCTCACTCTCACCGCTGCCTCTGGCTTTCCCATCTCCCATTCTCTTAGATTTTACTGCAATCTCCTGCCTTCCCAAAGAATGAAAGGCCAAAGGTTTGAGAACCCAAGGTCACAAAGATGATTCCTATTCTCCACATGCTGCACAGCAAAGATCATCGGGACACGTAGAAGGTAGCACAGATGTGCTTGGGGAGGTCTCAGAGAGTCTTGGCCTTTTTGTCCCCATCAGAAGAGTCCCTGTCATCTGGGTATCCAGCCCCAAGCGTGGTGAGGGAGCTGGGGCAGGACTCCAGCCTCCAACCAAGGTCAAGGGGATGGAGAAACAGCCTGAGGAAGAGAGTGTTAGGGGAAGGAGAAGGCCTTGCTGGGTGGCAAGCAGGTCTGCTTTGTCCAGATAACCAACCTATCTGCCAGGCCTGCAACTCAATGTAGAAAATGGCCTCTGACCCACAAGGTACCTTTTTAGGTGCCATATTTAAACACTAAAGAGTTTAGCTTCACGAGGAGTGTGACCTCACCCCAGTTAAACCCACGACCCCTGAGGAGTATAATTTTTATATATCAGAGACAAAGGCAAGGGGCCAAACCAGACTCAGAAGCCTGAAGGTCATTTAGTGAGACTGTTTCCAACAGTGCACACACCAGGCCTTCCCCAGTGACTGGGGATGAACCTGAGTTTGGCTTAAAGCACACACACACATACACACACACACACACACACACACACACACGAATGCACACACGCACAAAGCTAGCCTGCCCGACAGCAGCTGGCCTTGCCTCCCTCTGCACAGCGCCACCCAGCAAGCTGGAGGGGTCCCAACTCATGGGTCCAGCCACAAGGAAAAGACTTCTTGTTCTCTTTTCCCAAATCCAAGGCAGTTGGCAAAACTGAGATCAACTCTGAATTAAAACAGTTAGCAGGGGCCCGTGGTCAGTATCTTCCTCTTCATTTGCAAGAAAAAGGGATCAAGAGCGACAAAAAGATGTTTCTCTTTTGCCCATTTAAATTATTCAAGTCAAAAACTGCTCCTTACCAATTTTGTCCTGGCAATCTGAAACTGAGTTTCAGGTAAGTTTTCTACTTTGTGATATCCATTGAAGTTCCAAGTCCACTTTTCTTCCTTTTTAGAGAGAGATGTGAGCTCACTCTGCAGCTTAAGGTCACTGGCAACACTGTGTTTACTTCTACAGAACTAATGAGAGCTGCTAGAGTCTGAGAAGTAAGATATCAGCATAGGAGGTGTAGCATAGTAAGACATCTTACCCTATCTTTTCTAATAAAAGGCCAATTTCCTAAAATATGAAAGCCGAGAAAATCCTGAAATTCATATACACCTAAAAGGGGGAAAAATGGCCAGAAGACAACTGACGTTTCCTTGCTGGCAGTGTTACAGAAGGCTTAATTTTTTGATAACCATACATTTTATTCGGTTGTGCAAATATAAATAGCTACAGTCTGAAGCAGTTTGATGACTTCATCTCAACACAATGTAACACTTTAAACTGTTCAAGGAGCTTTTTAAAGACGATTTATTAATCTAGCAATTTAAACGTTGAGTCAAGGGCTAGATTCCCTGCCTGCTGGGGATGTAGATCTGGGGGTTTTTTTTGTTTTACTGGATGAAGACCAAAAACTGCAACTCCTGTTTTCTCATTTCCAAAGAGACTTTGTCAGTTTATGCCCTGATCAAACCAAATCTTTTTAAAGCAGTCATTCCTCACTAAAACCTTTCCATAGTAAATACTAAAGCTAAATTAGACATAAACGCTAGTAAATAGGATTAGCTTTCCTACAGGATGAAACAGTTAGATGGAAGACACTTTCTGGTTTTGAATGTGCACTCATACAACACATGTGTATTTGGAAGGCTGTTTTTAAAAAACCCACTCAGCCAAATTGTTGGCCTTTGGCCACCATCCAAATCAAAGAAATGTTGCCAGAAATGTAAACAGGATACATTTCTTTAAATTAATGAATCCAGCAAGCAAAGACAGACAGCCCCTCTTAGCTTCTCTTTGCACTTGAAGTGCAGGGTACCTCCTCATCCAAAGGTCAGACAGTGAGAAAGCAAGGGGAGGCAGACGAGCCTGTCCCCAAGGTCCCACCAGTTACAGTGGGAAGCTGGACAGGGTCCTGGAACAGTCTCCTGAGCCCTCCATAACTCTCCGTGGGTGTTTTAGACAAACACATCGTTGTATAGAACAGGCATACATATTATTTTACTAGGAAAGCCACCCACAGAGTTTTACCGGCAGCTACACCAAGGGCCTGGCTGGGGGCAAAGGAAAGTACCAAGTAATAGGAAAAAAATCCAAGAGGTGGTAAGCATGGCTCCTGTTCTCAGCGTTGGGACAGAGCCCAGCAGATGTGCCACAGGCGCATCAGCTATGGACTCCAGAGACAGAGGCCACAGTGGAAGGCCAGAGCAATGCCAGGGAAGCCCAGAAATATCACAGCTGCTAAGAGGAGCTGGTTAAAGACAGACTGGGGCGAGCTAAGAAATCTGAACTTCTCCTGAAGAACCAGGACAGTGTGTGGAAAAGGGGTAAAGCAAGTCAGAGCTCTGCCTCTGAGGGGTGACTCGTGCAGGGCCCAAGAGGAAGGGGCCCCCTAAAGTGGGACAGCCACAGAAGGACACCACGTGCCCACACCCGGGGCGCCAAGAGGTCAAATCCAGAGGACCTAATGTACCAGCCATGCACGACAGGGAGCAGCTGACAACCAGCAGGCCTCAGGGCTAATCCAGAGGTGGTGGGGCTGGGGAGGGTGACCCTTATATTGGTGAGCGTTTGACAAACTTAATTTAATGGGACAGTGGGAAATCCCAGGTAAAAATCCCAGGAAATCGATGAAACTGCGAGAAACATTCTGGTTTAGGAAGTGTACATGAGAAACAAGCTGTCACCGTTAGCCTTTTCAGGCTGCCTAGGAAAGGTTTTCCTGAGAGTCAAAGGATGAAAGAAAAAGAACTCGGCACCAGCTCAGATTTCCTTAGCTCTCCAGAGCTGGAATGTGGAGAAGCCTTGCTGTATCTCAGAACCTGAGAGCTGAAGACCTCTGGGGTTGCCTCCTGGAGCCACATGCTGGCCACGTCTTCTGCTCTTCTGTTCTTCCAGGTAGCAGGCTAGAAGCCTTAAATATTTCACAGGAAAAAAAAAAGAAAAAATAAAGAAAGAGAAATAAAAAATAGACAAACATTGGTATGAGGGGAAAGGAAGCCTTCCTGTAAAGTACACAAAACACTAGAGAAGTCTGAGAATACTAAATATCACTCAAAGGTGGTTGTGGGGGGAACCTGCAAAGGTGGGTAATATAGCTTAAAGTGCCAATTCAGTGTTTTCAGATTCAAGTCAGGAAGTACAATGTGAAATAATCTAGTAGGTATTTAAAAAAATAAAGTATAAATGTAAATCCTAAATAAATTATAAATAGTATAGGTAGGTGCCTCATAGGATTTTTGTTTTAGGTAAAAGAGATATCTATATATAAGGAGAACTAAATCTGGATGAGCAGGTACATGTGTCTATGTGCTCTCACACAGGAATATACTGGGTTCCGAAATGTGATTTTTTTGTGTGCAGAGAAGCCTGACAGCTACTGGGCCAGACCCTTGTAGTTGAACCCGCTTTGAGCCTGGCCTTTTTTCCTGCCTCTTGCTTCAAATTGAACAGTACTGTCCGAGAGTCAAAAGTCCCAACCCAGTGAGCTGGGTTTTGTGACAAACTGACAACAGAGTAGAAAGAAGCTGTGTAAGGAGGTGTGAGAAATTGTGAAATCTCAGTCCTCTGGGGGCAGCACTACAAGGCTGGTTTTGAGAGAACCCAATTGTGTTCCCATTGTCAGGGTCATGCTGGACTGTAAGGTGAGGTCTGGCCCCACAGTGCCACCATACCCTCTCTGCCACTGAAGGCACAGAAGGTGAACAGTCTACACTCCCTGTGGAGAGACAGCCTGTGACTTATGCAGACCTGACGAAGCTTGCAGTCTGGGCCTACTTGTAGTAAATTCAGGCACCTGGGATCAAAAGTGACTGAAAAGCTTTCCCATAAAGCCTTTAAATACTGACAGAGATGTCAAAGGCACAAGCAGATGCAGATGTAAACTCACGTTAGTCTGACAATGAAAAGGCTGCTTCAGAGAAGCTGTAGAGACACAGGACCTTTGTGACACCCAGTACTTGCTATGGGGACCACACTGCATGACGTGCAGAAAATTCATTGGTTTGTTGGTTCTTTACAACTCTGTGAGAACAGTGTTATGCTCACTTTACAGATGAGAAAACTGAAACTCAAAGCCATACAGCCAAGAAGCATGATTCAGTGATTTCAAGCTAGAATCTTAAAAGCTATATTCCATGCTGTGATGGGTACATCTGAGGACATGGGCACAGAAAGCGGCAGATGGCAGAAGGTGTCCTGCTGGCCTCCTGATCTTACACAGCTACCAGCAGGCGCCAAGACTAGAACCAGAGCCAAGTTGACCTTGGCTGACCCAACATTTCTAGTATTCTCCAGACTAGTTTTTATGAGACAGTAATTAAAATCTAAAGTATGGGATATGCTGTGCTATGTGCTATGGCTTATGTCTAGATGTCCCCCCCAAAGTCTCATACAGTCATGGCTTTTCAGAGGTGCCTGGGATCAAGGGTGTGTGATTACTAAATCAGTCCACTGGTTGGTTTGGCACAGTTTAAACTAGGATTAAGGGTGTGAGTGCTACACCTGCCCTAGGGCAGGTAGCCTGTGTAGAATATAAGGGACAGAAAGAGGGCTAATGTGCTCTTGCTGGCCTGCTTGCCATGGACTATTTCTCCTCTGTGATGCCCCTCTGCCATGCTACCCTGCCTTGGAGCCAGCTGACTATGGACTGAAACCTCTACGAATTGTGAGCCAAATAAATGTTTCTTCCTTTAACTTGTAGGTGTTGGGTATTTTTGTCTCAGCAATGAGAGAAAAGTAACTGAGACATGCTGTAGGCCTGGCTAAAGCAGAACATTCCATGAGTTCAGATATAAGTTTCATTTACTCTCCAAACCATAGGAAATGACCTGCATCTCCACCATACTCAGCAGCACAGAGCTGGAATATCCCATGGCAGCTCTGTCCTAACCACAGTGGATGCTGACTGGTGGAAAGTGACCAGTCTGAACTGAGACACATTACAGATACATGTTGGGTTTCAAATGACAGCATGAAAAATAAATGAAACATCTTTTTGTTAATATGATTACATGTTGGAATTGTAGTATTTTGCATATTCTAATTTAAGTAAAATACATTATTAAAATCAATTTTTATCTGTTTCTTCTTGATGTGGCAAGTAGAAAACATGTTCACGATGAGGCCGTAATTTGTTATGTCTTACTGCCAGGTGGCTCTTATTTGAATTCCATCATTTGATGTTAAATGTCTAACCACTGGTGGTTCAGGTCACTTGAATGGACAGTCATGCCTGTGCCGCCAGTGGCTCAGGCCGGCAGGAATGTGTTAAAGGGCACGTGTAGTTCATGTTTGTGGTTGACATTTTTTATTGGACAACACTGCTCTGTGCGAACATTTCTGCAAATGCAATCTATCTCTTTCTGATTATGCAAATGACATTTTTAGTATAGAAAGTAGAAGAAGTACAGAAATGCAGAAAGAAGAAACCTGAGCCATCAAAAACATCGCTGCTTAGAAATAACTTATTCACATCTTGGGATGTTCATGGTCTCATGCTGCACAGAAACTCTGTTTTTGTCTTTGTGAATATACATAAACATTTTACAGTCCTTGAAGAGTATTTCTAGCAAAATATCACCACCATTATCCTGTGTCACTGAACATTTCAAACTGCTGCACAGTAGGTCAACATGTGGGCCATACTGTAGTTACTTACACAAACCCTCTTCTTTTAAACAGCACTCATTTCCACAAATGGAAAGTACAAACAATCATGTAAGAACTCCTTGGTTAGATGTACTATATCTGCACACCTATCCTAAACTAACAGAGGTTGAATTACGGACTTGGTGCATCAGAAGTATGCACATGCTTGTGAGGCTTTTGATGCACAGCTCTAAGCTGCTCTCCAGAAAGGCTGTACCAACTCACACACTTACACTTTTAACTTTTCATTTTCCTTTAGCTTCCCTTAAATTGTTTAATTGATCTATTCACTTCACTAAACTTGTCCTCCCTCCAGTAACATCCACGCAGCCTCAAATTGTAGCTGAGAGTAATCACACTAATTGAAATGAAAATGCGGTAAGTTTAGCAAATGTTTCTTTTTCCTTTTTTCTTTTGGTACTGGGGATTGAGGCAGGAGCGGTGCCACTGAGCTAAATCCCAGCCCCAAGTTTAGCAAATGTATTTCAACAACCTAAAATAAAAACAACCCAGAAACAATAGATACTGGTTTCTATACTTCAAATAAGCTTTTATATACATTTCTTCTAATTCCTATTATTAATAAAAATCATTTAATAAAGGATAAAATAATAAAGTTACTACTTAGTCCTCAAAGTGCTTAATTTCACAAGCATGTTAGATTTCTAAGGTCTCCTGCTTCCAATTCCAGAACTAAGCTCAGTCTACACGTCTAATAAAATTTTTATATCAAGGCAAAGGCTAATTTAAAACATTTAGCCTAAGATCTTTGATGTTTCAAAATCAGGAGTGCCTTGAATTTGGTGGGATAATTACCATTAATTATTATCTATATGAACAGAAATCCCTTTGATATAATGATGCATTAAAATAAAGTGTTAGAAGGAATCAGCCAAAGTGACAAGACGGCTTGCTTACTGATCTGTTCCTTTTCTCCAAGTACGAACTAGGTGGGGGCTGGGGTGCGGCTCAGGCAGAGCCTGAGGCCCTTAGGTCCCGCCCGCCCCAGCACTGCCAAACAAACCAACTGACCAACTGCACACTCACACACACAAACCTATCTGGGGGAAATTTTGAAGCTGACAAGACCAACTGGAGAAAAGTTTAAAGAAGGTAAAATTACCATTGTACAAAATAAACTCAATGGTTAACATAAACAGTACCAAAAATGCATTCAGACGAGTCAATAATGAAGTATCAGCATTATGCAGAGTAGCACCCAACTGTCACACTGAGGAATTTCAATTAAGGGGCAAGTCTTAGGCACAGACTCAAGAGAAAACAGCTACCAAACGTGTTAAAAAGCAAACCAAACCAAATGAAACCAAACCTCAGACCTAGGGCCAGATATGGAGGCGTATGCCTCTAATCCCAGGGACTCAGGAGGCTGAGGCAAGAGGATCACAATTTAGAGGACGGCCTGGGCAAGCTTAGTGAGACCTTGTCTCAAAATAAAAGATTTTAAAAAGGACTGGGAGTGTTGCTCTGTGTGAAGGCTCTGGGCTCAATTCCCAGTACCGAGTAAGGGGTGGGAGGAACTTGTTAGGAACATGACAGACCACTCCTCTGCCCGGTGGAAAGACTAGGGTAAAGGATTAGGTGAAAGCAGTTGGCTGTTCCCTTCATTCTAGGATGAGGGCATCTGTCCCCATGGGCTAGGTAGGTAACAGTTTAGATAGCTAAATCTAAATTACACTTAATTAGCACTTACAAAAAAGCAGAGCTGGTCTCTGCAATTTTCAGTATCTATTTCAGGAACCTGTTAATATATTTTCTCCTCACTCATATCCCACTCCCTTCCTTAAATAGAGTGACTGTTGTGTACAGCGACTTCCAACACTACAGACGGCAGTCCAGGTCGGTGGTTAACCTGGCTTAGGCAGAGCTGGATCTGGCAGTCCAGGGCCCTGCCCTCACTGTGTCTCTGGATAAGTTCCCTCAGAAGCCTCTGCAGATCGCTAAGGGCACAGGGCAAGAGACCCCATGTGCCCTCCCAGGGGGGCTGTTCCCTGGCAGCAGCAGGACAGTGCCCAGCACACCAAGATTATACCACTGCAGGCCTGGAATCGGGGGTCAGGGCCTGTCCTGGACAGGGGAGGCTCCTGCTCCCGCAGGCCTCTCCCAGGAGTGATGTGCCCACCTGCCTTGCATCTGCGTGGCAGCGATGCTGACATCTACTTCCCACCACTCCCACAAGGTTGCTGTGGCTCAGCCAGCACCCTCTTGCCCTAGAATATGGCAAGCCTTCTAACTGGTCTCCTTGCTTGTACACTCGCCTCCACCAGTCTTTTCTCCACACCAGTGGGCAGGCCAGTCTGTCAAACCAGGACACTTTTCTCAAAACTCGCCAGTCCCCACCTCACTCAGAGCACAAGCCTAGCCTCACAGGGCCCCGGAAGGTCTGAAGGACCTGGCCCGCTACTTCCTCTCCACTCCCTCTACTGCACCCTGCCTCTGCCTCCTTGTCTCTGACGGGGCCTTTGCACTTCTCATTCCTGACAACAGGAGCCCATCTGCCCCCACCCCCATGGGGCTCACTCCTCAGACTTCCTGTGAGTATCAGCTTCTCAGCAAGGCCTGCCTGCGCTGCATACCAAGGTACAGCCTTCACCCACACCATGCCCATCTTCCCCAACACCTTCCTGCACTGTTTTCCTCTTCAGGTGACACATGTCATAGTGCACTTTTTTTTTTTTTTTTGGTACCAGGGATCGAACTTGGGACCTTGCGTTTGTGAGGCAGGCGGGGGAACCACTGAGCTAAATCCCCGGCCCACGTAGTTTACTCTTGTTCATTATCTCTGCCCTCCCTGAAAAGTCCGCCCCACGAGAACAGGACTCTGTTCTGTTCCCTCCTGTGTTCCAGGGCCTGCTACACCCAGTAGATGACCTGCATGGGGAGGAAGAAAGGTTCCTCACCTGGGGGACAGGGACCAAGTGAGGGCAGCTGAGCCTGTGACGCTTTATTTACATTAGCTTGATCTTCCTTGTACCAACACTGATCGACAAGACACAAACCAAACACCACTAGTCACTTCACTTCCCACTGCACATCCCATCACATGAGCTCATGACTTAGCTTAATAAATGGACACTGGCCTATCCTGTAGTTGAAAAACAATTTTGTTGTATAATGGGTCTGTAAATTCCTTTTATAAATATCTCTTTTTCATATGTCAAAGATAAAAGAAAAAAGCCAATTGACAGGAAATGTTCAACTAGAGAGATGACAGCTTAATTTACTGCTGTGGGTATATTAAAACTGCAAAGTGACTGATGGCATTTACAGAGATGCTATTTCCTCACATCTGGGTTTTACTTCTGTTCAGAGTGTGCAGGTGCCTTTAATGATTAATAAGCTGCAGACCCTCCCTCAGCAGCATTACCGAACCTGGCTATCTGCTGGCTTCTCCCAGCTGTCACACACTACATGCACAGCTCCTGCTTGCAGGAAATGGCTGGACCCTAGAAAGAGGTCAGTCCTGCCAGGGATCTTTTATGAACATCTAGCTTGCTTTTCCAGGGTTCACTGCACATCTTAGTCCATTTGGGCTGTTACAGCAAAGCACTGTAGACTGAGTGGCTTATAAACCACAGAAGCTTATTTCTCAGTTCTGGAGGCAGGAAACCCAAGGTTAAAGCCGACTCAGAAGTGCTGGTCCCTGGGTCACCAATGGTTGTTCTTGCTGGTTCCTTATGGGGTGGTAGTGGTGAATGACCTACCCCCGCCGCCCTCCCCCGCCGGCAAAGGCCCATATATTTTAATAGTCACCTTGGGGTTAAAATGTCAACATATGAATTTGGGGGGTACACATTCAGACCACTGCACCACAAATGGGTAAAGGATGAGAGTAGCATTAGTAGTACTACTGCTACTAACCGTGTGACCCCCCTTAGGAGCAACTCAGCTCTGGGTGATTACAATACTAAGTTGGATCCCAGCAGTCCTGGTATCCAGGCAATGACAGAGGTGTGGAAGTAAGCCCCCTCGACAGTTCCAACTCGGCAGGACTTCCGGGAAATCGAAGAAACAGATGTTTCTTGAGAAGGCAGTGAGGGGATTTCACTTTCTAACAGCAAAAGATCAGAATCTGAAAGAAAACTTACAGGCTTACAGGAACCCTGGCTAGGCATCGGCTGCTTCAGACCCAGGAAGAAGGCCCAGCCTTCAAAGAGGCAATGCTAGCTTCTCACTGCATCTCCTCATACCTGGCTCTCTGCCCATGACCAGGCCCAGAGCATGTTACCCGTGCTGTAGTCAGAAAGTGAGCAGGCTATTGTCACACCAACTTCCAGGAGGTCAGAGCAACTCAGCACTGCCAGAGAAAGCACAGGACAACTAGAAGTGCTAACAGGCTCCCAAGGTGCAGGAATACACATCTGCTTCTTTGTACTCCACAGTTGACTTTTTTTTTTTCCTCTGTTAAGAAACAGTATCTCACTATGTTCCCTGGCTGACCTCGAACTCCTGGACTTAAGTGGTCCTATAACTTCAGCCTCCTGAATGGCTGGGGCTATAACATGTACCAATGCCTGGCTACTCTGATAAATTTTATATGTCACAACAACTAAAATAACTTTCAATAATTTTTTGGTTTTGGACATAAGGTCTTGTTAAGTTGCCCAGGCTAGGCTCAAATTTGTAATCCTCCTGCCTCAGTCTTCCAGATAGCTGGGATTACAGGTATGAACCACCATGCCCAGCTTCAATATTTAGTCTACTACGTAGACTAAAAAAAATCACCTGCACAAGACCAAAGAGTAACATCAATTTACCTGAGCATGCACTGGTCAACTGAATTAGGTGATAGTGCGGTAATAAGCACTGAAAAAGAGTGATGTGGGCCCCATGGAGAGGGCACATTGCTAGCACAGAACGTGACCTAGAGCCCAGCCAGCTGACAAGCATGGCTGTGGTGCCCAGCAATGAAGCCCAACCTCAGCGGCACAAGCGCTGTTGAGATCAGGCTCCCTCCATGGGGATTCTGCTGGCTCCCAGAAAACTGGTCAGCTGCCGACACTGGTCACCAGCGCCCACTTCTCAGCATGCACCTTACACTAAGGGCAGGTTGGGCAGGCAAGAGGTGCTGATCTCCTCCATGTGAAGTGGAAGGACATCAGTTATTGACACACAAGGCACTAGGTAAAGAAGCAGAGGTGCTGTTCCTACAAGCTGCCCTGAGAGGCTGCACCCCAATTTCTGAAGGCACTCGACATCAGTGCTACCCAGAACAACTCTTCCCCAGAAAAGCAGAAGTGAGCAAGTGAATCGCTGTGGTATTAATTCTATGAGAAAACTAATTTCAGTCTTCAAGGAAGGAAGAATTCTTCCCTTAAGGACTCTCATTTGCTTTTCCTCAAAATCATGACAAATCATTTAGACTATGTTGTTCTTAGCCTACTTTCTTTTCCTCCTAAAGCTACTAAGACACTGGCAGAGCCCACAGACCCTGGCGGCTTGCTGACACTGGTGACTTTATGCTCCTGCTTGGGCAGAGACCCTTTCCATAACTGTGCCCAACAATGCACAGACAAATGCTTAAGACTTTCATCTAACCTCAGAGTCTGTCTCAATGTCCAGAAAAACAACCTCTAACTAATAATAAAGCTGGCAAACACAGTATAGTTTTTGATGGGTTTAAGGGTAAATACATATATAAAATATGTAAAATTGAAGGAACTCAGTAATCTTTTAGATGTAATCACATTACCTCAGTAATAAGCTAAACTTGTTTTCTAGCCCTGGGATGAAACAAAGTTTTATAAGCTTTGATGAAACAATGCCTTTTCTCAATAGAGTGCTGTGTTTACTTTAAAAAGTGGATGAACACATGCCCATAGCACAGATTTCACAAGGCCCACGGAGGTGTCCAGGGAAGCCTCCCTCTCAACAGGTCCTCCCCAGAGGAACAACATCACTGTCCCTGGAGTGAGGGACACCCAAGGGAAGCAAACTATGACATCCTTACACCCTGGTGTGTGTGTGGGGGTCCATGAGAGAAATAAGGTGGGAGATGAGGCAGCACCCAGCTCGAGGTGGTGGTGGGAACGGAGAGGCAGGAAACACTGCTCTGTCACGTGACTGGGCCATGTTGTTTCTGGGTGTCCCGGGGTGAGATTAGCTCCAGGCTTTATCCCTGGGCTCAGTAAAGCAGGTAGCCCCCAGATGTGGGTCAGCAGCCCCTGTCCCCTTGACAGGATGAACAGACTAAAGGATGGAGTAAGGAGGGAGGAGGGATTCACCACTTTTTTGCCTCACAGCCTGAGCTGGGGCACCTTGAGAATTTTCCCCTCAGCTGAGAACCCCACCATGGGCTCCCTGGGCTCTCAGGCCTCTGGACTGGCCAGCCTCCCTGAGTCTCCAGCTCAGATACAGACCCTGGGATGTCTTGGCCTCTGTGATCACAGAGCCAATGCTTATACAAAATCTCCTTTCAGTTCTCTACACATCCTCCTGGCTGTTTCTCTGGAGAAGCCTGGCTGATGTGAGAGCAATGCCCTGTCTGGGAGTTGAGGGGACTCCACCTGGGCCAGTGCGGGACTTGAGTGCCCCAAGTGCAGTGCTTTCCATTCCATGTTCCATAGGGTAGGTTCGTGAGCAGCGTGAGCCAGTGTTTATCTTAAGAGTTCCAACAACACGGAGCAGAGACAATTAAATACATCAGAACAAATCCCCCTCTCGATTCCGTTCAAAGTCTAAGTCACAAACCAAGACTATTAGGAGATTTCTTTCTCACCCATGAGTGTTTACTCAAAAGGCCTTCTCAGAGGGGCCTTACCTGACCATCCTATTTAAAACCACAGCTGCCACCACAAAACTCCTTGTTTTCTTTTTCTGTTTGATTTTATTTTTCATGGCACAGATCTCATAGAAGAGCAGAGCTTGGAAGGAACTCCAGAAAGTACTGCATCACACCTCCCTCAAGATGTAATCTCCTTGTATATAACAGCCTTGTAAAATGTGTCAGCTTGTGCCTGACACTTTCTGGAAAGAGCCCCGAATCACCCGCAAGCCTTACACAATCCCGTGTGGCCTGCCCCACCCCGCCTAGCAGCTGAAGTCTGAAGCGGCCTCCAATTTGATCTGCTTGGCTGCACTCTTACGGTACCTGTGACACGTGGATCATCTTGTAGTGTGTAACAGCCGGTATGCTGTAGGGGACGTAGATGACAAAAGAACTGCTCTTATCCTGAGGCACCCCCTTCCATCCAACTTGGTTTACCCCTGAAGTAAGTGTATGCCCACACTGGGGCAGAACCTAGGCCACAGTGAACAACAGGTGTGGCCCAGCCCAGGGCTGCTCTGCAGGGAGCCAGGCCACTGAGGGAAGGAGCCCAGGAGCTGTAGTCTAGCTCTCTCAGAGCACTAAGGTGGCATTGGCACCAGGAGCTTTCCTAGAAAGAGGCACCCCATGGGCAAGGGTCCTGAGCCTAGCATTTTTGAAACTAAAGATATGCAAGTGGTGGGCAGATTCTCAAGGCAGTAGAGTGTGGGGTGGAGTGGCACCCAGGATCCATGTGGGTCTTTCTGATTTTTCCTTCACTACTGTTTGAAAATAATACAGAAGATTTTTGGATAGGGTAAATTTAATGTCAAAGTGTCATTTTATCAAAAAAATCTTTAAAAGTTTGCCCAAGTAGCCTCAGAAGCTGCCCGTGTGGGAGCTCAGCATTTTCGGTTATTTGTTCATCTAGGTGTGAAAGACAAAGAAAGGGACACCTAGAGGGGCCCAGTTGGTCAGACAGTGACACAGTGGAGGGGTCTACTTGCACATGTCGTCACCACACAGCAGATCTAAGGAGAGTCAAGACTTGAAGACATTTTTTTATGTTGACCCACAGATCCACTGCCCTAGTCTTTACCTTCCCTCTGAGGTCACGTGAGACTGTCTTCTTCAGACCTGAACTTCGTTATAAAGTCTATAATTCAGTTTGAAACTCAGGATGAAAACATCAACCTCAGTGATTTATGAGTGGGTCTTTATTATAATACCACAAAACCAAAGAATAGAATTAAAGTTTCCCCCTATCCAATATTGCCCTCAGCCAAGAACTGCCAGGGAGGGAGGGAAAGGGGGTTGACTTGGACCTGAGTCCAGCATAAGACAGGCACTTGTCCTAGGCTTATCTCCAGGGGACAGACAGGACAAACCCACCCTGTCACTTTGTAGTATTGTTACTATGAGACAGAGTTGCACTAAGTATTCCACGCTGGCCTTGAACTCACTATATAGCCCACACTGCCCGAATTCTCCACAATCCTGCCTCAGCCTCCTGAGTGTTAGGATTACAGGCATTCAACATTACCCCTGGCATCTCTATTTTTGTCTTGCCCAAGAGCTAGGAAAGGCTTTTACAAAAGAATATTTGCACCTGACTTTAAGGTTAGGAACAACTTTGCATTCTAATTAACTAAAACCCCAAGAAGTCCCATGCGTCTCAGTGGAATACTTGTATTATACAAAGCTGTACTCTATCGTCATCATTACACTTTGAATTTCTTTT
>NW_004624740.1:30120522-30151960 GCF_000247695.1 Heterocephalus glaber | reverse complement strand
AAGCCAAAATAAAAATAATTCCCCTTTAGAGACAAATACTCCTTGTTTTGTTCAATGTCATTATACCCTACCCATCACACTTTTTTTTTTTTTTTGCACTACTAGAAATTGAACCCAGGGCCTTTGCACTGAAGTACATTACAACTTTCTTTTTAAATTCTTTTTTGAGACAGGGTCTTAAGTCACTACATTCCCAAGCTGGTCTTGAACTTTTGAACCTGCTGGGATTACAGGTATGAGCCACAGCATCTGGCAATCTTTTTTTTTTTTAACATGCAAGAGTTTACTCCTTTTCTAGTTAATTATCACAACCATGTTTCCATGTCTCAAAAAGCTGATTTTCAACACCACCCTCCAAACACTTCCAGGCTCCTGACGACCTCTCCCTACCTCCACTCTGGTCTCCTGGATCATGACTACCACCTCCCATGTCTGCCCTTGTGCCACCCCTGCTTCCCTGCAGTGCCAGCAGCCAGAGTCACCCTCTGAGTGTCACCTGGCTGCTGAACCTTCCAAAGGGCTCCCATGCATCTCAAAGCAGGAGCCCAAGCCGTTCCAATGACCCACAGCTGTCTCTGCCCCTCCCATGCCGGCCAGGCTGGTTCCTGCAGATCCCTCCTGCCCAGCCGTGGACTCAGCTGCACTCTCCTCACGCATGTGCCTCCCCACTTCTTCCTCCCTGCCTGCCCCAGTGTCACCCCTCCCTGGCCTGGCTCTTTCTTTTGCTCGGGGCACTCTTCACTTTCTAACATTTTCAAGATTTACCTATTTATCGTGCTGTCTGTGTCCTGCACAAGAATGTAAGCACTCTGAGGCAACAGTTTGTTTTTGTTTCTTTCCTGTGACGCATCCTAAGCACCTGACAGAGAGCAGGTACTCACTAAACATCAGGCGATTAAACACCTTAGTAACAGCCACATACCTCATGTCTCTTCGGCTATCGGCAGTCAGGTTGTTTCAGGGTTTTAGTATTGTGAACCTCCCTGCTACTCAGTGTAGTCCAGCAGCAAAGACACCACCTTCAAGCTTAAAGAAATGCCAAACCCCAGGCCCATCCCAGCCCTGCACAATTGCACAATTAGAATTTGTATTTTAATAAGACTGCCAGGTGAACACATGCACAGGAGCAGTCAAGCTGTAGGACTGGACTAAGGTGCAACAAGGAGGCTCCTCCTATTCTCTGGCCATCCATCTGCTGGGACAGATGCTTGGCTGGCCTCATCCTAGAACAGCCTTGGGAATCACCATTGATCTTCCTATTGCCCTCAGAAGAGAGGTTATGCCAGTTTACACACTCTAAATCACGTGGTGCCCAACAGGAAACACCACACTCAAATTAGTGAAATACAGAGAGGGGAGACCACAAGAAATAGTGCTGAAAGAAACTTCTCTCTTCTTCTTCATCTCTTGCCAGAGTCCCCCGGTCAACACAGCAGCCAGAAAGCAGAAACTTGCTGCTGTCATCTACCAGGTGAGGCTCCAGGGCAGAGAGCAGCTCTCTATATCCTCCCAGAAGTGTGGCAGGAAGCTCTTTTCCTCTGATAACACGAAGAAGCCAAGGTGCGAAGAATGTGTACCGTAGGGAAGAAGGCACTGGTGAGTAGGAGCTATCTTAGAGAGGAACACACTTGAGAGGACAGACAGTACAGCAACTGTGGTTATTTCTGGCTTAGAGATGACTAGACCTGGCTCTCTGCTTCCTGGCTGCATGAGGACTGTGGAGTTTGCAGATGGATTCCTAATGTCATCAAAGATAATTTTTCTAGTTCTAGTCCAATAAGCATTATACCCCTAAGATATACAAAAGCATGTGATTTGATGGCGAAAGGGCATGTCTTAGTCACTTTCCTCACTGCTGGAACAAAATACCTGACACCTTAGAGGAGGAGAGGTTTACTTTGGCTTACATTTTAGAAGTTTCAGTCCTTGCATGAACAGCCTGCTCCAGGTAGAAGTGGCATGGTGGAAGGGTTTGGCAGTGGACAGCTGCTCACCTCATGGCATCCAGGAAGCAGAGTCAAGGGAGGAGAAGGGCAGGGAGATAAACCCTTCTGCGTCATGACAACAGTGACCCACTCCTTATGGCCAGACCCCATCTCCTAACAGCCAGTCAGTCATAACACCCTATAATCCTATCACCTTCCAGACACATGAAGCTTTGTGGGCCATTTCGGATCTAAACCATAACAGGCCCCAATATACAAAAGATACACAAAAACAGGAAAAGAAATTAGTTGAGCTGATGGGAGATTAGGGCCCACTGTAATTTCACAAGCAGGAAAACAGCTTTATGAAGAATGTCTTAGAGTTGGGCACTGTGGTGCATTAATACCAGCACTCTGGGGGGCTGAGACAGCAGGATAGTAAGTCTGAGCCCAGAGCAGGCAACTTACTTAGCAAGAGCCTGTCTCAGAATTAAAAAAAAAAAAAAGAAGAAAAAAAGAGCCAGGGAAGTAGGTCAGCGCAAAGGCCCTCAGTTCAATCACCAGTACTTGGGGGTGGGGTGGGGATGGGGTTCTGAGAAAGCTTCTGAGGACAGCAGGTGTGTTCAGGACACCCACGGAGCAGTGGGCAGAGGTGAAGCATCAGCAGAATGGTGGCTTGAAGACATCTGCAGAACACTGTAACGATGGACACATTTGTCAAAAGCTACAGAACAAGCCAGGTGGTTCACACCTGTAATCCTAGCACTTGAGAGGCTGAGGCAGGAAGACTGCCATGAGGTCAGCTTGAACTACACAGCAAGATCCTGTCTCAAAAAAACAGAAAGACAACCCCCTCAAAACCAAAACACAACCCCACAGAAATACATGACACAAAGAGCAAATCCTAATGTATACTAGGAACTTCAGTTAGTAATAATGTATCAATACTGGTTTAACACTTATTAAAAAAATCACATGAAAGGCAAGATGTTACTAATAGGGAAAACATAGGGCAGGGGAGGGATGGGGTGTGTGTGTGTGTGTGTGTGAGCTCAGGCAAGTCTCAGGCAACCAAGAATTCAGACAAGTTTCCAATTTTAAAAAATGTTGAAGATGTTGTGATCTGCTTGGCAAATATTTACACATTCTGAAAATATTCAACATTACAGAAATTCTAAAGGAAGATTCAAACCAGAAATTAAGTTACAACACCTACAATTCAAAATGAAAATTTCTGGGTAACTGCAGAGGAATTAACATGGGTAGAAAAGGCTTTAATCACCAGTGGACAGTTAAATCTTATTCCTAGGGATTCGTGTTTTAAAACTGCTATTATCAATGCAGCTTCTAAAATACTGTTTACTGTAGAAAATATATTTTTGAATTGACAAGTCCATAATTGTATCACAGAAATAAAGGCTTCTTTTCTACGTATGGTTACATACATCTTTACTACAGGACTGTAGTACTTGAACTGTCCTATGGTGTACTGCAGGCATGAGTGTCATGTGAGAGTGTGCATGTGCGAGTGTGTGTTAGGGTGATGGGTGAGAGTGAGCAACTGTACTGCATGTGATTCCCCTGGAGTTCTGCACTGTCCTCTATGAGATACAGCTGTGCTGTGTTCACTTGTAGCAATAATCACACCATGTTAGAGTTCCTGCAGCTACCACTACCTCACAGAACAGGGAAACTACAACTACTCCTGCCCCCATCATCCTCTCTGCAACACCCATATTTCAGGGAGACTGAGCCCAAGTGGCCTGACCGCCCACTGCCACTAACTTCCCAAAAGGCAGTCACGTGTTACAAAGGGCTGCCAGCTCCATTTTCTCATCTGAAACATGACCCTTGCCTCGCCTCTCCCTGTCACTGTGGGGCTGCCACAGTTAACAAACAAGGGATTACATGAAAAGGGGGTTGGACACTGTGAAGCCAGACATGGGAACTTATTCAGTACTGTAACAAGGTGCTGAGGAGGCAGGGAGGAGAAGGGCCAGAGCAGCTGACCCAATCTGTTGCTGGTGCCACCAGAGTTGCCTTCCGCTCCCATTACATGTGGGTACCTGGATAAACAGCAGGGAAAGAAAACTGATCACATCACTCCTGCTTTTAGAGGCCCTCAGTTTAGCAGCTGGCCAACAAAATCAACTTCCCTCTGTTTGAATAGGCTCCTTTTTAGTGGACACACCCACATCAGAATGGCCTGCTCTCTGCAATGAAGTACAGAGGATTCACGGCAGTGCCAGCAGAGATGGGCTAGGGCACCACCTACCACCTCTGGCCCTGACAACCACATTGCTGCCTTGGGCAGTTTATTTCCAGAAAGAGAAGGAGAAAGTAGCCTTGGAACTGGCAGACACCCCTATTTCCCTCTGCCAAGGAAGACTGTACCAAGCCTTCTTTGGACAGAAGTGAGGTTTCTGTTGCAGGTGTCCAGAAATGCCTAACTCTGCAACTGTGTGGACATGGGTGGTGAGTGGAATCGGGACATGCACCCCTCTCTCCACATTCATTTACTCTTCGGCTGTATCTTTTCGCTCCTTCCTGTTTGTGACTTATCTATATGTTTGTTATTCTTGTATGATAGAAAGCACTCTCAGGCAATCTACTTCTATTCCAGTTTGCCTTTTTCCCAGATAGAGTTTTCCATCTGTCCTCTGCATGCTATCCTGCCTTCGCCTTCGCCCTCTTTTGGCTCTAGTACTTAAGAGCTGCCAGGTCATTTTTTTTTTGGTACCGGGATCGAACTCAGGATCTTGTGCTTGCAAGGCAGGCGGTGGCACCACTGAGCTACATCGGGCCCCAGGTAATTTCTTTTTAACTTTCCCATGCTTAGCTCTCTGCCAGCCCACTCCCTCAGAAGCATGCTGGCCCATTTCCCTGACACCATTTCCAACTACTTGTCTTCTCAGGTCAGAGCAGACTCTACTTTCAGTCCACGTCTGAGGAAGGAGGTGAGTAAAGCTCAAAACTGGTCTGGACTGAGTGGGTTTTCTTCTGAAATCCTAGTGGTGTTCTAGACCTCCAGCCCACTCTGCAGGCCTCTGAGCTTGAGTTCAGCACATTTTCTGCCTCTGCCATGGTCCTCTGGGTTTGAAGTCCCCTGCCCTTTCCCTGAGCTTTATGTTCCAGATCCCTGGGCCTGCTATTTCCCAGGGTGGAGGGCATTAAGGAGACTATTCAGACTGAGCTCAAGAGATGTGCTACCCAGCCCTAGAATCCTCCCTTTCTGGCCTTGGCTGTGGTGTTCAGAATGGCATCAGATTCAATTTGTTGTCTTTTGCTCCCAAGATTAGAACCAATTTGATAGTTAAAACAGGAGTCAGAAAGATGGAGATCAAACTCCTGGCTTTTTTGCTAAAGAGCTTGGTTTAGCTTTGCAGCCAAGGTGGCCTGTTCTCCCTTGCACAGCTGGACAAACAGGGGGAAGGGGGCCCTACGCCTGGGGGCATGAAGGAAGAACACACACTCCTGTGCACAGGTGGCTCCACAGCGAGGGTGATGATTGGGCTGCTCACTCCTTCCTGGACTGGCCAGTCTAGCAAGTCACTCCTCCTCCATGATTAGGGGCCAACCCCTCTACCAGGGAATACCAGCTGGGAAAGTAGAGATCCTAGTCCTTGGAGGACCCCCAACCTTCCCTGACAGGGTTGCTCAAGGAGCAAACACCCTCACAGAGAAGGTGTCCCCAAGCTAGACGCTCCCCACACCTAGGAGGTTTCCGTGCTGGGCTGGCTGGCTGGCTCTTCTTTGGAGTTTTGGCAGCACCGAGCAGAGGCACTTCATAGGTACTTGCTGACTTGGCTTCCCAAGATGATTTCTTTTAATGAGACATCTGCTCTAACTAGTATGTTCTGGTAGCCCTGGTATGTTTGTTTAAAAACAATCTCATTATAGTTGTACCAAATATGTACTGATAAGAAGGTAAATGACCAGTGTTCTGTTTCTCAATTCTGGCCAGCTAATCTCCCCGGGAGCCTCTCCTGCTGGCCCGTATCATTCCACACTTTTAACAGAGTTTTTGACCTATATCTATCTCATCAAGTCATTGGAACCCTGGGGAAAAATATTTGCTCTCCCCATTCTAAAGCTGAAGTTATGGGATCTTTATTTCCTTGAAAAAAGTTAAGCGTCCACAAAAATATAAAGTTATTAGTCATGTGTGTGCCAAGAACTGTAGATATAAAACAGTATGAGCAGGAGCTGGACGTGGTGGCGCACACCTGTAGTCCCAGCACTGGAGAGACTGAGGCAGGAGGATCACCACAAATTCAAGGGCAGCCTGGGCTACATAATGAGTTCAAGGCCAGGCTGAATTACATAGCGAGACCCAGTCTCTAAAAACAAAAAAATGAAAACGAAACCTAAAACAGTATGAGTGGAAAACACAGATTAAAGTCTTGTTAACAAGTATAGAAACTCTAAACACAAATGTCTGAAGTGGCTGGTCCCTGTACCTGTGATGACAGTTATAAGTAAGGTGAGACTTTAAATAATGACTATCTTTCCTTTCTCAGTTAATGTCAAGTCTTCTTTTGGCACACCGTGTGTCTTGTCTGCAAAGACAAACAATTCTACCTTGAAGATCAATGCAATTTGCATCTCTTCATACTTTGTCAGTGACTGGGATGGTGTGCTCACTGTGACCAACGCTAACCACCAAACCCTAATAAGAAATTCCTCAGTAGTCAGAGTTACAGCCCCAGCACACTGCTCACTTGGTCTGGACAAATTTCATCACATACGTCATTGATAGCAGACAGCTCCATGAGACAAGGACTGCATCTCTTCCACCCAAGCTGTATCCATAGCAAGGCACAAAGTGCCTGCTCTGAACAACCAAGCAGGCCTGCTGCTGTAGAAAGGCAGGAGTCAGGAGTAGTATCTTACCGGGACACCTGGAACAATCATCTGTATTCCCTCGGACTACTTCTATCTGCTCACAAACCCTCCCAAGGGTAAGGACCATCCTCTTACTGTCCTATGGACACTGCACACCCAAAGCTCAAGTTCCAAATAGTAGGTCTATGGAACCTCCACAGAGGCATCAGCTTCTCTTCCATAATATCAATGAGCCTGGACATGCCTGGACACTTATCCTAATGTAGATGCAGATAATTTAGGTTTTTTTTTTCTTTTTTGTGATGCTGGGGATGGAACCCCGGGCCTGGCACATGCTAAATGCCTGTTCTACTCCTGAGCCACACCCCTAGCTCCAAGACAAGGATCTTAATTGGCAAATGAAACATAAAGAAAGACTATCACACAAGTCAGCAACTATCATTCACACTCTGCTCACTCCTAAAAGGACACTTGGTGATGTCAAGTAGAGGCTTTTCCGGTCCTGGCTCCTCCCCTTGTGGTACCGGGGATTGAACTCAGGGTCTCTGCATCAAGTTACTTCCTCAGCCCTTTAAAAAAATTTTGTTTTAAATTTTGAGACAGGGTCTCACTAAGTCACTAAGTTCCCCACAGTGGGCTGGACCTGACTATCCTCCCTCAACCTTCTGGAGTGCTGGGATTCCAGCCCTTCCCACAGTGATTTGAAGAATCCAATTCTTTGGGTGCTCCCCACCCCCTGAATTGGGGATCAAATTCAGGACCTTATGCTTATCAGGTAGGTGCAGTGCTGCTGAGCTACATCTCTGACCCCTCTTTGGTTTAAACACAAACCATAATCCTTATAGTATGAAATGAACTCACTTGTTGTTAGGAGGTGGCATTGCCCTTCAGGGAAAGCAAGTGACACACCAGGTCCATTAGACAGCATTAGCTTCTTTGGCTTGAAGACCACCCTATAATTACATCTCTAGATAAGCCTTAAGTTTAAATGTGCAGCTCCATTTAAAAAAGATATGATCCATGGACCCACTCTCAAGTATGTAATAACAAAAAAATTATGAGCTGTCAACAGAGCACTACCTGGCATCAAGCACAGCTGTATTCCCAATCTCACATGACAGATGATGGGAGGTCAAAGACTGCTCCTCTTACGAGATCTGGTTGCAATAAGCAACATGTAAACTTGAAGCTGGAGGGCAAGACCCATTATTTATGGCTCTGCATCCCCAGAAATGGCTAAAGGAGTCTCTCTGGATTTTCTTTCAACTGATGGAATGATGCTTTTTTGGGGGGGGGGCATTATAAAAGGATCAACCATGTGTGTTCAAGTGTAAAAGTAAATTTGCTTACTTAAATGCAATTTGCCAACAAGGCAATAAAAATCCAACTGTGCTCCAGAACCCAGAAGCTGATTTATGCTTCTACTCTCACGCAAACCCACTATAGCACAGGAGTGGTGCTTCTTTCCATCCAGGGAACTCCTTGAAACTACACACACGTATATGAATTTCCTGGGGAAAAAGCCCACCACTTTTATCCAGAGTGCTGTGACCATAATAGTCTCTATAGCAAGCTACCACATCCCTATCACTCCTTTGGACGATGCTGATTCTTTTTAATATCTGTCCCTACTAGAATTTTCTTAGTTGGCAGACAAATGTAGAGCCCCAACACGGTCTCATTTGTGTGCTCTTCTTCACATGCTGAACTCAATTTTATTTTTTTTTTGGTACTGGGGATTGAACTCAGGACCTGGCACTTTCGAGGCAGGAGGCGGCAACACTGAGCTAAATCCTCGGCACCTGCTGAAATCTGACAGAGCTTTCAAAGGCTAGCTCAAATCTACTTCCTGGACAAGGCCTCTTCTAATGCCCCAGCCAGAAGTAAACTTCCCCGAGACACCTTTGTACCTTCACAGGGGCCTTTAACACGGCATCTGTTCCTACTTGCCACTGCAGTTGCTTGTGCAACTGTCTTCCCAGCTTCAAGAATGCCGGAAGGGTTGAGAATAGGGGGTATTCACTATCCCTTCCCTCACCAGCACCCAGCACAAAGCCTTACATATTTTGTTGAACTTTAAGTCTTTTATTTCAGTGTCAATAAAAGACCACACAGTATAATAATCTAATTCTTCAAGATATTCCTAAAATCAGCAATACATCTACACATAAAGCAGTCTATAATGGAGTGATTAAATAAATATGAATGCAATTATTGTATATACATGGTGTTATGATTTCCCATCCATGTAGCAAAAAACCTTCAGCTTCCTTCTAACTGGATGTGAAATTCAGTATTTAAAAATGTTCTTGCAATGTAATGCATCACATACAGATCAGGGAGCGGAACCTCTGTGAGACAAATCCAAGCTTGGCTGAGCGTCCACCAGGCCGAGGCGTACACTGTCATCACAGGCATTATTACACAATTTCCAAAACACCAAATCCACGAGCTTTAAGGAGAACCCACTCTGGAAGTCAGAGAATATCCCTTTAAGATTACAAAAATAAAAAGAAGCCAGGTGTGGTGGTGTATACCTGTAGTCCTAACACTCTGGGAGGCTAAGGCAGGAGGATCGCCACATTTGAGCCCAGCCTGAGCAACTTAGTGTGATGCTGTCTCAAATTTAAAAAGGGCTGGGGATGTAATGGAAAGCAAAGGCCCTGGGTTAAAGGGGTGGGGGAGAAGGAGGGAGAGAGGGGGAGAGAGACAGAGAGAGAGACCACATAGTCCTCCTAATATTATTTATAGCATGCCAAAGCACATGCAACTAGGACATTCAAACAATCAATTGAAGAGGATAACTGGAAGTAAAGAAGTCAAATTCCTATGTTCAAATCCAGGCTCACCTGTGACCTGAAAGAAGCACTCTGCACCAGGAACCAAAAGACCAGAGTGATAGACTCCTGACTACCAAGATGGAGCAGCTCCATTTCTTAAAAAAAAACAACAAACTTTGGACACAATACAACAAGCATGAAAAACAAAGTGGAAGGAAGGCAGAAGTCCCAGTGACTTCATAACTTGAGCAAGGACAAGGAAGTGAATACTGTGGGTGACCTCTGCTTCCTGCCCGCCACTGCAGAAGCCAAGCTGAAACACCAAGAGGCACAGATGAAAAGAGCTCAATATGGGACTGTTCCTGGCCACAGACCCAGAAGGACTCAGGTAGAAGACCCTTGCAGCAATGCCATTCTCCTCCAGCCAAATTTCAAGAGAAAACCACATATGCCATCTGCTGAGGTTGAGGGAAGCTGATTTCCCAACTCCTTCCTGACCTGAGGAACCAGGTGGTGTCCCAAGTGACCCAGTAGGCAGAGGTGGCAGGGCCAAGCAGGGATCTAAGCTCTCACCCTCTCTCTGCCTTGAATCAGTGGGGGATGCTCCAGTTCCCTCACTGAAGAGAGTCTACAGGCCCAGCAGGGAAACTGAGCCTCCAACCTCAGCCAGGACCACAGACACAGAGGAAAGGGGAGGCCAGCTGGTTGTCACTCTACTGCCTCCTCTCATTCCTGGGACTAGCCAGGCCCAGAGTGGGCTGTTACAAACACACTCAACAAACCAACAGGCTCAGGGACCTGGAGGTCTTATAGCTGAAAAGCAAACAGCTCTGTTGTCAGAGCTCCAGGAGAAGAGCAGAGAGTGAGTGAGAATGCAAAGTATTTACATAAATCATGCCTAAAGACTTCCCAAATTTGGCAAAAGACACAAATATACAGATTCAAGAACGCAAATAAACCCCAAATGTAAAAAAAAAAACCTGAAGGAAACATACATAGAGATAAATCAAATAATTAAACTTCTGGAAAATAAAGACAAAGAAAAAGTCTTAAAAGCAGGCTGAGAAAAATAAAACATTAGTTTATAGAGGAACCTCAATTTCTCAACCTGAAACCATGGGGGCCATAAGAATGTGACACACTTTTCTAGTACTAAAAGAACTGCTGACTATGAATTCTATAGCTGGCAAAGATATCCTACAAGAATGAAGGATAAATAAAGACATTCTTTGATGAAAGACAGCTAAGAGTTGCAAGCAGACCCACTCTTAATGGTTAGAAATCTCTAAACAGAAAACAGTGACAACACAAGTCCCACCTCAGAGAGAGGATGGTCAGGTGGGTAAGAAGAGGGGCAGAGGCACAGTAACAGGTAAGAAGAGGACAGAAATAGAATATCCTACTTCTTATGTGTTTCTTAAGTCATATTTCATGACGGAAGTAAAACCTGATGTAGCTAGCATTCAAAGTCTAATAGGAACTACTAAGACATTTGTATTTAAAAAATTAAGACAGCAAAGTGACCTGAATGGAAGTAAAGCTTTTACTCTTCACTTAAAAGTTGTAAAACACCAATGTCAGCAGACTGGGATGAGTTGCACATGGATACTGTAACCCTGGAACAACTACCAAGGAAATGGTTCAGAATGCTATACTTCAAAATCAACTGATAAGGGGCTGGGGATTTGGCTCAGTGGCACTGTGCTTGCCTCCAAGCACAAGGTCCTGAGTTCGAGCCTCAGTACTGGAAAAAAAAATCAACTGATAAGATGCAATCCTAAAACAGGTTTAAATAATCCAGAAAAAAGGAAGAACAGAACCAGAAAAGGGGAGGGACAAATTATGTGCCCTGACACATTAATAATGAACTTATCTTAAATGTAAATGATCTAAATATATAAATTAATTGAGATTGCCACAGTGGGTAACAATGTGTCTGTGCGAAACTCACTTCTAAGCCTCATGGGTAGGTTACAGGTAAAGGATGGGAAAAACCAGATACCATGACAGCATTAATGAAAACAGAACAGATTACATTAAAATATCTGATAGAGTAGACTTCAGCATAAAGAAAACTACTAGAGAAAGCTCCCTGACTAAGATTCAAGTTACGATTTTTCAACTTTACAAAGTACAAAAGCCAAACATACCCAGTAGAAATCTATTTCAAATTCTGAATGTTGGTCTTTTCCAGGGCTAGTGAAATGCACTAAGATACTTTTTTGATCATGGGCAGTAGCAGTGAGCTGAGGATCCCAGCTGCACACAATCATGAGGATAAAAACTGCTCCTCTACACCTCCAGTGTTGCTCAGAAAGGGTGTTTGTTAGGTTAGGTGTAAATGAAATGCATTTTTGACTTACAATATTTTCAACTTGTGATGAGTTTACTAGGAAGTTATCCCACTGTAAGTTAAGGTGCATCTATAAAGACAAGGAGGGACATTACATAACGACAAAAGGTCAGTCTACTAGGTGGATATAATAATCCTATATGTTTATGTACTACACAACTGGACCTCCAAATACATGAAACAAAAACTGACAGCTAAAGGAGAAATAAGACAAATTCATAATTATAGTTGGGGAATTCAATACTCCAGTCTCATCAAATGACCAAATTTCTAAACAGAAACTCAGCAAGGATACAGAGTTCAACACCACTGTGAACCAAGATCATCCACTAGCAAGGTAGAACACTCCAGCAAGCAACAGAATACACACCTTCTGGAAGTGTCTACGGAACACCTACCAACACAGGACCACAAAACATACACCAAACAGACCATATAAACTAGGCCATAAAGCAAACCTACACAAATTTTACAGAACTAAAACCATACAAAGTGTGTTCTCTAGCCATAATGGAGTCAAACTAGAATTCAATAGGGGCTGGGGATTTAGTTCAGTGGTTCTGGCGCTTGCCTTGCAAGCGCAACGTCCCAAGTTCAATCCCAGGTACCAAAAACAAAACAAAACAAAAAAACAAAACTAGAATTCAATAACAAAAACAAGAAAATCTCTAAGCATTTGGAAACCACAACATACTTATAAATAATGCACGAGTCAAAGAAGACATTTCAAAAGAAATAAAATGCACACAAAACTGAATACAAATGAAAGTACAACATATCCAAATATATGGACACAGCTAAAGCAGTGCAGAGAGGGAAATTTATAGTTCTTAAACTGTTTATATTAGAAAAGAGCCAAAATCTTAGTAATACAAGTCTCTACCTAAGCAACTAAGAAAAAAAAAAAAAAAGAACAAAATAAACCCAAAGTAAATGGGACAAAAATAGTAAAGAAGAGAAATAAAAACAGTAAAACTATAGATGGGGAAAAATAAATCAATGGTATTAAAATGCTGGTTGTTTTGATTAGGAAAAACAGTTAATAAAACTTGTAAGCCTCTAGGAAGACTGACAAAAAAATGGAGAGAGAAGACATAAATCACCAATGTCAGGAAATAACAAGACATCGAAACTCTCCCTACTCTTACTCAGCATAACACTGGAAGTTCCAGCCACTGCAGTGAGGCAAGAAAAAGAAATAGAAGACATACCTATTGGGAAAGAGAAAACAGAACTGTCTCTACTTGTAGATAACATGCTGATCTGTGTAGAATATCACAAGGAATCCTCAGGAAAGCTCTCTCAACCACTGTGTTCAGAAGGGTCACAGGAAGCAAAACCAGATGCAAAACTGAATCATGTTGTTTCACTAAAAGTGGGCATGTGAAAACTGAAAGTAAAGGCACAAAATCTTTTACAACTGCTTTAAAAGAAAAGTAAATAATTAGGGGTAAACTTAAAACATCCTGAAAAGTGGAAAAGGCAGAGATGGATCAAAGATTTAAATGAATGAAGATAAAGTGTGTTCATTAACTGGCTGACTCAACATAGTAAAGATGTTAATTTTTTCCAATTTGATCTAGAGATCTAATGCAATTACTATCAACATCCCTACAAGTTTTTTTTTAAATATAGGCATAAATAAGACAATTTCTAAAATTTATGTGGAAAAAAGGCACAGGCCTTGGAATAACTAAAGCAATCTTGAAAAACACATGGCGGGAGAAATCACCCTATCTGATATTAACACTCACTTATACAGCTACAGTAACCAACACACTGTAATAGTATCAGCACAAGGACAGACATACAAATCAATGGAACTGAGTAGAGAACTCAGAAACAGACCAAATATGCCCAACTGATTGACAGACATACAGAAGCAATTCAATGGCAGGATGGCCTTTTCAACAAATGGTACTGGAACAACTGAATAGTCACAGAAAAAAAAAACACAAAAAAAACCCCAACTGTGAAAATTAACTAAAAATAGATCATGCACTTGAATGTAAAACTATAAAACTTTTAGAAAAAAAATAATAGAAAATCTGTGGAATCTAAGGCTAAGCAGAATTCTCAGACTTAATACCAAAAGCAATCATCCATAGCAGGAAAAATTAAAACTGGATCTCACTGAAATTAAAAACTTTTGCTGTGAAAGATACTGTTAAGAGGATGGTATTACAAACTACAGACTGAAAGAAAATCTGTGCAAACCAACATGACAAAGGACTAGTATCTAGAATACATAAAGAATTCCCAAAACTCAATAATAAAAAACAAGCAACCTTGTAAGAATATTATAAAAAAATAAATATTTTACTGAAGAGGGTAAATGGATGGCAAATAAACACATAAAAATATGTTTAACATCATTAGGCATGAGGGAAATAGAAATTAAAACCATAAGAAGATTATCATTACTCATCTATCAGAAAGGCTGAAATAAAAAAAAATAGCGACACCACCAAATGCTGGCAAGGATGCAGAGAAACTGGATCTCTCATACATTGCTGGTGGCAATGTACAATGGCACACCCCTCGGCAAACAGTCTGTCAATTTCTTATAAAACTAAACATGCAACTACCATATGAGACAATAGGTGTACTCTTGGACCTTTATCCCAGATGTATGAAAACTTAGGTACACATAAAAGCATGTATATGAATGTTTAAAGAAGATTTCATAATGGGTAGAAACTAGAAACAATCAAGACATCCTTCAACAGGTGAATGGTTAAATGGTATGCTACTCAGCAAAGGAAAAGCAAGAACTATTGATATTCACAGTCCCCTGGATGTGAATCTCCAGGGAATTATGCTGAGTGGTAAAGGCCAATTCTAAGAGGTCACATTCTCTATGGTTCTGTTTATATGATATTCTTGAAATGATAACACTATAGAATTAGGGAACAAATTAGTCACCACCAGGGTCAGGGAGGGGAAGGAGGAAGGAATGACTATCAAAGGGCAACATGGAAGGATTCTTTCAGTGACGGAACTGTTCTGTAACTTGTCAATATATCAATGTCAATATCCTGCTTATAAGTTGTACTATAATTTTCCAAGATATTATCATAGAGTACAAGTGGGTAGAGCATACACAGGATCTCTGTGTTATTCTTACAATCACACAGGACTCTACAATTATCTCAAAATTAAAATTTTAATTAAAAAAAAGACAAAAGACTAGGTTTGGTTCTCAGCTCTGCCACCTGATAATCAGGCAACTGATCTTGAGTAGAAAATTCTTTATCCTCAATTCCTTCATTTACTAAATAACTGGGACACCACCACTTGGGGCCTTATAAAAATTAAATGCCACATATGGAAGTCTCTGACCCAATATGCATAGCACGTAGTACTTTAAAAGAAGCCTGTTAATATGAAATCTCTATGTAAATATTAATCTAAACAGTATCATTCAAATCCATAACTAAAGCCACTACAAGAAAGTCCCTTTTCAAAGTAATCTGGCCAAATAAAAATGGAGGTGTAAAAAAAGAAAAAAAATTGGTTTTAAATGGAAAGATGAATTTCTAATTAAAATGCTCACAATGGAGAAAATGAGTTTAATAAGGAACTACACTTAGTAAAATTTGGGAAGGAAAATAGAATATTAGTTAACATATCTTATTTCTGTTGATAAGGAAGCCAAGAAAAGTTAATGTTTTATATGCATCAGGAAAAAAGACTGCATTTTTTAATGTACTTAATATACCAATTTAGATTCGAGATCTGTTTCTAAATATTTTCTCTGCCTCCCAAGTTGAAAGAAACCAGAATTTAAACTGGAAGATAGCCAGCCAAATCTGCCTAGTTCTGAGGTTTAGGAAGGCAACGAAAATAAAATCAGGCTCTTTGACAGAGAAATTAGACAGCAGGCCCAGAGAGACAATCGGCACACTTCACCCCGGAAGATGGGGGGAATTCTGAAACACACAGCAGATCTCTAGTGAGCTGCACTGGGCACCTCCCCTTTACAGTTGATGAAGTATTTGACCAGAGACTTCACTCACTGAGAGGCTTCTGAAAGAGGTGAAAAGGAAAGGGATGTCTTATCATTCAAATTATTTTCTTCCCATCACAATCCCAACCGAGGTATTTTTATCAAAATGAAGTATTTCAGAAACAAAAATGTAAAGTGAGAATACTGGCCTGGAAGGTTAAAGCCCAGGATCTCAGCACTAAGGCCAGGCCTAGAGGGCCTGCCCGCTCCCCCCACCACCACAAAGTGAAAGAAAATTTCCCAGATGGGTTTCTAGGGCCCTTTTGCTAAATTTAAAATCCCTCAGGCACCATATAAGTTAGTCTCTAGGCTGGTTTTTTGGTATGTTAAACTTCTCTCCACCTCTGCTTTGATACAGCTTTGCTCAGATCTGCCTGGAAGTTGGCTTCCCCAAAATGGGCTGGCATAAAAGTGAGGAGGGGGTAAGAAAAGGGTAGAGATAAGAAACTCAAAGAGGAAATGATGCAATCTAGGTGCAGGGCAGACTCTCCTTTTCCTACGTCAGTTTTCTTCAGATTTCCTTTGAAGCCCTTTCCACAACTCTCAGAGGTAAGAGTCAGGACCCCAGACTCTGTCAACTGCAGTGTTTCTTTCACAAATACGGCAAAGACTATAAAAGGAACAAGAAACAGAACCTGGAGCTTCGTCACAATGTAAGGATATTATCTGTATCCGGTTCAAACACATAAAACAACTGTGCAACAATGGAGGAAATCTGGACACTGACTAGATATTCGGTGACATTAAGGAGTTATTACTATTTTTTAAGGTTGCTCGTGGTACCGTGGTCATGTTTGTAAAATAAGGCCTTGTCTTTTAGAAATACATACTAAAATGTTTTCTAAAGCATCTATACAACATCTGGGGTTTACTCCAAGATTGAGGGGGCGGGGCATAGGTGAGGAGACTGGCACAGAATTGATCGATTAGTGGTGAAGCTGGGAAACGGGTTCCTTACAGTTCTTCCCACTATCTTTTCTACTTTTGTATGTTTAAAATTTGCCTACTAAAAAGCAAAAAAAATTAAGACTGGCAGCTGGTTCCCCCTAGCCTACAGAGTTCTTAAAAGCCTGATGGTGGGCAGGGGAAGTTCAGAGTCCTCACCCTAGGAAGCTGCAGGGGAAACGGGGGATGCCAGCCAGCAGGGGGGGAGGGGCTTCTCTCGCACCAAGAACCCCTCCCTCAGTCCCCAAGTCCCCAGAAGTTGGCCAGCTTCCAGTAGCTATGTCCTCAGGGGTCCGAGAAAGGGCAAAGCCCCCAGGCCCTTGGGGGGGACTAAAGAAGATGTGCAGGGGCGGGGGATCCCAGGTGACCCTGAAGCTGTCCCCTAGATACTGCGCTGGGGATAGACATCTGGCCGCCGCCAGGCAAGGGACAACGGGGCGAACCAGGCCAGCGCCGCAGTCACCCGGGGGGACAAGGCGGCCGGGGGCCTGCTACCTGCGCCCCACCTGGGCACAGGTGTGTGGCGGGTGGGCGGGGCCCCGCATCACCTTGAGGATGTTGTCGAAGATGGTGTCGCGGAACTCTAGCAGCGCCTTCTGGTCGAACTCGCGGCCGTGGATGATGCGCATCTGCTTGAGAAAGGTGGACTTGCCGCTCTCGCCCGCGCCTAGCAGCAGGATCTTGACGAGGCGCCGGACCGCGCGCCGCTCGCGGGCCAGCAGCGCGTCGATGTCTCGGCTGCGACGCCGGGCCTCGCGCTCCGCGTCGCCCGCCCTGCGCTCGCGGGCCCCGGCCTCAGCCGGCAGCAGGCAGCGGCTGAGGGTCCGCACCACCCCGGACATGGCCCCTCAGGCCGCAGCCGCGCCCCGCCGGGGCCCGCGCGCCATGGACGCTCGGCCTGCCGCTCCCTCGGTCCGCGTCCACCGCCGCCGCCCGAGGTCCGCACTCGCCGGGCAATAGCTTCGCCGGCGGAGGGGCGGGGAGCGGCACCGCGCGAGGCTTCATAGATTGGACTACTGTCCGTCCATCAAGCCGAAAGAACCCTTCTATTGGCTCAGATCGCGGCGGAGGGGCGGGCGCTCCTAGCGCTCTCGGGGCGGAGTCGGCGTCAAAAGAGGCGGGATTTTTGGGGTGGCGGCGTTTGTCATTGGACTCCGGGGCGAGGTTCTTTCTTTCAGAATGAAAGGGAGGCGGGGTCGGCGAGGAGGCGGAGCTGCCGCCGGCCACTGCCGATTATAATTGCTCTAAGGACATGTCAATCATGGTGGAAGGGCTTGGAATTGGGGGTTTCGCGGGATGGGGCGTGGCTAGAAGTGCCAGGTGTACAGAAAGAGTCTCCCTTAAGTTCCCAGGTTGGGTCAGCCAATAAGACTGGCAGCCTCCCGGACCAAAGTGGGACGTGGCCAGAAAGTTTTGGAAATACCAATAAGAGGTCCAACTACTCTTGTTATATGTAGGAAGAAAGCTGTTCCTAAACCATTTACCTTCCAGAAACAATGGGGGGATGGGCCATACATTTCAAACAAATGTACTTTTTAGAGTTGCGTGGCCTCCCGGTGGTTTTCATAAAATCTGGTTAATCATCAAAATCACTAGAAGCTCCCTGAAAAATTCTACATAGCGTTGCGATTGAGAGAATGGGGTCTAGAGTTGCTGGGGCTGAGTTAAATTCTTCACTCAACAAGTTACTAGTTGTACTGGTTGCATAATTTAAGCCCTAACCCCGTTTTAGTGATTACCTCTCATGGTTGTGAAGATATAAACTGAGAACATGAACTTGTAAAACACTTAGCACAGTGCCTTGCCGAAAATAAATTCTTGATAAGTGTCAGCTGGTTTTATGAAGTTCTTAACTCCTCATAAGTCCATTGAATCAGAAAACTAGGAGCTTGGGTGTCTCAAGATCTTCAGGAGATTGGTTAGATTTGGGAACCAAGGTTTTAAAAGATTATCTAGTCCCTGACCCGCCTTCTCCCAGGTACAGGTGAATATGATGAAGACTAGCAGAAAAACCACTGACCCAATGTCATAAAAGGATGGGATGGAATTCTATTCTTTTTTTTTTCATTTCGAAAATTCACTTGGTGTTTAGATGACAGGAACTAAGAGCTAGTATCATTTTTAAACTCTAAAAAACAAACTTTCCCACATACAGATTTTTTAAATACAGAGGAATGTTATAAAATAACATCTAAAAAAACCAGCTGTGGGGGTTATTCTTTCTTCCAGTAGGTGTGATTTTACCAGTACTCGCTTCTGTGCCTAATTGTGTGCTGGTGGCAGCTCCTCCATGCGAGCAGAAGAGCGCGAGTCTGGCTTCGTTCGAATGCCAGCTCTCCAGAAGGCCTCGCCATGCAGATGTCCACCGGACCACATGCAGCCCCGTCCCTCTGGCCTGGTCCTTCCCTGTGGACTGACAGCACTTCTCCTCTGGAGCTCAGCCTTTCACCTTTGAGAGGTCATCGCCAAAGGGCAGCACACCAGAGGTGAATCTTCCATCAGGGGCTTTAGGCCCTGAGAGGAAGGGCAGCACTGCACTGTCCCTGAGGAATGATAATATCCAGGGGCTCTCGTGTAGGAGAAAATGGAATGCTTCAACGCATTCTCAACCGTCACTGCAGCTGGTGGGACTTACCGGCCCCTAAGATTTCAAGATTGAGTCAGTTCTGGGCAGGCAGCTGCACTGCCAGCCCACTCTTAGCCAGAGAAGGTGCTGCCTCTTCACAGGGCTCCATGTGTCCAGGGAAGGAAAATTCACATGATCTCATGGCTCACTTGGGTGCATTGGCAAAATAATTTCTTTCCAACAAATAAAGGTAAGGCAAGTGGAGGAAAAAATTATGTTTATATTCTACTTGGCAACTTAAAACACCTTTTCCAAAATTATTTACTAGAGACTTTCAGAAGAATCACAAGTAGCTAAGAATATTACTATCATCAATGGCTGGCGTAGTACTTAGCTCACAGCCATCCTTCAAGAGTTCACTGCAAGAGTCAGAAGGAGCAATTGCATGCTGTCCCATCTGAGCCGGGACAGCTGGGGCCTCTCCTTGCTAGCACTGGAGGAAAGGCGCTTGCAGGGAGCCCACTGCCTGCAGGCTACAGTCTGCACACAGCCTGCTGCTACCCTGTGGCAAGGGGCAGACCAGGGTCCTCAGTGACTCTGTCCCTGGGAGTGGGCAAGTGCCATCTGGAGAACTTTACTTTTGGTCTAATGCAGGCAGGTCACAGAGTCGCACTGATGGTCTCAGCCATGACTGTGCAGCGCTGGTCTGGGACGATTTTGATCTTTCATCCTCGAAGGAAACTCAGGTCCACCACCAATACCCACCACTTATCACTTCCTGCTCCTGGGCGATGAGTGTGTCCTTGTTGCGATCTCACACACCTCACACTCACCGATCTCTTTTACATGTTTTAGTAAGTACTTCATCATATCCCCCAGGGAGCCTCAATTAAAATCACTTCGATTTTCTTTTGTGTGCAAGGATCCTGCCGACTAACTCACACTGCATGGTGTCACTGGGCTTCTTGTGGAGAGGTCTTTATTCAGATCACAAATGCAATTGTTCACCAATTGTTCATTGCAGCCTGTAGCATGGGGAGCTGGTAGTTTTTTAGCCAAGTGATTTTTAATTTTTCGTTTCTGTTTTTTTTGCGGGGGGAGCGGGTACCGGGGATCGAACTCTGGTCCTTGAGCTTGCGAGGCAGGTGGCAGAACCACTGAGCTAAATCCCTGGCCCAATTTTTCTTTTCTAATATCAAAATTAAAGTTACCTACTAAACACAGTACACCTACTGACCCAGGTACTGGCTGCAGGTGCTTGTTTCCTGCATCAGTATTTATATTTTAGACAGGTTATCTTTTACCCAGGTAGCCATCATGTCATCGATGTCTTGGCTAAAATGGAGGACAAAGGCATGAGGTATATTTTTCTCACAGAGTCGAATATCTCCTGGAAAATCTTTCTTTATGTCCTCATAGTGTGTTGCTGGACACCAAGAGTCTGAAGTTCCATAGTAAAATGTAAGCTTAGATAAATGTTCCTTTATAATATCATAATCTTTCTTCACAGTGGTCATCATTTCTTGGGCCCCAAGTTAGGCAGCATTAGCGAGGCAGAACAGTTGTATTACATTCATCAGCGTTGACTCAGTCTTAAGGTTTATCACTCAAAGGACAATGCTGACTAACCAGGACTTGACAATGTCAGGACACAGTGTAAGCAGTAAGTAGTCAGTAACATAGACAGCATATTGAAACCAGCACAAAAGTGGAGTGGCAATCCTGCCTTTGGGTGTCTCAGCCATTCGCTCAATTGTTGGGAACAGGAGAAAAGTATGAATGACTGGGAGCTCGGGGGCATACTCCAAGATCTGAAGAACCATATAGCTGCCTACTGAATGGCCAACAAGGATGAGCTTCATGTCCTTTGGCACCTGACTTCTCAGAAAAGCTATTTTGTGTTCTATTTGACCACGCAGTCCCTAGATGTCCTTCATTTCTTGAGCATCTGGATCAGTAATGATGAAAATAAGCATCTTAGGCCTGTTGACATTTTGATCATTAAAGAGGTCAGTCCAGGGACCACACTTTACAACCTGTGTTTCAACTCCACCACACTGCAAGAATTTCTCATAAACAAGAATTTCTTCCTCAATTTTTGAGTCCATTTCTTCCCTTCCTCTGCCTGGCTTCCCTGCCTCCACCACGCGCTGCATCCATTCCCTTCCTTACACACATAGGAAAGTTGACTCTCAGTTGACCTCATTTGTTAGCATTCTGGAATTCTATTCTTTTACTAACTATATCCTGCTTCTAGTTAGAGAGAGATATGGTCAATAGAAAAAAATTAGTGGAAGTGATTCTATTAAACTCTATAAACAACGTTTAAATAATCTCAAAAACAACCAGCAGTGGGGAGTTCTGGAGAGGAATCTGGAGATACTGTATGAAAGATTCAGGCTTCACATTAAGAAGCTTATTCATCCACAGGAAGCTAGACTGCTCAAATCACAGGTGGAGTAGAGACTAAAGGAGTCCTTATTTTCTATCAGAGAACCGTGATAGTCAAGGATTTTTTTTTCTTTTCTTTTCAGTACTGGGGATGAAACGCAGGGCCTTCACAGCAAGTTACATCCTCAGGTCTTTTTATATTTTACTTTGAGACAGTGTCTCTCACTAAGTTGCCCAGGCTAGGCTTGAGCTTGCAATCCACCTACCTCAGCATCTCAGAGTGCTGAGATTACAGGTGTATACCACCACCCAGGCTAGAATTCAAGGATTTAAGTCAGAGATCTAAACTCCCCAACAATCATGTTGCATGCCCATGATTTGTTGCATTTGATATTTGCTACAATTATGGCATGAATTTGAAACATTGCATCTGATTTATTGCACTCAATATAGTTGTGAGAATTATCAGGTTGTCAGCTATGTCATTGATTTGTTTTTTTGTAGTGCTGAGTCTCAGTGTCCATTGTATGAATATATTTACCTTTTCTGTTGTCGATGGACATTTGAGGTGTTCCATACGTTTTTTAAAATTTTTCTTTTTATGTCCCCTTTCCCTCCTTCCCCTTCCATCTGGATTTTCCCCTTCCCTCCTTCCCCTCCTTCCATCTTCCCCCCCCCCATTATCTCACTTTTATTTTGCTCTCTATTTGTATTTTGGGTTTAGAAGATAAAATAGGGTTTGTCATATAAGAGAAACCATGTGGTATTTGAGCTTTTGTATTATTTCACTTAACATTACGGTCTCAAGGTGCATCCATTTTTCCACTGATGACTCAAGTTTATTCTTCTTTATGGCAGAGTCATACTGCATGTAAATACCACCTTTTCTTTATCCTTTCATCTGCTGATGGAAATATAGGCTATTTTCAAGATTTAGCTATTGCGAATTGTGCTGCTATAAACATGGCTATGCATGTACCAATGTAATATTATGCTTTTAACTCTTTTGGGACGATACCTAGGAGAGGAATACCTGAGTTGAATGGTATTTCTTGTTTTAATTTTTTTGAGGCATCTCCATACTGATTTCCATAGTGGTTGTACGTTCCCACCAACAATGAACAGGTCTTTCCCCCACTCCCTGAAGCCTTGCTAGTATTTATTGTTATCTGATTTCCTGATGATGGCCATTCTTTCTGGAAAAAGATGAAATCTCAATGTTGTTTTCAATTGCATTTCTCTAATGGCCAGAAATGTTAAACATTTTTTCATGTATATATTGGCCCTTTGTATTTCTTCTTCTGAGAAGTGTCTGTTCATTTCAGTTGTCCATTGGGGAGTCTTTTATTTGGGGGGGATCTATTTTCTAAGTTCTTTATATATTCTAGATGTTAGTTCTCCATCTGAGGAATACCTGGCTATTTTTTCCCCATTCTGTAGGTTGTTTCTTCACTCTGTTGGTTGTTTCCTTTGGTGGGTGGAAGTTTTTAAAATTTGATATGGTCACATTTGTTGATTCTTGGTGTTATCTCTTGTATAATTAGTGTTCTGTTCAAAAGTCCTCGCCTATGCCTAGGTCTTTGAGAGTTTTACCTATTTTATCTTCTAGCAGATAAAGTGTTTTTCTTTTAGGGCCAGGGATTTAGCTCAGTGGTTTTGCCGCCTGCTGCGCAAGCGCAAGGACCCAAGTTCGATCCCCTGTACCAAAAATAAATAAATAAATAAAGTGTTTCTCTTTTATTATTTAGATCTTTGACCCATTTTGATTTTGGTTTGGTGCACGGTGAGAGATATGGGTCCAGATTCATTCTTCTGCATGTGGATAGCCAGTTTTCCCCGTACATTTGTTAAAGAATGTATGTTTTTGGCCCCTTTGTCAAAGATCAGGTAGCTGAATGTGCTTACAGTTGTTTGTACATCCTCTCTTTTGTTCTGTTGATCGAATTGTCTGTTTTTTATTTGCTTGTTTGCCAAACCATGCTGTTTTTTTTCAATCACTGTAACTTCATAGTATAACTTGAAGTCCAGAATTGTGATTTCCCCTCCCTTGCCCTGTTGCCCAAGATTGCTTTTGCTATTCTTGGTCTCTTCTGGTTCCATATGAATTTTAAAATTATTTTCTCTAGTTCTATGAGGAATGCTTTTGGTGTTTTGATTGGGGCAGTGTTAAATCTGTATATCAGATTTTTAACATGACCATTTTGACTGTATTGGTTGTGTCTATCTAGGAATAGAGGGTATCTTTCCATTTTCTGAAGTCCTCTTTTATCTCCTTTTTCAGAGTATTGTAGTTTTTGTTGTAGACATCTTTCATTCCTTGGTTAGGTTCGTTCCTAGGTATTTAATTTTTCTTGATGCCATTGTGGTTTTTTGTTTGTTTGTTTTGTTTTTGTCTTTTTGGTACTGGGGATGGAACTCAGGACCTTGCATTGTAGAGGCAGGCGGTGGAACCACTGAGCTAAATCCCTGGCCCTTGATGCCATTGTGAAAGGTACTATTTCCCTAATTTCTTGCTTGGTGAGTTTATTATTCATGTGCAGGAGCACTCTTGATATTTATGGGTTGACTTTGTATCCTGCTATGCTACTGAATCTGGTTATAAATTCTAGGAATCTTTTGGTGAAATTTTTTGGGTCTTCTATGTAACGGATCATGTTATCAGCAAATAATGATAATCTGAATTCTCCCTTTCCTATACATATCCCTTTTATTTCTTTCTCTTGCCTGATTGCTCTGGCTGATATTTCCAGAACTATATTGAACAGGAGTGGTGATAGTGGACATCTTTGTCTTGTTGATTTTAGAGGAAAAGCTTTCAACTTTCTCCTATTTAATATGATGTTGGCCATTGGTTTGTCATAAACAGCCTGTAGGTTTGTGAGAGCTGTGGCAATGTTCACGCTGAGATGTGTCCTTGCTCAAGTTGATGGACAGGGAACACAGCCAGACCTCAGATCTGTACTGGATGTTGGCAGCAGGGCATAGGCTTAAGTCCTTAATGCCAGCAGGCACTTTCAAACCCAGCTGCTTTTGAGTGCAACTCAGCCTGGACTTGGCTTCTCACTGCAAGGTATGGGGCCCGTGTCCTACCTGGACTGTTTAAACTTCTCAGGGATCTCTTTCTAGCCCACTCCCTGTCCATGTCTGTCCTTAATCCGGTCACTGTGGGAGGGTGACACTAGGAACCCCCTAAGTGAAGTTGTCTGTTAGTTGTTCTGAGTCCAAGATTTAAATAATCAACCCCTTCCCGAAATGTCACCTGACCAAGGACTCTCTGGCAATATGGCAGGCGCCCACGCTTGAATCCCTCTCTGGCTGTTGCCCTCTGTATGGAAGGAGTAGCCTCAGAATAAAGCCCCTGCCCTATTTTTGTAGTTCACAAAGGCAGTAGGCTCTGCTGTGTTTTCTCTTGGGATCTCACAGGCGTGGGGGCTTACCTTGCTTCTGGGGGACCTGATTCCCCTCCCCAGGAGTCACAAGAGCTGGGGAGAAAGTAAAAAAAAAAAGTTTCCTTCTTTTCTTTGTGTTGTGGACCATCTTTCTGACTCCTCTGTAGCTTCTAGTTTTTCCTGTCAGTTTCCTTCCTGATTCCTGGCAATATGCTTCTCTTTTTTTTCTTCAACAAGTTGTTACTTTCCACTGTCTGGATTCTAGATCTCAGAGAAGCTAAATTTTGCTACCGATCACCATTCTGATATTTTCTTTCTCCTCAAATTTGCAGCATTTTGAGTCAACTTATTATCCAGTACTTTACAATCTTTGACAAATGATTAAAAAGAAAGTCTGTTTCTTTGTGAAAATGGCCTCCCACAGAAAGCCTTTATGACAGAAGTGAAGAGAAATTGGAGAGGTGTAAGAAGGCGATGCTTCTAAGGCAGAAAATAGGGAAATTAAAATAAAGAGAAAACCGTAGAATTTAGAGCAGAGCTTGTCCCTTAGTCAGTTAAAAAAAATTAAGAAATAATTCACATAACAGTTTCAGTAAGTGCTCAAGACAACATTTACAAATAACTTTATAAATAGCCTGATGCCTGTGTTTATATAATCATTAAATATTTTAAAGGGTCACTTACATTTTTTAGTGACACATTATGGCATTTTATGGGAGAAATTATATGGTGTCAGCGGTATCTAATTTGGGAATTTGATGAGGTCTCTGGACACATCCTTCCCATTTGTCAAGGGGCTAAAAGTGCTTGAAATAAACAAGCTTATCTGTGCACTCAATAATAATCTCTTACACTTATATAGCATGTTATAATTTTTAAAGTGCTTCCCCATACGTTATCCCATCTGTCCTTTCTACAGTGCTGGGAAGGAGGGAGGCAAAGGTGACTGAAACAGAAGAATCTGAGTCCCAGGTAGCTAATGCTGCTCATCCGGGGGAGTGTGGGTGGAAAACGGCATACCCGGGACAGGAAGCCTGACCTTGTGTATTCTCCATGGATGGTGTGGGGTGGGGGAAAGCTCGAAAGCCTGGAAACTTGGCTCCACCCACTAGTGCTGTTGAATGAGTCACTTAACTTCTCTGAGACGTAATTTCCTTATCTGTAAAATCAGGATTAAAAAAATAGGGCCTTGGTAAGTATTAAATAAGCTGACAGATATACCCTAGCTCAAGGCCTGGCACATAATAGGCACTCAGTAATTTGTAACAAGGTTTTTTTTATTATCATGGAGTTTTGGGAATCAAGTACTGCAAATTTAGACTAATAATTACGCATAAAGATAAATAATTTACAAGGACAATACGTTGTATGATGTTAGAAATTAAAAACCCAGGAGGCTGTGGGTTGTAGCTCAGTGGTAGAGCTTGTGCAGCACGCGTAAGGCCCTGGGTTCAATCGCTAGCACCAAAAACCAAAAACAAAATGAGCCTGGCATAATGGCAGGAGTCTGTAGTCCCAGCTACTTGGGAGGCTGAGGCAAGAAGATCTCTTCAGGCCACTGTGTATTTAAAAATTGGTAGGGGTAAGAGGGGTGCCCTGAATGCTCCTCCCAACTTGTGTTCTTAATGAGAACACAAGCTAAGAAACAGCCAGGAGGAAGAGTTCCACAGCAGGGCCTGCAGCTGACCTGAGAAATAGAGAGTCCATTGGAAATCTCTAGAGAGGGGAGCAGCCATAGGATTCTCTGTCCATCCAGCAGGGTGAGAGGGAGTGCCTCAGAGCTCAGATCCTTGGGATATGGGTTTCTCCAGTGGACTGTGGTCCCCTGCGGTCACGCGCACTCCTCCTCCTCCTAGTGAGGGCCCAGTAGGGTTCCCTGGGCTGGGGAGAGGTGAGTGCTTCCTGGGGGGAGGGGAGATTTTCTCCACTGCGAAGGCCAGGAGGTCCCTCTTGGTTTTCATCAGAGGGGCAACTTGTCAGTTACCGTGTCTTTCTCTACTACATAAGATTTTCTCGACCTCAAAGATTTTCCCTGAAAGCCAAAGAGTAATGAGTAACCAAATCAAAATAGACTTAAGGGGACTCAGGTGCCAGAGAGAAGATAAATAGTGGTGAATAGAAGGAAAATTCACACCCTTTCCCCATTGCCACCACTGTCAGGGCCACTGTCACCATGGTCACCATGGTCTGCACTGCCACCACCATTTTACCAGGGGGTGTTCATGGCAGAAAATGACACTGTTCTTCCACAGACAGACACCACCGCAGAGACAGAGGACAGACAAACTCCTAGGCCCTCAACCTGTTACTCATTAAAAGCATGATTTGTGTTTTGTTCTGACGCAGTCAGGGACTTTCAAGCTGTTTTTGCTAAGACAACAACAACAACATCATCATCAACAACAAGAGAAATAGGGACCGTTCACTTGGGCCTATAGATATCCAAAGAATAACTAAACACAGAGCTGGGGGAGGTGGTGCACTCCTGTGATCCCAGCACTCTGGAAGGCTGAGGCAGGAGGATGGCAAGTTGGAGCCCTGCCTGAACAGCTTAATGACTTAACAAGACCCTGGCTCAAAATAAAAAGGGCTGGGGAATGCATGTCAGTACAAAGGCCCTAAATTCAATCCCTAGTATGGAGAGAGGGGAGAAAAACAAAGCGTGACCTTTATTCGGCATCTGTCTCCTCTACTGCCTTGAAGCTTTGTGTCAGATCCCTGTTAGCTCTGTGTACAGGCATGGCAATCATTTAGAAAGTATCTATCTAAAAGCTAGAAAAAGAAAGTTGATTAGTCCTCACCAACTTACATGACCTACCTCCACCCTATTTCACAACTCAGGATACAAAGATAAGAGATTTACAGGCACGTTCAAATACCAGTGAGGACCCGGAAGGCTTCAGTCGTTGTGGTAAACCTGTGGCCACCCTGGATTCCGGCAGAACCTCAGGAAGAGTGAGACAGCTCCCAGCAGAAACACTCATTTGTGGAGACAGGATTAAGCAATAAGGATTCCTTCCAAGCCATCCTGTAAAACCAGAACTGAGCTCATGATCAGGCAGTCCAGTCCACCCGAGAAACCCATAAAAACTGGTCTAATTCCTCTGTTGATGGGCAACCCTGATCTCCCTCAGAGCTGCATCCCCACCAGCTCCTCAAGCTGAAGTCCCTCCCTGATTTCCTCTTACTCTTTAACGCTGCCTAATAAATCAGCCTCTGCCTCTCACTGATGCATCCTGGTGTTTTTTGGTACTGGGGATCAAACTTGGGACCTTGTGCTTTCGAGGCAGGCGGCGGAACCAATGAGCTAAATCCCTGGCCCCACTGATTCATCCTGAAATGCTTTTCAGTGACAATGTCAAGAACTTGCCCAGACTGAGTTGAGGTCCCCATCTCCCTCTTTAAGGGGACCTCCTAGGACCCTGTCTGGTGACAGTACGGGGCAACAGCAAATCATTATTAGAAAAATTAATAGACAACAGATTGGAAACCACTGAGAACTGTTTAAAACAAAAAGAGAAACCTAGATGATAAAGTAAAAGAAAGATCTCAAAACCCAGGGGAAATGTATGAAGAAATGGAAGTTACAAGAACACTAATAAAAACAGAGCAAAGACCCAAAATAAAGAGTTAAAGATCACAAAATAAATCTTAAGAAAGAAGAAGGCATTCATTGTTGCCTAACATGAACACCCAGAGCTCCCAGTGAGTGGGGTGTGAGTTCTCCAGTGACGCTGTCATTCCCTGCTTCTTCCAACCCTTGGTCTCTTTCCCATTTGTCAAAGCTCTGTTCCCAGGTTGCAACACTGCTGCCAAAGCAGCAAGCGGAGCTGACAGCATGGAGTTAGTTGGTGCTGGAGGATGCTGGGGACCCTGCGAGTTTCTCTGGCTGGTGTCTGCGATACAATGGCGACTGACTCTCTGTTTCAGGAATTTACACAGACTAGGAGCAATGTGGTGACTCTGCAGCTCCTCAGAGGCCCCTAGAAGCCTGTTTCTCAGAGCAGTCCAGGACTTCCAGCCCCATGGAGTCCCCACTCCCACAGAGCACCCCTTTGACTCCCAGATCCATCAGGGTGCAGCCCCTTCTGGACAGCTGGATGCTCCACAGCTGGCTCCAGCACCGACCCTCCATCCTGCCCATCGGCCAGATGAAGACCAGCCACGTGGAGAATGACTATATAGAACACCCTGGTCTGGTGCCCCCCACTGGCCCCAAGTGGCTCCCGGTAGGGCTCCAGATCTGGCCCTGACACCTGCCCACTATGACCAGGACGTCACCCACTACTGGATCTTCTTTAGTGGGCACCCCAGCTCTGTGAGCAGCAGCAACAGCACCTCCTGACTACTGGCTCCTGGGTCACATGGCCCCGCTGCCTGTGGCCACACAGGCCTCACCCAGGGCTGTGTGCCTCCAGCCTAAGCTGGTCCACTGTAAGCTGCTGGACCTCAAGGGCCCCAGAGCTGAACAAGACTTCTTGCTGTGTGAGGCCTGTGGGAGAAATGCAAATGCAAGGGATGTTGAGTTCCCTGGACATTGTCCTCTTACTGACTCCGCAACCAGGAGTGCTTCTACTCAGGCCAGACCCTGGGCAACTACAGCACATGCATGTGCCAGGTGCAGGGCGTCTTCTACCACTGCACCGAGGACGATGGGGGCTCCTTTGCTGACCACCACTGCTTCTGTTCCAGCTGCTGCCCCCGCTGGTCCTTCCCAGGCATCCTCTCCGTGGCACTGCCCTGCCTGCTTTACTACCTGTCTACACCAGCTGCATGAATCTGGCCCAGTGTGGCTACAACCAGCTACACAGTCCAGGTTTCCAGAGCAAGCACATGAACGTCATCTGCAAGGCAGCCACTGGGGGCGCCAAAGGCAGCAGACCCGACAAGCCTTTCTGACACTGACTTGAAGACCCAGAGCTGTCCCTAGAAATGTGGGCGGCCCCGACAGCCTCCTGAGGCTGATCTTGCTTGTCTGTCATCTCCCTTCCCCTAGATTAGGAAGTAACAGGTAGAGATAGTTCATCACTGTTCACCCTCTACTCCCCAAAAGGAGGAAAAACACTTTGGGGGTATTCAGGGACTTTTTGTCAAGCAGATGGGCAGGGTGTGGCTGGGGGCGGTTCTTTTCTGGAAGACAGACCACAGACGTGGACACATATATAGAAGCTGCACCTGCTTGGTGGCTTTCCAGGTCGCTCTTCCTCCTGCTCTCTGCCTCCCACTTGGCCATTGTCTCTGGCTCTCCTGGGAGCTGGCTGCCTGGGAGGAATTTTTAACTGGGAGGACCCTTGGAGACCTGCCTTCTGCTTTCTTCTCTTCCCCTTTGTCCCCACGGCAGTTTGCCCCAGCACCTTAGGGAAGATGGAGAACATTTTAGGATCCTCCCTGTAGCTACCTGGGAGTTGCTGAGAACAGAGGATAGCCAAGGAGCCGAAGCCTCTTGGAGCTGAAGGACGGATTTAGGAGCCGCTGAACAGCCTATTCCTCTCTCCCGGCCTTGCCCACTCATCCTGCACTGTCCTCTGGTTCTTTCCTGTCACGGACTTACTGGCCTGCTATGTGTCCTCAGATTCTTTTCAGAATCATGACGTGTAGAGAAGCCTGGGGCAGTGCGTATGGGACCAGATATTTCGCCAATGAGTCTGAGGCTGTGGTCTCTATCCAGCCGTGATGAATCATTATTTTAATTATCTTATTAATAATTTTATTATTTTATAGAAGAATTAAACCAGATGCTAATGGTGTTTTATAAGACAATAATAAAACTATTTGCTTCCTTTTGGGCCACCCCCAGGAAGGTCTGGTTTCAAAATCTAAGGTGGGCCGGGGATTTAACTCAGTGGTTTTGCCGCCTGGTACACAAGCTCAAGGACCTGAGTTTGATCCCCGGTACCAAAGCAAAACGAAACAAAACAAAACAAAACAAAATCTAGGGTGAGCACCCTCAAGGAGCACAATTCCCCTGCCCACCAAGATGAGGATTTTAACAGAGGAGAAGAGGCAGCACCTTCCATTGGCAGAATGACAGTTGAGCCTCCCTGGGGTTGGGTTTCCTCTCCTTAGATTCTGCTGCTTGTTAACATAGCCTTTTGGGAAGCAAAAGACCTCTACACTGAAAACTACAGCACCCTGAAAAAGGAGATCAAGGAGGATATAAGAAAATGGAAAGACATCCCTTGTTCCTGGGTAGGAAGAACCAATATAGTGAAAATGGCCATACTTCCAAAACTGC
>NW_004624740.1:30007868-30118987 GCF_000247695.1 Heterocephalus glaber | reverse complement strand
GAAGGGCGCACAGGTAATGGGGAAAAAATAAGAACCAAGATACATCATGTACAGGTACAAGCACCCAATGATAAATGTAACCGTATTGTATACCTAAAATGAACCAATAAAAGAATTTAAGCAAAAATCCCCCCAAAACATAGCCTTTTGTGTATAATATGCGATGCTCTGTAGCTGTATTTAAATAGGTGGTGAAAAGAGAGCCTATTTTAGGGTTAGGAAGCCCAAGCAGGGAGTCAGAAGAACTCAGAGATGGTAGAGAAATTCTCCAGGGGCCCACTAGGATTGACTCGCGCTTTTGTGCACAGTGCACCCCTCTTCCGACAGCCCCCAAAGATGTAGCCACTCTTTCAAGGTGCTAAAGGACTCAGAAAGTACAGCACATCCAGTGGGTGGATAGTACGTCAAACATGAAAAAGCTGTAGTGTGTCTGGTCCTCCCCGACCCCAGCTGTTCAGGGTTTTTGCTCAGTGTGGTATTTTGTCTCCTCCTCCCTCCATGACAGGAAGTAGCCTGGGACAGAAGAAAAGCCCCAGGTGACTTGGGAAGAGCATTAGGCAGAGCATCTGAGAGTTTTCAGCTTGTTTAGTGGAAACAGCTGCCTCCAGAAAGCAGATGAGGTGGCAGACAGCCGTGAGTGGCATTGTACATAACGCTTCCAAGGCACCCCCACTTTCCTGGGAAAAAGTAGTAACATCTTATGATTTAGAATAAGTTCATTGTAACCATAGGTATTCATTGATTGGAGGAAGGGAGGGTCTTATTATTTTCTGCCTTATTTATGTAACATTTGCTGGCTTAAGAAAGGTGAGCACAAAGCACTGTATCTTCATTCTCTATGGCTAATTCATATATCTGCCCTTACCACGTGTGACAGAGGTATGGTTCTTGCACAGTGGAGGGAATGGTAGAAAATGAACACATGCAGCCAACCACTTGCACTAATTGAATGTATCAGAAGTGTGCTGAAGGAGCTGGAGGTGATTTTCTCGGATGAGGTATGCAGAAGTGGCCCCAAAACAATAGTGCACACGTGTACTCTCTTTGTGAGGCCTTGGGACTCTTTCCAGGGCACCGGCCTGAAATCTCCATGGGAAGCTTGATGCAGTGACCAGTTGCACTTTGGTGATCCTGGTCTACACCCCCATCCTGTGGAAAGCTGTGCATAACTGTGCACATATGTACACACACACATACACACACACACATCCTCAACCAACATAGACCCTGTTTCCTGGGAAATGGCCTTCTGAACCCTGACTGTTGTGTACATAGCCGTAAACACAGATTTTTTTTGTGTGGGTTTTGGTTTTCTTTTTTCATTTTTCCTCTCCTCCCTCTTCTGGCTGCATTTAACCTGCTAGACGGATATCTGCAGAACTTTCTCATGGAGTTCTGCTTGGTGCCTTGTGTGCTTAGCAGAAAAGGGAAGCGGTGAAGGAAGCGTCCTTCTCCTCCCAGCTCTGTTGTATAGCAGTTCCTCAGCAGTTTTTCTCTGGCTCCTTAGCAGAAAAAGAAAGAAAGTAAACATGACTTGCCTAGAGGTCCACTCTTCCTCTTCAGGCCAGTCAAGGGACCGAGGGACCAAGCTCTTGGAAACATGACATCTTCCTGTAGCTGCTCCTGGGGGTTGTTTCTTGTCACTAGTTGCTTGCTTGGGGGAATTAATCCTCAGTTTGAAAAGTGCCAGCGGTTCCCACTTCTCTTGGACCTGGGTGGGGTGGGATCCTCTTCCAAGGGTGCCGTGGCTGCTTGGAGAAGATCAGCACTCAGAGAGCACTCTGGGAACTGCGTCTAGGCTGTCAGAGCCCTCCAGGTAAATGGCAGGCGCAATGACGGAGCAGCTGCCTGGAAGGGTGAGGATGGACACTTTCTGCTGGCATGGGCTCTTGTGGGTGAAGGTATTCACGCGATGCAGGGTTCTTTCAGTGTTTGGGGTCTCCGCTGACCCTGTGGCACCTAAGGGGGGGTCCAGCTAGGCAGTGACTGTCCAAGGTTGCATACGTGAGCAGTGTGGCTCTGAGCCAGAAGCCAGGTAATTGTCACCTTGAAGCTTCTTGTTCTCCAGAGCTGCCCCTGGGAGCATGCGATGAACCGGCCTCTGGTTCACGCCCTTGATGAGCTCCTTCACGCCATTCTGCTTACCATCCCTAGACATCAGATCCTTCGCAGCCATTTCTGCTGTGGGTAACTGCGTGTCTTACCTTGCCTTCTCCTTGCAGGACCCCACATCTGGGTTTCCTGTCACAACCAGAAAGGGCTCCTGGCTCCCACTCTGCTACATTCCTATTTCACTGTCCCCCTTCACCGCAGCCCCTTCTCACCCTACCTCACACGTTACCGCAAAAGGTTTCCTTTGCATAGAATATTTACTTGGAAGCTCTATTTTTTTTGGGGGGGGTACCGGGGATCGAACTCGGGACCTTGCACTTGCGAGGCAGGCAGCGGCACCACTGAGCTAAATCCTGGGCCCTTGGAAGCTCTATTTCCATTTTTTTCTTGTTTTCCATGCCCTTTCCCTCCCCTCCTTCCACAATCCCTCCATCACTTCTTCCCCTTCCCCTTTGAAAAAGATCTCCCTACTTCCTATTATCTATCCTTTATTTTGCTCATTATTTGTATTTTTGAGTTACTCATATAAGATAAACCATGTGATATTTAAACTTGTGTGTCTGATTTATTTCATTTAATGTGATAGTCTCAAGGTGCATCCATTTACCTACAAATGACTCAAGTTTATCTTTCTGTATGCAGAGTAGTACTCTACTGTGTATAAATACCACATTTTCTTTATCCATTCATCATTTGATGGGAATATAGATTTAGCTATTATGAATTGTGCTGCTATAAATATGGCACTGTAATACTTTAACTCTTTTGTGCTGATATCTAGAAGGGGAATAGCTGGGTCAAGTGGAACTTCTATTTTTAAGTTTTTGAGGAATCTCTATACTGATTTCCATAGTGGTTGTACTAGTTTACATTCCCACCAACAATGGAGAGGGGTTCTTTTCCCTTGCAGCCTTGTCAGCATTTGTTATTATCTGATTTTTTGGTGATAGCCATTCTTTCTGGAGTGAGATAGACTCTCAGTGTCGTTTTAATTTGCATTTCTCTAATGGCCAGAGATATGGAACAGTTTTTTTCATGTATTAATTGGCCACTTGTGTTTCTTCTGAGAAGTATCTATTGATTTTGGTTGCCCCTTTTTTTGGTACAAGGGATCAAACTCAGGACTTTGCACTTGTGAGGCAGGCGTGGTGCCACTGAGCTAAATCCCTGGCCCTGGTTGCCCATTCTTTGATTGGGTCTTTTATATTGGGGGGTTCTAATTTTTTTGAGTTCTTTATATAGTCTAGATGTTAGTCTTCTATCTGAAGAATAGCTGGAAATTTTTTTTTCCCATTCTGCGGGTTGTCTTTTCACTCTGTTGGTTATTTCCTTTGATGGGCAGAAGCTTTTTAATTTGATATGCTTCCATTTTTTGGTTCTCAGTATTATTTCTATGTAACTGGGTTCTGTTCAGAAAGTCCTTGCCATCGCTTCTTGGCCTTTTGGCCAAGGTCAAGTGCAGAAAGTCCTTGTCTATGCCTATATTTTCAAGAGTTATCCCTATTTTATCTTCCAGCTGATTGTTTCTGTTTTAACATTTAGATCTTTGATTCATTTTGATTTTAGTTTAATACCTGGTGAGAGATATGGGTGTAGACTCAATTTTCTGCATATGGATATCCAAATTTCCCAGCACTACTTATTAAAGAGGCTATCTTTCCTCCAGTGTATAGTTGTGGCTCCTTTGTCAAAGATCAGATAGCTGAATGTGCCTGGAATTATTTCTGTGTCCTCTATTCTGTTCCATTGATCTACCCGTCTGTTTTTGTGCTAGTGCCATGCTGTTTTGATCACTGTAGGCTTATGGTAACTTCAAATCTGGGATTGTGATGCTTCGTGATTTGTTTTTGTTGCCCAGGATTGGTTTTGATATTCTGGTTACCTTCTGGTGCCGTATTAATTTTAGGATTGTTCTCTCTAGATCCATGAAGAATGTTGTTGGTATTTTGAGTGGAATTGCATTAAACCTATATATCAGCTTTGGAAGTACAACCATTTTGACTATATTGGTTCTGGATTCATAGGTTGCTGGAATAAACAAGATCATGTTGACTTTACATCTTAATTTCTGTTGCTATAGCAATCAGTACCTGGATAATTACAGGGTCTAAGTCCCTGCAATCAGCTCTCAAATGACTAGGTGTCCCCAGAGAGTGCTCAGAAGCCAGGCTCCTTGTTGAGATCAACTGTGCTCCAAAAATATCTGCCATGTGTGCAGAGTGTCTGCCCCCTGTGCAATGACACTGTGTTCCTCCCTCTCTAAGAGCTGCCTTTGTCTGGTTCACGCTAAAGCTAAGAACAAAAACATGCCCAAAGAGTGGGTGCTGTACACTTTTTGCTTCCTCAAAGGCCCATGTACAAAACAACATCATTTTTGTCATTTGAAAAATGCAGAAACCTTGAATGCCTTTTAAATTCTGAATCCGTGCTAGGCCTTTCAAGGTGCCCACATGAGCACAGGGCTGAGCTGACGTGGAGACTGGACAGGGGCAGAGCACCTCAGAGGCGCCTTCCCCTTTGCTCTGGGCTCTGCTCTCACCTTCAGCTGCTAAGGAAGGAAGCAGCAGGTGGAGAATAGCAGCTAGCAAACAGATGCCAAGGGGGTGGCCCTGCTTCAGTGCTCATGGCCAGTGTCTCAGTCTGTTTTGTGCTGCTATAACAGAATGCCCAAGTCTGGGTAATTTGTAAAGCACAGAAATTTATTTCCTCACAGTTCTGGAGGCTGAGAAGTCCTTGGTTAAAATGCCAGCACTGGGAAGGGGCCTTCTTGCTTGGTCCTCTTGAGGTGGAAGGGCAGAGGGTGCAGAAGGAGCTGAACTTGCCCTTTACAATGACATTAATCCCACCTGTGAGGGTGGAGTCTTCAGGGCTAATCACCTCTTAGTACTGTGACAATGGCAATGAAATGTCACCATGAGCCTGGAGGGGACATTCTAACCAAGCCATCAGGTTCTGAGTCCCCTGCTGAAGGAGGAGCTTCGTGTTCATTGCATCCAGGTTGAACTAGCAGAGCCAGTGAAGCAGCTCAGGGCTCAGCAGTGTGGTCTTAGGTGCCCGGGGCTCACCTGAGGGGCAAGGGTTGGCTCACGTGACCCTCAGACCCAGATGCTGTGGCCAACCAGATGGGCAGCTGCTTCATAGCTGGTGAGGAACCACCTTGCTTAGACCATCCCTGATCCCAAGAAATGCCTGCTCATAGGGGTCCTGGAAATCATGGTATGTATGCACCATTTTCCTTTCTCTGTGGCACTGGGGGTGGCCTCAGGGCCTCATGCATTCTAAGCAAGCATCTACCACAGCAGCCCACCCCCATGCCTGAAGGAGCCTTCTGGTGGTGGGGCTTTAGGGGCAGATCCAGGTTCCGGGAGGGAGCCTTCAGAATTATCTCTGTGGAGTGGAAAGGGCACCAAGACACCTACTCCCATCACCCCGTGGTTGGGGATCAGAAGTTGCCAACATCCTGCCACCTACCCTGCCTCGAGTTGCCATGCCCCTGAGGTGTAGCAGAGCTGGGACCACTGTGCCCCTGGATGTCCAGTTTCCTGGGCCAACAAATAGTCCATGACAAAAAACCAGGCTGTGGGAAAGTAAAGACTTGGGGTGAGAAGACAGGACAGCTGGGTGTCTTGTCAGACGAGAGACCCTCCGGGCCCCAGAGTCCTCAGTGGCCAAGCAGGCTTCTGCCTCCCTCAGGTGTGTACCAGCCAGGGCCTGACTACTGCACTGACAAATGGCCCAAGGAAATATTTCCACTCCTGCAGCATGGGGAAGCCAATGACATGTAGGTGGAAATCACTGGAGAGCCTTCTAGAAGCTCTTTGAGGGGCTGCCCACTGGGCGGGAGCCCACCATTTGCACCCTGCCCTTTCTCCCTGCAGAGCCTGGTAGCTCCATGAGAAGGACAGTCAAAATCTGGAGGTTTTGCCTGAGGTGGGGCTCTACAGAGAAGTGGAACCAGCAGGACATTGTGTGTGTGTGCGTGTGTGTGCGTGTGTGTACATACATACAGAGATTTATTTTAAGGAATTGGCTCACGCAGTCATGGAGACTGGCAAGCCCAACATCGGCAGGGTGGGCCGGCTGGCTGGAGACCCACCAAGCAGATGCTGTAGATCGAGTCCAAACATGTCTGCTGCCGAATTCCTTCTTGTTCCAGGGAGGTCAGTCTGTTCTACTCAGGCCTTCAACTGACCGGATGAGGCCCACCCACATTATGTCTTATTCCACATCTACCTACTTAACTGTTAGTCTTGTCTCAGAACGTGCTCACAGAGACACACAGCATAATGTTTGACCATATGTCTGGGCACTGTGACCCAGCCAAGTCCACACACAAAATCAATCATCTGAATATGCATCCAAAACACACTCTGGCCTCCATAAAGCTTGCTTTGTTCCTTTCGTTTTCTTTTATTTTAGAATTTAGAATTTTTAAATTTTTGTTTTACCATTTATTTTATTTATTTTTAAAATTTTGCTGTGTTGCCTAGGCTGGCCACAAGCTAGAGGTCCTCCTACCTCAGCTTCCCGAGTAGCTGGGATTACAGGCATGTGTCACCATGCTTGGCTTTCAGACAAGTTTTCTTTCTTTTCCTTTTTTTGTGTTTCTGGGGAAGGAACTCAGGACCTTGCATGTACTCGGCAAAGGTTCTACCACTGACCTGCATCCCCAGGATTCTCAAAGGGCATCCTTGGCCCCGGTCTGCTCCTCCTAGGAAGTATCTTAGAAGGCTCTGTGCACTGCTGCTAGGAATAAACTAGTGACAAGGCCCAGCCCATGATGCCTGAGCCTTGATCAGAGCCTGAGCTCAAGCCAAACCTGCCATCTTGCTTCTTAAAATCCCATCTAGTTCTTGTACATGTCCTGCTGGGGTTGGGGACAAGTAAGTACAACCTGGGTACAGGCAGGACACTGTGGCAGGGAGTGTGGCAGAGTGCACATGCTGTAGGTGGGAAGCTTGCAGTTCAACACCCAGGACCAAAGCAACAAAAACAACAAAACAAAAACAAGTAGGGAAGTGCTTCAGAACACGAGGCCTGGGGTCCACGATCAACTCTTCCTTAAAAAAAGTACTCATTTAGGGCTGGGGATTTAGCTCAGTGGCATCACACCTGCCTCGCAAGTGCAAGGTCCTGAGTTCGATTCTCAGTACCCACCTCCTCCCCCGCAAAACACTCATTTGTGCAAGACAATAATGATCTTTTCAACTGTGGCTGGCAGCACCCTGAAGAATCCCCTTGTCCGATTCTAGAAGTGACAAAAGCCATTATAAAGAGAGGGCTGGTGACAATGCTCGAAAGCCCAACCCCTTCACCCCTTTCTCTCCTGCCTCCCACCAGCCCACTCTCTGTAGGCTTTGCCAGTCCTGCTCACTGCCCTGGGAAGAGGTGGCTCTTGCCTCGGGACTTGGCTCCCACTGTCTCTCAGCCAAAAAACTGTCCCTCTCTGATTCCGGCCCCCCACGGTCACCCTTTGGAGCTCAGCTTTCTCAGGAAAACTTTCCCGACCCCAGACTCTCCCTCAGCCCATGAAACTGGCCCAAACCCTGTGATCTTTCCTCATAGGGCCCCAGCTTTTCTTCACTCCTGGAACTTATCAAATTCAAAACTCTTGTGTGCAAATATGGATTTAATGTCTGTCTCTCCAACTGTGTTCACGAGGCGGGTGCTGTGTGCATCTAGGTAAGGTGGAAGGCCCCATGGCTGCACATAGGAGCGACTCCATCACTGCAGACCGGGGAGGGAAGAGAAGGTAGAGGGATAAGAGACTGGTGGATGGATGAGTGGGTGGGTGAGTAGATGGATGGGTGGATGGACAGACAGATGGAGTGCCAGACACTGACCTCCGGGAAGACACAGGAAATAGCTTGCTTTCTTCTCACTGGTGACTCAGTCGGTTCAGCCTTGCCCTTTCCAAGCCCGGCTTCCTGTCCCTTCCCGGCTGCCTGGACATAAAAGGCTGGTTTGGCTGAGTCTAAAACTTCCATGGCACATCCAGCTTCACATCTATCGTGTCCCCCTTGGTAGAAGCAGCTGGAGGGAGGAGGAGAGGGAGGAGGAGGAGGCAGGGGTGAGGATGAGGAGGAGGGGCAGGGTGTTCTGCCTTCGGGCTCTGCCTCTTTCCAAGGCCCTCTCCACGGTCCACATTGAGGGGCCAGGCTGAGGTCTCCAGAACCCCAGCCTCCCTCCACCACTGCCCCGCCCATGACCCCTGACCTGTCCTGGTGCCTCCTCCTGCTGCAGGGCTGTGAAGGGGAAGGGGCCAGTGGCAGAGGGTGGGTAACATTTGTCACTTCTGACCCCTTTTGCTGCTGGCTGAGCACACTGGCTACTGCTCTGCCTGCAGCCCTGAGGTATCAATTTTGGAACCACAGGAAAAGGGCCACTCAGCAGGATGAGACAGTGTAGGACGCTCCCAGCCCACTGGGATTCCAGACAACAAGCAGGCGCTGGGCTGGATCATGTGGACAATAATGGTAGCAGGGACACCAGATGCTAATGTCAGCGACCCTAGAAGCTAAGGTGTCCTTAAAGTCTTCCTTCTGGGACAGGGAATGCTCCATGCGCTTTACTGATTTTAGAGTACTTAAGGGGCACAGCTGAGTGATGGATCCCATTATAATTCTCATTTTTCTCTGCCAAGGAAATGGAGGCTAAGAAAGGTTAAGAAACGAAATTTTGGTGTGCTGGTGCTTGCCTGTCATCTCAGCACTATGGAAGGCTGAGGCAGGAGGAGTCCAGGTTAGAGCCCAGTGTGGGCAACCTAACAACTTAGTGAGACCCTGTGTCAAAATAAAAATAAGGAAGTGCTGGGGATGAAGCTCAGTGTAAACACCCTGGGTTCAATCCCCAGTACCGCAAAACAAACAAACAAACAACAAAACCTATCCCAAACTGGAAAATTAGGAGTCAGGGTGGGTTCTTCTGCACTCCAAATCCATTGCTCATAGCTGCTGCTCTCTGACCTTCCGTGGGGCTCCACACAAAGAGCATAAATCCCGGCAGGAGGGCTAGTCCTGCCCATGGAGTGTCAGGGACGGGACCTTTAAGAGGAGGTGACCCTTGAGGTTATTGGCAGCGGGCACTCAGATTTGCCAGGGTGAGGAAGTGGAAGACGCCACAGCCAGAGAGAGGGGCACGGGCCAGGGCCCGCAGGGCTCCATGAGGCCGGGGCCCAGAGCCCACGCTAAGGTGGATGCTGGGAGGCAGGGCTGAGATGAGCTCTGTTGGGCTGCTAAGTAAGGCTTTGAACTCTATTCCTGAAGTTTGTGAATGTTCACTGCACCCAGCACAGTTTGTAATCAGCCTACCATGTTCGTGCTTGTTTTCTGTTTCCTCTGAGTATGTAAACCATGAAGCCAGGCATCTGATGGTGTTGTTTTCTTTCTTTTCTTTTGTTTTCTTTTGTTTTCTTTCTTTCTTGCTTTCTTGCTTTCTTTTTCTCTCCTGGTCCTGGGATGGAACCTAGAGGTATTCTACCACTGAGCTACAACCACAGCTCCATTTATTTTATTTTTAGACAGGATCTTGTTAAATTTCCCAGATGTTTTGAACTTGTAATCCTCTTGCCTCAGCCTCCTAGAGTCCTGGAATTAGAGTCATGGGTCACCACGCTTGGCTTTATTTTGTTCAGCTTTCTAGTCCTAATGCTTGGCACGCAGTAGATAATAAATGCTCAGGGGGAATGAATGAATGCAACACCTTCTGCCTGGGAGTCCTCCCTGTATCTCTCTCCCTGTTCCAGGTCCTCAGGTGCGTGCTGAGCTCCCATCTTGGTGCATGCGGTTGCTTCTGCCCTTGGGATGGGATGTTCCGGCATCTTAGTTAACAAAACTTGAAATTCCACATGTGACCACCAGAGGCCGCTCATGCCACACAGGGAAACCCACAGATGGGCCATGCAGCACTGGGTGGAGGGAGCGGGGACATCTCGTGTATGAGCCTCAGATGTGTTCTCCAGGCGGCCATCTGTCCTCATTTGCACCTGGATTCCTCCCTGGTGGGAACGCAGAAGAGTGTTGGGTAGGCAGACGCTGGAAACGAGGCCTGGGACTGTCACCTCCATCCAGTCACGAGCCCTGCCACTGTCCAGTCTTCCTGCGCAGCAGCTTGGGCCCGGTCTCCCGGGAAAGGCTGGCTTGGCATGGCCGCTCCCCAATGTCAGCAGCTGGGACCCTGGATCCCTCTGCGGGGGTCCTAGCTGGGGGGGCATGCTTCAAGCCCCAGGGGTCCCCTCAGTTGCTCCCCAAGGCTGGGTTGGCCAATCCTGTCTTGAGCCTCCACAAGCAGGTTCCGGGCTTTCTTCCTGGGTGCCATGGGAGGATGCAGTCGGGTCACTGGGCCCGTGGGTGGCCTTTCTCACTCTGTACCTGGTGGTGTGGAACCAGGATTGTGTTTTTCTAGAAGTCGATCTAATGGCCATTTGGATTGCCTGTTCTGATAGTGGAAAAAGTCACCCTGGCTGGTTGCATATAAATTTGGTCTCTTATACTCAGACAATTCCAGTGTCCTTCTTTCGGTCTGGAGAGGTAGTTTTATCTCCACGGGGTGGGGGCATACAGATTTTGCGGTTATTTTGTTTTGAGACAGGGCCTCACTATGCTGTCCAGGCTGACCTTGAACTTGCTGTGTAGCCTAAAGCTGACCACAAACTGGAGATCCTCCTGCCTCTGCCTCCTGACTGCTGGGATTATAAGTGCGTGCTGTCACGCTGGGCTTTTCATACAGATTTAGCGGCCTTGGGGAGACATGGGTCACCCACTGGTGCTGGCAACCCGAGGGGACACTCTCAGGTCCCCTCCTCCTGTGTCCTCATCTCGGGGGGCCAGTGCTCTGGGGGGAGTTCCTTCTGTGTCAGCCTGCTAGCTATCCTCTCCTGATCTCCCTGCCCTTCCTCCTGTGTCCCCTGGGGCCATGGGAGACAGGGGGACTGGTATTCCTGCCCCAGTGTCTGCTGGATTCCTGCTAGCGTCGCGGGCCCGGACTTTACTGTCTCCCTGGGTCCCCCCGTCCCCAGGTGCCAGCAGGCCGGGGATCCTCTCAGAGCCTGTCAGCACTGCCCACCCTGGCTGTCCCTGGCCTCACTCCTGCCTCTCCAGTGGGAGAGAGAGCTGGCTCTCCATCTTGCTTTTTTCTCTCCTTTCTGGGGCAACATGGCTTGCACATAACGGTCAAGGTTCCACATTCTTTCCTTTACCAGTGAAGTGTCTCTATTTGTTATTTAAAATTTTGATTTGTAATTGATAAATAACCATTATATATACTTATCATTTACAACATGCTGTTTTGGAATATGTGTCCATTGTGAAATGGCTCATTTGAACTAATCTATGCATTATCTTACATGTTATTTTTTGTGGCAAGAAGACTTAAATCTCTCGGCAATTTGCAAAGTACATTTATTGTTTTATTTTTTATTTTTTGCAAAGTACATTTAAACGAGGGCTAAGTTTTGTTTGCCTCACATTATTCCATAGTTACAAGATATCAAACAGCTAGGAAATGCTGCATCCATTAATTTCAAGCCTTCCTCCTCCTTTCCCCTCCCCCTCTGCTCTTTTCTTTCTTTCTCTCTCTTCTCTATTTGACAATAATTGTGTATATTTATGGGCTAGAATGTGGTGCTTTGATCTACGTATAAATCTTACACAGATTAAATTAAATTAGTAAACATGCATCACCTCAGCCTATCTTTTTGTTTTGGTTTTGCCTATGGTGGGTGAAGATTATACACCCTACGTTCTCTACCCCATGGGGACAGCTGACCGCCCGACGGGGGCGGCGTCATGGGATTGAAAGGAAGAGGGGGCATGCGTACATGTGGATATGTTTGTGTGACACAGGTCCACATTGTCTGTCACGCTGTCCTCTTTCTGAAGTGCTCCTGCTCCACGATACCCACCTGTGGCCTCTTTCCTAAGGTCTGTACACGAGGAGGCCTCATCAGACTCCTGGGCTCACTGTGCCACTGACTTTCTGTGTGCCCTGAGGCAGCTTCTGCCATTTCTGTGCCTCTGTTTCCCTGTCTGTGCACTGAATGATTACTGCTAGGGTCCTTGGACCTACAGATGACAGTGACCTGACTCACATCCCTAGAGATGCCTCCTGACTTCTCTTCCAGACAGAGGCTCCTAATGAGGAGGTGTGTGGCCAGCCCCGAGGCCCTGGTGGCCCGTGTGCTTCTCTGGACATTCCACAGCCACGATGTCATCTTGAGCATCAGTGGGCAGAGCCATGGTTGGAACTCGGTAGAGGACAGTGTGGTCTCCACAGGGCTCTCTAAACCTCGAAGCACGTCATGACCCTGGATCCCTGAGACAGCTCCACTGAGATGGCCTGGCAGGTGTGAGTCCAGCAGCCCCCCTCATCTGCAGGATGCCTTCTAAGATTCTGTGGATGCCTGAAACTCAGAGAGCACTGACCCCCAAATTGTGCAGCCTTCTCCCTCACTCAGCTCATCATGGGCTGTAGCCACAGCCTTTGTGATTTGAGGTGTGACAACAACACCAGCAGCGTCTCTTCTTCCGTCTTCACAATTTTATGGATGGAAGACTTGTTCTTACCATAGATCTCAGCAAATTCAACTTATGATGGTTTTCTTTCCTTATTGAGTCAAGAACTTCCAACTTTTCTGTCTAAAAGGAACACTTTAGAGCTTCTTTCTAGTGCCCCCAGCTTGCCAGCATCACCACACTTATGCATGAAGCCATTACTAAATAAAATAAGGGTGACTTGGACACAACCACTGTGATTCCACAACAATCACTCTGATAACCCAAGCAGCTCCAAGTGGCTACTGAGTGGGTAGCGTATACTGCGTGGACACATTGGCTAGGGGATGAGTCATTTCTGGGAGAGATGAAGCAAGGTGGCTCCAGATATCACCATGCTACTCAGAATGTCACACAATTTACAGCTTAAGAATTATTCTGAAATGTTCCATGTGATGTTTTTAGACCAAGGTTGACTGTGGGTAGCTGGAACCTCACATAGGTAAGGGGAGCTACTATAGCCTCGTTGTAGCTGAGAAGACTAAGACACAAGAAAAAGAAATGGCAATATGCAGTGGCCAGCTCTGCTTTTATCTACCCAGTGTCTTTTGTTTCCTGTTCCAGTAGCGGCTCCCAGCTTTCTTTGGAGGATTCTTCATTCCCCATTCCAGTTTTGAGAGGATCTTTCCATCTACACATATACCCCACCTGGAGTCATGAGCATGTATATGCAGCCCACATGGACACACACACACACACCATACACTCGCGCATGTGGTCACGCACTCTCTCAGAGGCATGGTCACATAACCTGGACCTCCTCCCTCCTCTGGCAGCAGTGATGGGCCCAAGGGGAGGCATATATGGGGGGGTCCCCTGGTTGTTTCTCCTAGGGGGAAGACACTGATAGCCCTGTGAGTCCCTGTGGAGAGGACCTACCTGCAGGGGGCAGGGGTCACCCACACAGAGCTGAACATCTGGCCTGGGCCCTATCGGGTGCTGGGAGCACCTGAGTGGCTTTGAGATACTTGTCCGAACAGATTTTCCTCTTTGCTCACCTCTGTGGTTCAGGAGCACATTGTCAGTTCTGATACTGTTGTACTATTGCGATCTACGGTCCTCTCTGGGCCTCCCTTTCCCACATGCAAAGGAGGGGAATCTCTCAAGGACCCCCATTTTGACTCTATGAAGGCAGCACCTATTGGGAGGCATTCTGACCCCATGGCCAGCCCCTCCCTGCCCTGGCAGGGCCCCACGGCCAGGTCTGGCTGTGCACAGCATTGCTGGCAGGTAGACAGCTGGACTCAAATGCCTGCTCTGCCACTTACTAGCTGTGACCTAGGGTTTGCTAGTCACTTTGCCTCTCTCTACTTCAGATTGCTCATCTGCGAGACAGGGATGGTGGTGGTCTTTATCTTTAGGGTTGCTGTGAGAACACAGGTGAGCCCTCTGGAGCCTGGGATTTGAAACTAGGGAGGGCCAGGAATGGGGCACCGTGTGAACTCTGTGACAGTATGCAAGGCTGACCACAGCTCAGCCAGCCTCTCACTGCTGGTGAGGGACTGAAGCTGGGAGCTGGAGGACAGATCTCCCTACTGCACCCCATTGTTGTGTCCAGGCTGATTTGGGGGTCTCTGTGGCACCTTGACTGCACTTCTAGTGTCTAAGCCTGTCACCTGGCTTAGGCAGGTTCTGGCCAAGACCCCCTGCAGCCTTGGAAATTCTGCCCAGCACAGCTGGCATGGTACCCCAGGGCTAGGTTGGTGACCCTTTTCTGTAGGGCAGGGTTTCAGCCCAGAGCGGCTCAGAATGTGATCTGTGGATCATCATCATCATCATCATCATCATCATCATCATCATCATCAGCAGCAGCAGCAGCAGCAGCAGTAGCAGCATCTGAGGGCTTATTACAAATGTGGGTTCTCAGGCCTGCTAGGCCCCACAAAATCAGCATGTCTGTAGGTGGAGTTGAGAACCTGTACCTTATGAGCTTCCCCAAGGTCCTTAAGTCTGGAAAATGCCACCAGCCTTGTGCCATCGCTTCATTCCACACGTGCAGGACTCATGCTGAAGCTTTCTCTGGTGCCACAGCAGAGAGTGGCTGAATGGGGACAGGCAGCTTATCATGCCTGTGAGCTGTGAAGCGTGTGGCCAAAGCCTTCCATAAAAAAATGCATCTGAAGGCCCAATTTGTGTTATGTCAACACCTGCACGACTGGTGTCATGAAATAGGGCTCACAAGCTCATTCTTCTGGAAAATAAATCCACCCACTTGTCTGCAGACAGAGGAGTTGTTCAGGCCACACAGATGGGGTGCTGGATGCCATGGAAACAGCACGTCTCAGTTAACACCATCCTCCCCTGCACACACTCTCTGAGACAGACGACAAACTCACTATGTTATCCGTGCTCTGAACTTATTCCTGCTCTCCCAGAATGGGCCCCTCTGTTCCCTCAATCTTCCTGTCAGGGTCCTATCAACCTTTAATACCCAGCCCAAATGTCCGTTCCTTCCCACGAATGCCCATCAATTTCCTCACCCCATCCTCAAGCATCCAGGACACGTGACTTATTTGTCCTGGAACTGATTTTGTCCCTGCACATAGAGCAGGCACGTGTCTCCCTCACTGGGCTGTGGCCATCAAGGTATTCATCAGGCTGGTTATTCGCTGCCAACGTGAGGTCAGGTAGAGTGGGTTCCCTAGAGTGTCATGGATGGAATGGAAAGATGCTGGCGAAAATGCAGCTGGGAGTGACTGACCAGGGATGACCTGCCCTGGGATTGCAAGAGGTAGGAGGGACTTGCTCACGAGAGACGTGGCAGGGCCTTCTTGCTGCAAAGCCATCAGGCCTGGTCTCCACTGTCACAAATTCAGTAAGGAATTTATACTTTGAGTGGCAGAGAAACACCAGATTCCTGCATGTATCCTGGGGTTGTGTGGATGAGATTAATGTTTACAGCAATGCCCTTCCCTACGCTTAACTTAGACCTGCACACGAGGCCTGCTGTGGCCAGGGACTGTGCACTTGGTGGCTCTCTTGCCCTCTCCCTGCCTCTTTCTCAGCATGAGAAGAAGGTGCCCCCTGGGGCCTGTACCCCACCTGCAGCTTGGGGCCCCCCAAGGGGACCCAGACTAGTCAACAGAATGCAAGAAATACTGTTTCCTAAAGGATGGGCTATTGATAAGTGAAGCCTATGATATTACTAGGCAAAGGGGTATTGATAAGGAAAGGTGCAATACTGATAAATAAAGGGTGGATGGTGATAAGGTGACAGAGGCTTTAGTTTCTGTAAAACTTTTTGCTGCGGTAGCAAAGTACCACAAACTGGCCAATTTAAAATAAGGAAACTGTTTCCTCAGTTCTGGAGGCCAGGGCTCTGCAATGAAGGTGCCACGGGCTCCCCTTTGAAGGTTCCAAGGCAGGACCTTCCTGGCCTCCTGCAGCTCCCCGTGGTGTTCTGGGCTGGCACACGAGCCTCTCCAGCCTTGGGCTGTGTTGTCACATGGCTTCCTCCCTTTGAGGAAGTGTCTCTGTCCTCATGGTCTTTTCCTGCCTCTGTGTCTCTGTCCAAGTCTCCCCCTTCTTAAAAGGACACCATTGTGGGATTAGGGCTTTCTCTTCTCCATTCCACGTGCAAAAATCCATTTTCCAAATAAGGCCACAATCACAGGTATTCGGGGTGGGTAGGACTTGAACATATCTTTTTTGGGGGACACAGTGCAACCCATAACAGAGGGGTTATAGCTTTGGGCAGTTGGGACTCAGTCCTGGTGGCAATTGTCCCCGGAGGGGCGAGGAGCTGGGGCCATTGTTCCCTCCCTCCCATCCAGTGGTTCCCTGGGGCTGGCTTGGACCAGATGACGAGCACTCAATGTGGGGATTTCTTCAGTGTTGTTTCATTGCTAGTTGAAAGGAGCTATGGTGGGAATATTTACATCAGAGAAATTGGTGAATGTTACAGATCACACTTTTCTTTTAAAATTTGTGTTAGCTTTCCATCACTGTGATAGAACACCTGAGATAATCAACTTACAAGGAGGAAAGATTTGACTTACGGTTTTGGAGGCCAGTCCATGGTTACTTGGCCCTACTGCTATAGACCTGTGGCAGCATAGTACGTCATGGTGGGAGCACATGGCAGTGGGACCCGCTCACCTCATGGTGGCCAGGATGAAAAAGAGATGGAGAGTTTCCTTCTGTACTTCTGAGGTAGCATTTTTAGTATTTCTGCAGTGTCTGGTGGACCTGGATGCATCAGCAACTCCGGTGATTTACTTCCCTTAGAATACTGTGAAATTACAGAAGAGTAAGATGGGATCCCTGCTGATCTCAAAGCTTCTGATACGCTGGGTTTAGGATTGTCTCTTCTGTCAGGGAACCTTATTAATGGTGTATGTGGCTTGACTACCTGGACGACCCTGCTAGCAGACGCCATCTTGCTGCCCATCAAGAGGAAATGGAGTTTATCCAAAGTGGAGGTCAGAATAATGATTGTGGCTGCTGTTTGTCATCAGACAAAGGGAATTACCTTTACAATAAAGGACTTCCAAAATGACATATGAAAAGTTGTATATTAAACAACCTTAATAAATCTTCTGCAAAAAGAAAAAAAGAAACAGAAAATTTAGATGGATACTTGTATCTTCTAATTTATGTATCTCGGTCAGCTTCTCCACAAGCTTAGCTAATTGTTTACATACTTCATACTTATTAAAGTATACATTTGAAAAAAAAATAGGGGGGGGGATGGGGTGCCATTGTCCCTTACAAGGACACATCCCCAGTGATGTAACTGCCCTCCACTTGGGCCCATCTGTCAGAGGTTCATTACCTCCTAATGGGCCCCCTTCCCCCATTGTCAGTTTCCTGGACCACTTCTGCTCCCCCATGGCACTCTGGCCTGCCAAGGGCTGAGCACGCTCTCTGTCTAAGGACCCCTCAGTTACCGCATGTGGGGACTGCTGCCAAGTGACCTTGGGGCTTGGCTGAGGGGGCACGGGCAGAGCACCAAGAGTGCCCACCACATGGGGCCAGGCGGGTGCACACTGGGGCCCACATTCCAGCTGCACCGGGGCCAGGTCTGCCCACAAAAGTGAGCAGCCGACAACGACTCTGTGGAGTCCCAAGCCGAGTGACAGGTGTGGCCAAAGGGCAGAGGGCGTTATTGTAAAAGAGAGGCAGTGTGATTTACAGTGCAGAGCCGTGGATACCAGGAAGATGGAAGGGCGCTGGCAGGGTGCTCGCAGGATGAGGGATCTGCATTTGATTGAGATGGTGCGGTGGAGTCTGCGTGGCCAAGATTAAATAGCCCGTGGCCCAATGCAGAGAGGCAGAAATAAATCAGCCTTTGTTGTAAGCCTGGTGGCAGGAGTTAATGAGGAAAGGGAGAAGTACATTTCCACTCACAAAGAGGCTGGGCGAGCAAGCAGGGGAGGAGAGTCCACCCCACAGTCCCTCTCTGTACACCTCACAAGGCCAGGAAGGGCATCCCCTTGCAGGTGGCAGGATCCAAGTCAGCGAGGGTGATGCCGGACGGCTGTGCCATGAAGCTGAGCTAGGTCTTGTGGGTGCCCTGCCAGCGTGTCTAGTCGGTCCTGATATTTCAGGTGAGAAGCAAGTCTCCAGGGCCGCTGGGGTGTAGGGCAGGGACTGCGGGTCATGTCCCGTGAGTGCTCAGCAGTCCCCGACCTTCCAGGCTCACCTCTGTGCTAACTGTCTTAGCCCCTCGGGCCCTCCCTGCGCTGTGACAGTGTTCACTGTCCCTGCCTGGAGCGCTCTCCTCACCCCAGTCAGGGGCTTGGCTGTCCCCCAAGTCCATCTCTATTTCCAGCTCCCAATTACACATTCATTCAACAATCATGCACTGACCCCTCTTCTCTGCCAAGCCCCTGCCTGTCCTGGAGTTTGGCTTAGTGCTGTCTGGGGAGGGGGACACAGAGGTGACCAAGCAGCCATGCTGCCATGTGCCGTGCGTGGAGGAAGCCAGGCTGTGGGCGCCAGAGGAGCCGTCCAGCCTCACTGCGTGGCAGGGCAGGAGAGTGGTTATGTGGTCGCTGTAGGGATCTACCCCAGGCAGAAGGCGGGAGCAGGAGGCTGGGCTGCAGCAGTGACAGGATGAAAGCACGCACAGCTCAGGGCCTTAGGATGACGAAGTGCTGTGGCTTGGTCACACACAGCTGGATGTGGGCCCCTCAAGCCCTCAGCTGGCTGTCCTTGGGTGGCTGATGTCTCCTCTCAGAGAATGCCAGTTTGTGACAGGACTGGAGCCTGGGCAAAGGCAGGAAGGGCACAGCAAAGCATTCACATGGCTGAAGTGTGTGTGCACCGTGAGCTTGTGTAACACAAGTGACATGAGTGTGTTTGCGTATGTGCACGGGGATGCACACACATGTGCTCATTTGTAACTTCGTGCCTGTGTGGTATACATATATGGAGGGGTGCACAGGATGCAGGGAACAGCCTGCACGGGACAGCGGACACTGGACATGGAGCTCAGGCTCTGTCCTGAGGGCGGCAGGGAGCCCCAGTGGGTAAATACTGAGAGTGACCAGGCCACATTTGCAATAGGAAGACCCTGGGCTGTGCTACAAGAAGGGCAGCCTGGGGATCCTGAACTAAACAGGACGAGACTGGTACTGAGCCGGGGGCAGGGCGGACTGCTGTCTGGGCTGGGGGTGGAAGCGATGAGGAGACATGGGGATGGCATGCTGGCCTTGCTCCTCAGCACCTGCCGTGTGCAGTGCTTCCCTTTGGAGCCTGTCCCTCCACGGAAGGCGGAGAGCATGCCTGAGAATTGCTTGTAGCCCATAGGGATACAACAGAGGCTTTAATAAATACTGGTTCCTGAAGGAGAGACATGCTGAGTGGGGAGGGAGAGCCTTGCTTCCCTGAGGGGCAGGTCCCTCGCTCCATCCTGGAGATTCCTGTGTGCACGCACAGAAATACCTGGCCCCACTTCCTGGTGGCTGCAATGCCAGATGTAGGCCCAGCTCCTTCAGCTGAGGCCACAGCGCCTCTGCCAGAGGCTGGGGGATGCTGCCTGGCTCTGGCTTCGGACAGGACCCAGCTTCTCCCACAAGGCCCCTCTTTTCTCCTTCCTTTTGCTTTGGCTCTGGGCAGTCTCCTCTCTGGCTGCTCTGCAGCTTCCCCAGGGCAGGCCAAGGAGGTCAGAGGTCAGGGAGCCCAGGCTGGTTGCCCAGTCCCAGAGAGGAGCTCAGGGTCCCAGACAGGTTAGATAAGTTTGCGACTTGGAGTGGAGGAAAGGGGTGGAGCCCTCCTTCTTGATGTCCTTGATGTCCTTCTTGTGACACATCTAGATGCAGACAGATGCACTGCAGGGGAAACATGGGCTCTGAAAAACTCTGGTTCCCAGAGATAACAGTACAGACTCTACATAACCAGCCTCCCTGTGCACACGCAGACCTTGCATTCATGCACATGAGTATCACACACGTGTCATGCTTGCTGGCTTGCACTTTGCTTCTTCCACGTGACCCTGTTTCCCTTGGCTGTGTACAGCAGGACACATAGCACCGCTCTTGTCCCTAAGTCGGAAGTTCACAGGTTCCTGTATCCATTTGCTCTGTGGGCTGCTGATAGCTGTTGGTCCTTTCTCTCTGATTCCAGGCCGTTGCTGGCAGTGCTGCAGTGGGCACCATGGGCATAGTGGGTGTACCCAGGGGAGCACTTCTGCCAGGCAGAGACTTGGAGTCTGCCGGCTGTGCCTTCCGATGGCCTCTCTGTGCCTGCTTGGAGCTCTGTGATGTGCTTCTTGCTTTACAGGATTCAATGTGACAGCATCAGGCTGGTGGCCAAGCTCTCTGTCTCAGGTGTCCTGCCTGGGTGTGGGTGGTTTAGGGGTCTGTGTCCAGCCCAGGGCCCCTGGTCTCCACCAGAGGCCACCCAGACGGAGGACAATGCCCAGCTTGGGAAAACAACAGGCCCTTCCCTGGCTGTCAAGAAGTGAGGATTAGATGCAGAATAATGCAGTCCCTGATCAAACCTGCAGCTGTAACTCAGGCCCCAGACGCTGCCAGCACCATAAATTTGGACGGAAAGTGCAGCTCTAGCAGTTTGTGAACAAGAGCGGGGGAGGCCGAGTGAATTACAGCCAGGGGAGGCGGTGGTGGAGGTCCCCTGCCCAGCATTGTTAGCTGAGCTGGGGATTGATTGCTCACTGCCTCTAATGAAATTGAATTTTAATTTACATCCCAGCCCATGGTGGGCCAGGGCGTGCCTGGCCAAGGTGGGCTCAGCCCCAGCACAGGGGCTCCTTCTGCGAGGGGGACCTGCAGCCGACCCTACAAGAGGCAGTGATGGGCATCAGGGAAGCGGCTGCACCACAGAGTTTCCAGGTCTTGCCAGATGCAGGCTCTGGGCAAGGTGCATCCACCATGGGGTCACCTCCTTTGCTCAGGGGAAAACCTCTACAGGCTCAGCAAAGGGGGCTCCCATGCTTTCTCTTTGGAGGGTACTGGAAGCTCTGCCCAGTGTAGGAGGAGATGCTGGTGGAGGAGGGAAAGGATGACACACTGAAACTCCTGCCGCTCACAGCCACAGCGCCAGGGCCTTTTCAAAGGCTTACTGAGCACTGGGCACTGCTTCCTGTGGGCATCTGTGTGTTCCCTGATCCCTGCCCACTAGCTGACCTCTGGGTGGCCATACAGGGCCAGCCTCCCAGGGCCCAAGAGGCCTGGATCCAAATAGGCTGCACATTTCCTGACCCAAGACTTAGTTTCCCCTTTGGCAGGTTGGAGATGATGAGAGAGAGAGAGGGAGAGAGAAAGAGGGAGAGAGAGAGAGAGAGAGAGAGAGAGAGAGAGAGAGAGAGAGAGAGATTCTGAGCCCTGGCCTGGGGGAGGCGAACTGAGGAGCTACAGTCCCTCACACTTCCCTTGCCCTGCTTGGAATTCACCATGGTGGGAGGCAGGTGCCACCAGGACCCACCCCTGTGGCCAGGGGGGAGCAATGGTCTCCTTAGGGCCCAGCAAGGAGAGGGCCAAGACCTGTGGGCATCCTGGGAGTAAGGGATCCTGGGTGGAGGGTCACACCTGCAGGGGCAGGGCTGGAAGGACCAGGGGCTTCCCTGAGGGTGAAAGGAGGGAACAGGAAGGACAAAGAGGGGTTTCAGCCTTCCCCTGCCCTGCTCGGAGGCTGGGAGCCACACCTGGGGCTTGTCCTCGGTCCCTCTCCGTGTGGTAGCCCCAGCAGGCCACTGGATGTTCATCAGGACCCTGCCAGGAGCCTGCCAGTGAGTCCAGGACCAGTGGCCTCCGCTTCAGGCCTCAGGCCCCTATTAGCGAAGCAGGAATGGCTGGGAGCCTGGGGACCCCTTCTCACCTGTGCCCTGCCCCCCATGGCACCTACAGAGTCATCCATGAGCCTTCAGGGCCAGTCCTACTGCCAGTCCCTCCTGTGGGCTTGAGTGCTGCACTGCCTGCTAGGAGAGAGCTGGGGGTAAATGCATCAGCCCCCGGCGGATCTGTCGGCATTGGCTTAGACGCAGGGTTCGCTCACCGGAGAGATGCTGGAGCACAGACTTCCAGACTGTGGGCTGGAGGCACCTTTAGAAACCACCAGAAACCTTTATCTCCCACCTCTGATAGGCAGGTGGAGAAACTGAGGCTCAGAAAGGGACAAGTGCTCACCTGAGGTCACACAGCAAATGAATGGGAGTTCAGACCAGCCTCGAGGCATGGAGGGGGTGTGATGTGGTCCAATCGGTGGTCCCTAAGGATGCAGGGGATAGGAGAGATGTGGGCGGCTCCGGGGTCGTCAGACAGGAAGGAGGTTGGGTGTCTGGCCATCCCAGTTGCCAGACTTCTAGCTCCTCCTTCACAGCTCCTGGTGAGCAGGTGGCCACTTTGTGTGTACAAAAATATGCGCCTTCCTTTGGGTAGCGCAGCCAGTGCCTGGGGGCGTGGCCTCCAAGTGGGCTCTGGACTCAGCCTTGCTCAGCTACCCGTGTGCGTCCCCAGTGCCACCCTTATTATTTTTTTTGTACCGGGGATCGAACTCAGGTCCTTGAGCTTGCGCAGCAGGTGGCGAAACCACTGAGCTAAATCCCCGGCCCTCACCCTTATTTTTAAGTCAAATCACTCTTTTTCAATATAGGCAAACTGACTATAAAGGAAACTATTGCCGTGACTTATGGGGAACTGACATTGCTCACCAACGAAAGAAAATACAAAGGTCAAGGTTTCCCATACATTGTAGACTCCTATATTCCACGTGTGGATATATACTCTTCATATCTATCGCATGTATTCTTCCATACATTATTATCTTAAGGAGTTTGTGTACTCCCCACAAAGCTGCTGTGCCCCAGCCTGCCACAGTTCTGGCAAGGGATTCGCAGTGAGAGCAGATCTCTCAGGAGGATTAAGTGGCTCCGTTTTGGGAAGGAACATAGAATGGGTGAATTTTGATGGGCATGGGTCAGAAGTGGTCAGGGAGTCATGAGGAGGGCTGTCGTGCAGCAGTGGCAGGGACAGATGAGACGAGCCCTGGCTGAAACCAGATGTCCCTCCCCCTGCATCCCCTTTACGCTTTGCAATCTCCTTATGAAATAACTCAGAGGCATAGAAAGCCAGAGAGGAGCTGGGCAGGGTGGTGCACACCTGTAATCCCAACTCAGGAGGCAGAGGCAGGAAGATTGCTTGGAGTTTATGGCCAGCCTGGGCTGCATAGTGAGTTCAAGGCCAGTCTAAACTACATAGTGAGACTCTGTCTCAAAAAAACAAACAAAATAAAATAAGCAGTTGAATTGGGATATTCCTGTGTGGGCGTTTTCTTTGGAGTTTGGGAGGAATGGGCTGTGTGTTATTAAAGCCCCATGCCCCATGGCCCCACCCAGTCCTTTTCCCTCCTTCCCTCTTGATACAGAGTCACATTCTCAATCAACTCTGCATTTTTCATCTCAGGAATATATACGCTTATTGTGTACGTGCATAACTGCAAGTGATTTACACGGTACTCACAGAACTGCGCTCACTTTACGGCTGGCAATCTGGGGACTCAGGGGGCAGAGCCAGGCACTCAAGTGCACAGAAAAGAGGGTGGCAGAGGGAGGCTCATACTGGGAATCTCTCCAAAGTCCCTCTTGTGGGGCATTCGGCAAACACAAGGGACCCTGGAAATAATTTCCCCTCCCTGCAGGCTGCTTTGGGCCAGAGACCAGGATGCTAGAATTTACTGCAGAGACTTTCAGTGTCTGGGTGTCCCAGGCCACGTAGGGAGAGAGGAAGCCAGGAAGAGCTTGCCCCAGGGCTCTGGTGTCTTGAGAAAGGGAATCAGCGAGCTGGTGCACCGCACTGGCCTGAACAGTGACCAGGGCTAGGGCCACATCTCTGGCGGGCAGGGAACCACTTCATGCTGGGCAATTTATATCCCTCAGGAGTGCAGAATTTGGGGCTGGGGAGCATCATCAACCCCATCTCTCCAGGCAGCTGCAGGAGGGGCAGTGGGCCTGAGGCAGAGGGTTCCGGAGGCTGGGTTTATTGAGTTTCTGCTACCTGCTTGGGGGACAGGAGGAGCAAGACACCCCGGGGGACACCTGGCCATCACAGGCCCCAGATGGGGGTGAGGCCACTGGAGAAAAGTTGGGGTGGGGCCTGCCACCATGCATGTGGGGCTTCAGAGAGCCCAGCACCCCCGTGTGCTCCCTGTGGACTGGACACTCCGCATTGCAACGTGAGCGGATGTGAGTGCGCACACAGCCAAATGCATACATTTGTGTCTAGAAACACATGCTCATGCACATGGAGCACAGTGAAACCCCTCCTGCCACTAGAGGGCACTGCAAGCCTGCTCAGCAAATTCACTTCCCCAACCGGATGTACACACACACACACACACACACACGCACGCGCGCACACACACACACACACACAGCAAAAGGGAAAGCAAAAGAAATCTCTCAAAAAATATAGCAGTTGATGGTAACTCAAGATGACTGCAGCCGTAAATCCTGGAGGCTGATAACAATAATAATGAAGTATGAGCGGAACCATGCCAGATTAACAGTAATTCCTCAACCCTTTCTCTCCCAGAATGATATGCCCGCACGTGGTCTCTTCCTGTCACACGTACCTCTGTGGGCATCAAGCACAACTCCTCCCAACACCCCTTCTAACTTCTCTCTGCACCCCAAGAGCAGCTGTGGTATTGATGGTCAAGGGCAAATTTAAGAAACCACGTTTCCAGGTAGGCGTGGTGGCGTACGCCTATAATCCCAGCACTGTGAGAAGCTGAGGCAGGGGATCCCAAGTTCAAGGCCAACCAGAGCAACTTAGAAAGACCCTGTCTCAAAATAAAAAACTAAAGAGCTGAGGATCGGTTTGATCCCCAGTACCACAAAAAAGGTCACATTTCTGAGGGTCATCTGCTCCTTTACCACGACCGGAAGTATAGGAGGCACTTGGTCCTGTAGATGTCCATGTGCAGACAGTCTACTCCCTTGTGCTGGCCCAGGAACCCATCCCTTCTGGCTGGGTCTCCTGCCTAGCCCAGGAGAGGCAGCTGCAGCTAGGGGACCCGCCCTGCGTCTGTCATCTGTCATTGCTCCTAGAGAGCCAGGATAGGCCTCGCCCTCATCTAGGGCAAACTGTGACAGATGTACCTGTGCAGTGGACTTCAAGCCCAGGGGCTTACAAGGACAGGAAGGATGGGCTCTATGGGAGGTGAGTTCAGGGCCAGGCCTGCAAACTGCAGTTTTGTTGCGGTTCTGCATTCCTGGCTGCGTATGGTGCCTGGGTAGCTTGTCCCCAGCCATGTCCCACGTCAGGGTCTCGAGTCTGATAGCCAGAGGGCCTGCGCCCTGGCACCCTCAGTGCTCACCAACACCAGAGTCCAGAGTGTGCCCGTGATGGGACCTGGTTTTCCGCTGGAAGACCCACCCTGGGTGTGGGTGGCACCAACACCACGCCTCAGTGCTCGGCCCTGAATGGTGGAGGCAGAGCTGGGCTCCCTGGCTTGTCTGCAGCCTTCCTCCCCCAGCTCTTATATGTTCCAGGCTCTGCTGGGATTGGGGGAAGAGGGGGAAGAGTGGAGCGGTGCTCTCATTGGAGTGGGGACGGCTGAGCAAGGTGGATGGAGCCGCAGGTGGCAGTTAGCAGTGAGATCCCACAGCAGTGGTCCCCCAGTCTTTTTGGCACCAGGGGCAAGTTTCGTGGAAGACAATCTTTCCACAGACCAGGGTGCCTGGTAGTTTGGGGTGACTCAAGCATATATATTTACTGTGCACTTTATTTCTATGATTGTTACATTGTAACAGGAAATGAAATAATCACACAACTCTGTGGTAACCCTGAGCTTGCTGTCCTGCAACTAGATCAGGCACAGCTTAATTGTTACTTGCCACTCACTGATTAATCTTTGATATGAGTCTGCAAGCAGCTGATTTATCACCATCTCTGCGCAGTCAAACCTGCTAGTGTTGATCTGTATTTGCGGCTGCTCCCTGACTCTAGAATCACCTTAGATTCTCAGGCATTAGGGTCTCATGAGGAGCACACAACCTAGATTCCTTGTTTGTGCAGTTCACCGTAGGGCTCTGCCCCTGTGAGAATCTGGTGCTCACTGATCCAACAGAAGGGTGATATGATCAAAGGCAGCAGCGATAAATACAGCCTGGTTCTTCACGGGCTTCACCCCAGGCATTACAGCTTGACCTAGATGTTTCTCCATTTTTGGGGAGTGTCTGGAGCATGGGTGTTGGACACTGGATCAGTCCACTGATGAGTTTAGCATAGTTCTGGGTGTAGGTGATGGATTAATGAAGAAGGAAGACCCTACCTAGATATGGGTGGCACCAACCACCAGGCTTGCAGCCTGGAAGGAATAAAAAGGAGAAAGAAGGCAGTTGCGCTGCTTCCTGCCTGCCATGCCATCTACCATGTCACCCTGCCTTGGAGCCAGTGGATCATGGATGGAAACCTCTACAAACTGTGAGCCAAAATAAAACTCTCTCCCTTTAAGTTGTGGTGTTGAGTATTTTGTCCCAGCAACTCAAACATAACTGAGGCTGGACAGAGGCTTTCCTACTTGAGAAGGTATTCATTCTTTTAACAAACAGTTACTGAGCACTTACTGGGAGCCAGGCACATGCACACCAGGGGCTAAGAGGTCAGCGTCCCTGCTCTGGGGTTGAGTGCCACTTTGAGTGCGTATGAGTTTCCTGCAGGTGCTGCAACAAATCACCCAAAGCTGGGTGGCTTAAAAACAAGGCAAACTTCTCTCAGTTCTGGAGGCCAGGGCCTGGGGTTGAGGTGTGGGCAGGGCCATTTAGGGCCCTTCCTGCCTCTGCCAGCTCCCAGGGTCCTTCGGTTTGTGGCCACATCACCCCAATCCCTGCCTCCTCACCTGGCCCCTTCGGTGCTCTGGATCCAGCCTCCTCCCCTTCTCTTACGCAGACAGCATTGGGTTGGGGCCCCTTTCGGCCAGGGTCTTAGCTAAGTGCACCTCTCAGACTCTCTTCCCAAGCAAGGTCATGGTGCAGGTGCTGGGGCCAGGACTCAGTGTATCTTTGGGGGGCATAGTTCAGTCTGCTGCGGGATGAGAGGCAATGAGCCAGGAAAGCACGAAGCAAAGGAGTGTGCAGGCTGACAGGGGCTAGCTGGGAGGGAAAGGAGGCCTCCCACCCACCCGGAGAGTTCGGGAACTCTGGCTGGAGGGGACCAAAGCGGGCTGTGGTGGGAGGCTCTGGGCCGTGCAGCAGGTGAGTGGCTTTTGTGAATTCTAGCGCTTCCTGTAGGGAAATCTCAGGCCGGAAGTGACTTCCAATTTGTGCTCTAGGAAGATTTCCCCATCAGGGGCTCTTAACCTAAATCTTGCATAGAGAGAATTCATGGGGCCTGCGAAGTTTGAGTGGAAAAACTGGCCTCTTAATTTCCCCTAACTGCTAGTCACCATTTCCTTTCATCACGGACAGAGGCAGGAAGCCCAGGCACCAGGAGGCACCGGGACCTGTTCGCCTTCAGAAAGCCTGGGAACCTAACACTCTCTGCAGCTGTCACAGGTGACTCAAGGTACCAGTGACTTTGGAGTAGTGACAGCTGCTGGCCCATGGCTGAGATCATTATCAAAGCTTATTATTCAATGCAGTCACAAAAAAGCCCTTAAATTATCAGATTACAGATTTTCTCTTAAATATTTTGATAACTATTTTCAACAAAGTTGATTTCCTTTCCAATCCCACCTGTTTTATTTTATCCATTTAAAAGTGTTGTTTTGAGGGCCAGGTGCAGTGGTATACACTGGGAATCCCAGCTACTTCGGAGGCTGAGGCAGGATGATTCCAAATTTGAGGACAGGCTGAACAACTTAGTGAGACCCTAACTCAAAATGAAAAAAAAGAGGTGGGGATGTAGCTTAGTGGTAGAGTGCTTGCCTACATGTGGGAAACACTGGGTTCAATTGCCAGGACTGGAAAATAAAAAGGATGTTGTTTTGAGAAGGGGTCCCTGGGCTCCCAGATGTTCAAAGGGCTCATGGCTCAAAAGTGTGTTTGCCCCGATGCTGACTGGTTGGACACCAGTGGGAGTGGGCATTAAAGGCTGCAGGCTTCTGGCTGGGTGACCAGTGGCGTGATGATGTCACGTATGTGGGGGACAAGAACTAGACTTCAGGGTACAGCGTCTCTTCACTTCTGGACATGCAGTTTGGGGGAATCCACGCAAGAGGCTCTGGCAGTGGCCAGGTGAAGGCGGGAGAGGCCAATTTGGGCGTCACCTGCATGAACTCACAGTTCCTGAGTGGCGCGTTGTCCTCACGGAGGGAAGAGAGCCCCAGGGGCACTGAAATTGGTCTTGGAGCTCAGATGTCCCCATTCTCACCCTGGGATCCCCTCCGTCCCACAGCACGAGCATCTCCCAGGCCCCGACACCCAGAACCTCTTACCGCTCACAGCTGGGGCTCCGCTGTCTCATCACCAAGATGCCCAGGGTCCACCGGTGCTGGACCTCAGGCTGGGGATGTGGATCAGTGACTGCCATCCTTATTCTCAGGAGTGAAGTTCTCTCCACGTGGCTCTCTCTCTCCCCTTCCCCTCTGACAAATATACAGGGGCCCTTCACCTTACAGCCTCCTACCACTTTCCGGTGAGGAAGAAAGGGTCCCCTGTGAGACCCCTCCCCAGTCAGCCCACCGGAACGGAAGCCTGCAGCAGAGAGTGAGCCAGGCTCCTGTGTGCAGAGGATATTAGACTGTAGGGCCAGACACGGGGGCTGGAGCTCCTGTCCCTGAACATTGACCATATGGAGAGCCAGCTTCCTGCCTGTGGGGCCAGGGTGGTAGCAGCCTTGCTGCTGGAGCCCAGGGCCCAGTGACTCAGCGCTCTTTTGGCACATGAGCAAGGCAGGACGAGGGTGCTGGGGTCAGTGTGGAGGAGTGGGTGGTGGGAGGACTGGTTTGGGTATCCATGCCCCCAGCTTAGGGGTGCTTCCTCCTCCTCCTCCAGCCCACCTTTGACACCCAGGGGCTCTTTTCCAAAGCTTCATCTGACCTCGACCTACACCCTCAGAATGGAGCCTGCTACAAACCTGGTGGGAAGCCCTAGGAGGGCTGTATTGTTCCCAGAGACAGGGGGTGGAGGCACATGTCTATAATCCCAGCATTTAGGGGGAGCCTGAGAGAGAAGGATCACAAGTTTGAATCCAGCCTATTTTCCCCTTTTCCTCCCTCCCTGCTTGGGGAACAAGCACGGAGAGGACCTGATGGCTGGATCTGTGGCAGCCACCTTGTAATGACAAGGGAACTAGCTTGACATAGAAATATCAACAGTTCTTGTGAACAATCTGCTCTGGTAAGAATAGCTTGGTTCTACAGGACCCCAAGCTTGGAGCTGAAAGCCAGCTAAATGCCCTTTTAGGTGGATTACGTGCTCACCAGTTTGCCAGGGTCTCTGTTCATCCCTATCACATTACCCTGGCTCTCTTCACTCACTTACCTTCTTGTGGGCCCAGGGGCAAGTCCAGTGGCAATGCAAGTGGCCCACCCCAGCACGGTCAGCACCCTGAGAGGACCCAGCCCTGTGTGGGGCACTCAGCAGGAACTGGCGACGGTTGGGCTCGGGCCTTGATGGAGACAGCTCTGCCCACTGAGGCAGCCACGGGCTCAGGACTGACTGGACTCTGAGATGTGAGCGGTGACAGAGGAACTGGATTTTCAACTTTGCTCGATTTTAGTCGATTTAGATTTAAGTAGCCACATGTGGCTAATGGGAACAGCATGTCAGGGACAGCATGGCAGAGTCACGGCCACCTTCCCGCACGGTTCGGCTGCCGAGGTACACAGGGGAGCTACTCCTAGCACCCACGTCCCTGTCCCCTACCCTGAGCCCCTCCTGCCTGGGTCCCAGACTGCAGGTCGCTGGCAGTCCGTGAGCCTCTGCCTCGGGCACTGCTGCGGGCGGGATGAGGTCCATGGAGGGCGCTCCGGGGCTCTGTCCTGGCCAAGGACACTGAGGCTGCAGCATCTCCGGGTCTCCCCCGGGGGGACTTGATTTCCCTCTCTCAGGACCTGGGCTGTCGGGTGACCCTGCGGGCGGTCTGCTGGCACCTGGGGACAGGCTCCCAGGTGCTTCTCGGGATGGTTTCTGGGAGCACTGAGCTGCCACTCGGGGGGCTCCTGTGGGCAGAGCCTGGCCTTCCTGCTGTCCCCATGCCCCCAAGGCCTCCTGGGACACCTCAGTTGCCTGGAGCTGGAGGAGCAAACCAGGACAGAGGCCCAGAGAGCAGACATCCCGGCTTTCCACGGGAGGAAATGCTGAGGGCCAGGAGCCTCGGGACCCTCCCTCCCTCTCCCGACCACAGAAGCCCTTGCAAGCAGAGATGAGCTGTCCCCGCTCACCACGGTCAGTGTGACACTGCAGACAGAGCCAGACCCAGAGACTCTTGGGTTCCGCCGGTGCCCCCAGCCAGGTGCTGCCCCTCCCGAGGCAATTTCCTCTATTGCTGGGGTGTGGCAGCTTGGCCCAGAGAGGCTGGGGTACCTACCTGGGTCACACAGTGAACATGGGGCCTGCCCAGGATGAGAGCCGACACTTAGCTGACCTGGAGGTGGGGGCTTTGCTCACTACATTCTTGCTCTGGATGTGTAACCACGATCCTAAACACAGTGCCTTATTGTTGACACCACAGTGGTATGATCTGACTTTTTTTCCTAGTACAGGGTTTGATCCTGGGCCTTTTCACTGAGCTAGATCCCCAGCCCTTTTTTATTTTTTGATTTTGAGACAGATCTTGCTAATTCACTAAGTACCTTAGGCTGAGCTCAAACTTGCAATCTTCCTGCCTCAGCCTTCCAGAGGGCTCCTGGTTCTTAACAGGCAGCTCAGGACTCTGAGTGACCAAGGCGAAGTTGCAGTCACTTTCAGCAGGCCATGGCCTCTCCTTTGGGGTCCAAGTAGCCCCAGGCCAGCCCCAACTCAGGGAGGGGAGAAGCAGACACCCTCTCTGCAGGGAGCACTGATCTGCAGCCTCTGGCCCACCACAAGCCCACAAAACCTTTCTTGGAGCTAGGAGAGGAGGGTGAGCTCTGTGAGCCCTGAGAGGAGCAGGTGATTCCCAGGACAGAGCTAACCTGGGCCTTGGGGGTCCTCAGTGTCTCCAAGACCATGCATACTGTGGTCTTCACAGGGGGATGCCCCGCATGTAGCCCCTTTTCTTTGGGGCTTGATTTGCATCACCTGTAAAGACCACAGAAGCCAACAAGGGCAGGCTTGAGGCCACCCTGATTGGGGCCCCACGACACTGTGGGTGATGTCCCCTCCTGCCTTCTCACTCCCCAAAGCAACCCCTTAGGGACCAGACTAGCAAGCCAGTGCTCCCCAGAACTATGGCCAGTTAGGAGGACACCTAGATCAGCTGGGGTGGTCCTGTTGGGCATGAGCTGCAGCCTTGCCCATGAGGTCACAACCCCTACATCCCACTGTCCTGCTGCCCTAGCCCCAAGCACGTCCCTGGTCCCTAGAAGAGCAGAGGGGAGCTGCAGTCTGAGGCACCAGAGCCTCACAGGGCACGTGAGTCGGAAGATCCACCAACAGCCTGCAGTGGGCCAAACCACCAGACCTGTCTGCAGTGCTAGCTTATTAGCTGTGTGACCCTGGCCAAGTCACTGAAGCTCTCTGAGCCTCAGTGTTATCCTGTATAAAATAGAGAGGGTTGGAGATGAGTAGCTAACATAACATTTTCAACTTTGTACAGGGTGGGAGCTCAAAAAACAAACAAACAAAAAGAATAGGGGGCTGGGGATTTAGCTCAGTGGTTTCGCTGCCTGCTGCACAAGCGCAAGGACCCGAGTTCGATCCCCAGTACCAAAAAAAAAAAAAAACAGAATAGGGGGTAGCATTTGCCAAACCCAAGAGCAATGGTTCTTAAGCTTTGTGGGATTACAGGAAACCTTTGGGAATCTGAGAAAGCCTGGAATTTCTCCCCTGAGCCAGGTGTGGAGGTGTAGGCCAGTAATCTGAGTACTCTGGGGGCTGAGACAGGAGGATCACAAGCTTGAGCTCAGTCTGAGGAACTGAGCGAGACCCTGTCTCAAAATTCTAACAAGTGTCTAGGGTGATTTCCAAGGTTTGTCTCTCCTGTGTGTCTGGTGTCCATGAGGAGCCAGCTGCAGACCCTCACACAGCCCCAGGCGGCTCCTCCACACACAGGAGCCAGAGCCCAAGCCCTGGAGACAGTGCTGGGTCTCCCTGGAGTCCTCCTGAGACCCTGGGGGCCACTCCTTTCATCCAGAGGGACATTCAGCAGGGCACCTCCCTTCCTCACCCAGTCTTCCACCTCCCGCTCCACAGCAGGGCCCTGCCACCTCCACCTCCTGGCAGCAGTATGGCCAGCTTCGGGAGGGGAAGGGCCAAACCAGCCCTAGTTCCCTCCAATCTCTCCCCAGCACTGCCGCCTGCACCCGATTCCCCAACCCCAGGTGAGCGAAAGTTGCTTATTCTGCACAGTGAGCCCCGGGATTCTGGTGTTAAGAGAAGTCAATCAGCAGACCTTCCGTTAGGGACTCTTCCAGGCACGTCTGTGCGCTTGCGCAGCTCTTAAATGGGGCTTTGAGAGCCTGGACTTGGGGGAAAATTGACTGCTAAACTCCAGGCTTTAACTAGGCGCCTGCAGAGGCCTCCAGCCCCAGCGTCTCCTTGGTGGTGCTTTATCTCGCCTTAAATAGCTGCAGCTGGACTTCTCCAATCACGGCCTCTCGAGCCCCGCCCCAAGTTCCTGGCTGCTTTCTTTTCTTACTTTCACGTATGTATGTATTCATTCTGAATTGGATGTTGAACCCTGGGCCTTTGCACGGAGCTAGTTCTCCAGCCCTTGTTAAAGATTTTTATTTTGAGGCCGGATCTTGCTAAGTTGCTAGGTTGCCCGGGCTGGGCTCAGACGAGTGATTCTCCGGCCTCTGCTTTTCAGGTGTCACCCTTCCTGGAAGGCACAGAGCCAGGGGGGAAGAGAGGGGTCATCCGGGGAGGGAGGGGAGACCATCTACTCCCACCTTCCCGGATCTGCAGTGCTACTGCAGTTTGTCTTCTGAGAGTCAGGCTGTTGGAAAATGCTACAGGCTGTGCAGTGTTTTGATTTTTTTTGAGGATGAGACATTTATTAATACAGTTCTTCTGTTAACAATTCATACCTTGGGCTGGGGATTTAGCTCAGTGGTTCCGGTGCTGGCCTCGCAAGCACAAGATCCCGAGTTCAAGCCCTGGTACCAAAACCAAAACCAAAACAAAACAAAAAAATGTGTAACAATTCACACCTTGATAATGTGGCAAAAACCTAGTGGAGGACCAAGCCTTGGTATTTGAAACTAGAAAGAAAAGGGTTTTCCTGCTTCTGTTAGGAATTCTTCTAGGCTACAAGTTTTAGAGAGCTGAACTAGACACTTAACACAAGATAAATATTTATTTCTGCCTCATGTAAAAGAAACCAAGCAGCAGTCCCAGCTCCCAAACGTCAGCAGTGACTCTGGCTCTTTCCACTCCCATCATCTTCTGCTCAGGGATTTCCATCTGCACAGTCACCTCAAAATTCCGACTCCTATTTGACTGTTACAGCTCCAGCCATCATGCTGCACCCCAGGCCGAAAAAGGAAGGGAAGCCCTGTCTGTTTTTTTTCTTTGAAGGCTTTCCTTTCCTTAACTAGCTCTAGCTGCAAGGGAGTCTGGGACATATGGTCATTTAGCTGTATACATGGATGTTCAGGGTAAAATCAGGTTTCTGTGGAAAGGAAGGCAGTGTCAGCTCACAGCTGCTCCCACAGTTCTACCACCTTCCTGAACACATGGGGTGGTGCTCTGCTGGGGTGGGCCTGGCCTGATTTGGCTGGGCCCAATCTGGTCATAGTTGGCAAGTTTGCCTCAAGCTGGCTAGGAGAAGAACAGCAGGTCTTTGCTACCTGCCCTGGTCCCAGGCAAGGGAAATAAGCGTGCTAGAGGACTGTGTGGTAGGGACAATGAAGGCAGAGGACAGAGACAACACCATGTGGGGAGCTGGGCATGGTGCCATAGGCCTGTGATCCCAGCACTCAGGGAGGCTGAGGCAGGAGGACTGCAAGTTCAAGCCTAGCCTGGGGAACTTAGTGACTTAGCAAGACCCTGTCTCAAAATAAAAAATAAAAAGGGTTGGGAATACAGCTCAGTGCAAAGGCCCTGGGTTTGATTCCCAGTACTGAAAATAAACAATACCATGTAGGGAGTGCTGAGGGCATCTGGCCTCAGGGCTGGGGCCGCAGCTGGGGTGCAGGGTCTCACACAGTGCAGGGACAGCCTGCCCCAGGTGACTACACTTCTTTTCAGGTCAGGATGCACCAGGTCAGAGGGTGCAGACCCAGGCATTGCCCTGTCCTTGCCTCGTGCCGCTTCCGAGCCTCAGCTCAGCGGTGGACAGCTTAGGAAGCCGGTGAGAGCTAAACCTCTGCAAACGGTGGAAGTGCAAATGATGAAATGGAGATTAGAGACGTGGAGACATGTGATGTGAGGGAACCAGCACAGCGCCTGTCCCCTTCCCACAGGCCTGTCCTGTCCAGGGTGCCTCACTGTGGGTCCCCAGGGCCCTGCCACGCTGGTGGCACAGGCATCCCACATGTTACATTCAGCTGCTGCTTGGACTGTGAGGAGCCAGCCGGCCGTGGGGCTCGGGCTCCATGGCCTCTGCTCGCCATCTCTGCGCACTGGCCGGGCAGCCACTAGCCCTGCTCCTGCCCGGAGTCGGGGCCCTTGTGCATCCACCTGGCTTCCCGGAGGGGGCTCTCTCACGGCGGCGCAGAGCCCTGCCGCGTGGCTCTTTGCTCACTGCTAGGCCCCGGGGCTCACAGCTGGTCCTCGTCCACCCAGATGGTCTTGCGCTGCTCCTCGCAGATCCTGTCTTTGAGGACACGCAGCAGCTCCTCGACACTGCTCCAGGCCTCGGCCTCCACTGTGGAGTACAGGCAGGGCAGTGCCTCCAGCTCCTTCTCCCGCAGGCGGCAGGCACGCAGGAACTCCTCCTCTGTCTCGGGCCGAGGCAGCAGCTTCCTGGCAGCAACACACGCGGCTGTGGGCAGGCACCGGGGCTGGACCCCACGGTGGGGGACAGAAGCAGCCCCAAGATTGCAGATGTTGTGCCCACCCGGAAGAGCCTTGGGAAGTGGTCCCGCTCCTGGCCACTGTGGTGCAGAGTCTTTCCTGGGCCACCAGGCACCTCACTGAGTGCTACCGTGTGCTGCTGGCTCTGTCTCCCCTGGTCCCACTGCCTCCTAAAACCCTGAACACTGTGCCTTTGTAGGGACAATACTGACACTTGAACCCAGAGCCTGTGCACTGAGCTACATCCCCAGCCCTTCTTTATTTTTTATTTTGAGACGGGGTCTTACTAATCTGCTAATTTGCCCGGGCTGGGCTTCAACTTGATATCCTCCAGCCTCAGCCTCCCGAGAGGTGGGGTTACAGGTGTGTACTAGGCTGGCTGTGCACCATTTCACACCATTTTGTGTTCTACCCGCAGTTCGAGGGGTCCTTGCCGGCACTTATGGGGAGTCTCGTCACCTGTGCTCACTGATGGATTCCCCAGTGCCTGGCACTACCAGGGGCTGCACAGGCGTTGTCCAGGAGAAAGCAGCCCTGACCTTGGAGTCCCAGCGCCCCGTGTGCGCAGTGGGTAATGCCACTTACTCTGCACTGCACAGGGAGGGGGGACCCACCGTGATGATGGTCAAGGGCCCGTCTGTCCCTGGGGCTCAGGCCCAGAGCCTCTGTGCCACCCCTATGCCCAGCCCCACAGCTGACCATGTATCAACGCCTATGGCTCAACCGTGGATGGGGCCCAGAGCCAGAATTTGTCCTTGTCCCTGCCAGGTGTGCCCTCCCCAGGGAGGAGCAGTGGGCTGCTCCTGCCTCCTTTCACCACTGCCAGACCCTGGCCTCCTTGGGGCTGCTTTCACCCGAGGGAAGGAAGGGTCTGCTCAGCTCATCCTCCCGCCCTCGCCTCAGGCCCTTCTGGCACCTGGGCCCATGCGATGTGTCCCTCACGCGGGAGCCACGTCAGCACCAGGGCTCATCTGCCCGAGACCGGGGTCCCCTCCTGGTGAGGACACCTGAGGGACGAGTGGGGTTGGCAGGCCTGGGCTTGGGCTTGGGCTGGAGGAGGCCGGGCCCCGTTCCCACCTGAAGCGCTTGATGTTCTTCTCACACACGCGCACGAAGAGCACGATGGGGTAGATCCCGCACTTGATCAGGTCGCGCACACAGCCCATCCCGGCCTCCAGCAGGCAGTGCTTGTTCTGAGGGGTGTGCGACAGAGAGGTCAGCAGTGTCCCCCGCCCGGCCTCCCCGTCTGTGCGGGAGCTGCGCCCAGCCTGTAGGCAAGGACAGGCTCCAGAGACAAGAGCCCCACGGGCCCCCGCCTGACCAGTACAGGACCAGGGCCTGCACACCCGACGCTTCCCATGGCCTGCAGCACACAGCTGCACCGAGGCTGGGCTGGGGAGGGACTGATGCCAGGGACGCCTGCCTACCTGCCGGCCTCGAGGGCACTCTGGGGCCAGGCGAGAGTGCTGAGAACACTGCCAGGGTGAGGCGGCAGCTTGGAGGTCCTGGGAGGCCCTTCAGGGGTCTCAACCATGAGCTCCTCATTTCTGAGGAAGGACAACCCACAGAAGGCATCACTTTAAAGAAAGCAAGGCGGGCGTGGTGGTGCTCGCCTGTCATCCCAGCACCCTGGGAGGCTGAGGCGGGAGGATCACACGCTCAGTCCCAGCCCGGGTGCCTTAGCGGGATCTTCTCTTAAAATTCAACAACAACAGAAAGTGCGGTGGGATGCAGGGTCTTCAGTGTGAAGACCCTTGGTTTGATGCCCAGTACTGAAAAAAAAAAAGAGGCAGAAACACCAGACTTGGCATCTTGACCACACTCGCATCCTGAGCATGGAGCGTGTCCCAGTGTGCAGCTCTGTGACTCCCCTGGGCACACTGGAACAGCTGGATGGCGGGAGGGCCCTGGGCGCCTTCTACTCGCTGCCCCTCACTGGCCTGACTTGAGCGGCACCGACCCCTTGGCTCTCCTGCTGAAGCCAACTCAGCTCCAGCCCTCCCGCTCATTTTCTCTCCACTGGGCTGTCAGAATTTCTTAGAGCGCTCTGGCCCGGACAGAAAGAAAAAGTCAGCCGACTGCTCCAGGCCTGTGGGCAGCTGGGCCTCTGCCCTACTCCGTGTCAGAGTCCGTGTCACTGAGGGGCAGGGTGAGGCCACTGCAGCTGGATGGGAAGTGGGGGGCCCAGCGGGGCACCTGCCCCCGGGCCTCTGTTGCCTCAGGGTGTTGTCCGGCCCTCCACGGCTGCAGACTGAGAGCTTTTGGTCGAGGAGGAAGACGTGCGCGCGTCACACTGGGGGCTCTGAATGGCTCCCGGGCTCTCCTCTGCTCAGCCACCAGCCACCCCTGTGCTCTTTTTCCCATCCTGGGGTGGACACCAGCCCACCTCTCACCCTGACTCGCCTGCTCTTTCTGTCACAACCAGACACATACACGCCCCTGAACAGGAGATCCAGCACCCAGCACCAGGGCACCACCACCAACAGAAGGCAGCTCCGAGATACAAGTCCTGAGGACCGGGGTGAAGGAGGTGATAGAGGCAGGGGTGGCGGAAGCCTCGCCAAGGGGAGCTGGGAGCACCTCTTTATCTGCCTTCCCCCAGCCCAGGGGTCTTGGGTGGGTCGCCGGCCGTGTCGCAGGCCTGCCTAGCCCCTCACCTTGGCTGCCACAGCTTCGATGTTGGCAGGAACAATGCACTCAAAAGTGTTGGGGTTCTTCTCTCGGGAGTAGATGATGGTCTCTGTCTTCTGCTTTTTGAGGAACTCTTCTCTTGTGACAGTATCTGTAGAGAGAAGCCAGTCTCGAGGGTGGCACGGGTGGTCTGGGGGGTGGTCCCCTCCAGGCCCTGCCTGCCCCCCTCCTGGTGCCACAGACTGGATGTCTGGTCCAGTCACAGTTAGCTGTATCTCATCCCTTCCACTAGACTGCAGAGCTCCTTCAGGGCAAGGCCAAGGTCACAGTTCACGTTCCCTGTGGCAGACCAGAGAGGTGTTTAGGCAGTGTTCAGGGTCTGGAGGCTCAGTAGGGTCAACACAGTAGTAGTTCAGGCACTACAGGGCACACTCTTCACTAGCTGCCAACCACAACGAAGCTCAGCCATTGATCCATTCACCCATCATCTGCTCACGCATCCATGCATCTGTGCATCCGTCCATCCATCCATCCATCCATCCGCCCACCATCTATCCATCTACTCTCTCCATCCGTGCATCTGTGCATCCGTCCATCCATCCATCCATCCATCCGCCCACCATCTATCCATCTACTCTCTCCATCCGTGCATCTGTCCACCCACTCACCTACCCACTTTTCGTCCATCCCCCTATCCATCATTCATCCATCCACCATCCACCCACTCACCCACTCACCTTCCCACCCAACACTGCTAAAGGTCAGGTATTAGGAATAAAAATACGATAAAAGCACAGCTCATCTATTCAAAGAAGCAATGATGTAGCTAGGGAGAAAAATGTGGGTCACAGACAACGAGGCAACAGTTTAGTGAGTGCAGTGGTGGCTACTGTGTGGGGGGCAGAGGGTGCAGGCGGGCTCCCTGGAGGAGGAGGTGCCCACTAGAGGCCTTGCTCCCTTGCTGGGTGACCCTGAGCATCCTGTTTCACCCTCTCTGGGCCTCAGCGGAGGAGGGTGCAGTATGCCCAAGTGTGGACACAGGTGGAGGGAGGTTCTCTGGGCTGGAGTGGTGATCATTTAGGGTGTGGCATTTCAGTCTAGCTGACAGTGGTCCACTTAGATGTAGTCAGGACAGTAGAGTCTGTGCTATATCCATTTCCTATGATTTAAAAAGATCTTGGACATGTAATGTTTAATTGGTCCCAGGTGGGCCTGGACATTGGTGCTTTAAAAAATTTTATTTATTTACTTTTTGTGCTACTGGGACTTGAACCCAAGGCTTTCACATTGAGCTACATCCCTGGCCCTTTAAAAATTAATAAACTAGGTTTTTTTTGAGTCAGGATCTCACTATGTAGTTCAGGCTGGCCTTGAACTCATGGCAATCATCCTGCCTCAGCCACCTGAGTGCTGGAATTACAGGCATGCACTCCCATACCCGGCTTATTTTTTATTTCGAGACAGGGTCTTGCTAAGCTACTAAATTGCCCAGGCTGGGCTTGAACTTTCGATCCCTGTGCCTCAGTTCCTGGAGTGCAGGGATTACAGGCATGGGCCACCATGCCTGCTTCCACTTGTACATTTAAATACAGGTGGGGACTCTGATGGCAGCCGGGATGGGAGCACAGTGCTGGCAGTGGGTGTCACCACCCTTGGCATGCCAGGGACACAGAGGCTCAGAGTGACGGGCAGGCTGGCTGCGCACACTGCACCTGCAGGGGACTGAGCTCCTGGACACCTCTGCCCTGTCACCCACCATGTCAGAAGGGGGTTCCCTGCTCCCTGGGCCGCTGCACATGCACGGGGGACAGTGTGGGGACAGAGGGAAGACTCCCTCTGTGTGCGCTCTGGCGGGAGCAAGGGGAGAGGATCGACGGGCAAGGTGGGAGAAGTCGCACTGTGGATGGCTCCCCCACCTGCCCTGCGCAGCCTGTGGTCACCTGACTTGCAGAGTGTGAGCTCCATGGCGCCACCCGAGTTCAGCAGCTTCTGCACCAGCGTCTTGGTCAGCACAGTGGGTGTGAAGAGCACCGGCCGGCGGCGCTCGCAGTGGAAGGCACGCACCAGGCTGTAGGGGGTCAGGCTGAGGTTCCTGCTGAGCTCACTCTCAGGGTCCAGCTCTGGGCGAAAGGGAGCTGCGGTCAGGTCTGGGCCCCTGGACCCCGGATGCCCTCAGGGCTGCTCTTTTTCTTTTGGTACTGAGGGGTGAACCCGGGGCCTTCAGGCTGTGCTACATGAGACAGGGTCTGAGTTGTCCAAGTTGGGCTTGGCCGTGCGATCCTCCTGCTTCAGCCCCTCAGAGTGCTGGGATGACAGACCTGAGACCTGAGACCACATGGCCAGCCTCAGGGCAGGCTCTTGGAGGCCACTGCAGGCCTGGGAGCCTGAGGTTCTGTCCCTAGCACCCAGGGATATTCTGGGGGTCCTGTCTGCCTGTGTGGGAGGCACACAGGGGGTGGAGGACATAAATTAGCCCTGGTGAGTCTCTGAAGGAGAGGTTGCCAGGGCAGGGTGGTCCAGGCAGAGGGAAGGTGACCACAGGAGAGCAAAGTACAGCGTGAGATGATCAGGTGGCAGGACAGCAGGGCCGCCTGGGAAAGCCTGGTGGCTCTCAGGGCTTTGGGAAGCTTCTGGGCTTGTGGCAGGGTGAGCACATGGCCTTGGCTCCACCTTTTCCAGGCCTCTGTGGCTCGCCTGGGCAGAGCACGGAGGAGCCCCCAGGCGGGATCTGTTAAAGCCAGCTGGCAGCCCCAGGGTCACTGGCCAGAGGTCAGCAGCCTGTCCCTTTTTTGCCCCCTGGCCTGGTGCTCACAACCAGTGGTGGGGCTTTGGTCTCCTTGCCCTTGAGTGGGCTTGGCTGAGAGGGCAGGCAGGGCTAGCTTGTCAGCAGCTGGGCTCACCCGAAGGAGAAGTGGCAAAAGGTGCTCGTGGGGAGAAAGACCAATACATAAACACTGCTCAGAGGGCAGCTCTGAGTAACGGGGCATCTGGACTCCAGGTGACTGCGACTCATGTCGGTCACCAAGCGGCAGACTTCACGCCTGTGGGGATGGACGCGCCTCTAAGTGGGGTGAGGGGTCACCACACACCTTCCTGCTTCTCGGCCGAGAGCCTGGTGGCATCCAGAGAGGCACGGGCCAGGCTGCCCAGAGGGCTCCCAGAGATGACTCGGACCCGCTCGCTGCTGTTCATGCGCTTGTACTTGTTCTCCGACCTGCTGACGAACTGTGAGGACAGAAGGCACAGTGGGTGGGAGGCTGCTCTCCCTGCTCTCGCTTCCGGCCACATGGAGCTGCTTCAGTTGGACAAACTTGGACCTTGTTCCGATCCCACCTCCGCCCTGGGGCTGGGGCAGTCCCCTCCCTGTATGAACAGGGGACACCAGAGTGTGGTGGCACAGGTCTGTTAGGCCAGCACTCTGGGAGGCTGAAGCAGGAGGATCACAAGTTTGAGGTTAGCCTGGACAATTTAGTGACTTAGCAAGACCTTGTCTCAAAATTAAAAATAAAGGGTTAGGGATGTAGTCCAGTGCAGAGGCCCTGGGTTCAACCCCCAGTGACACTCAGAGGTGGCTGGAGTCCTTCAGCTCCTGGACAGTGGCCATCAGTAGTGAGCAGATGGAGAGAGACCACTGTCCCTCACCCAGCTCCCTGTGTCACCCACCCACCTTCCCTTGGGCCTCTGGGTGAGCTCGGTGGCGACTGCACTGACTCACTCCCGCTGGTGAGACACTGTGGCTGGGCCCCCCGCACTGGGCCTGTGGGGAGCTGTCTCCCCAGCACCATGCTCCTCCACCCTCCACTCATCCGGGGAACACTGCTGCCTCCTGCAGCCTGTGAAGGCCTGGTGAGGGGCACAGACCCAGCTTCCTGCTTTGCCCTCCCAGCCACAGGGAGGCAGATTCTGGGGGCTGGCTGTGTGCCTTAGGACAAGGCCCTCAAGGCTTCAGCTCCTGTGTGACCTGTGCGCACAACGGTGTGCCACCTTAGACGGCTGCCTCTCAGAAGACCTCTGACCTTGCCAGGCTCCAGCCCACCTGCCTGCGTCCACCCGGGTCCTGGGGTCACACTGCTAACCCTTTCTGATCACCTCTGCCCCAGCATCAAGCTGAAGCCTCGGAGTTCCACAATCTCTCCACTGGGGTCTGCTTGGCGCAGCACCCACTTAGGAACATGCTCATGGGCTCTGTTTTCCCATCACCCCCTGTGCTTGTCCTCTGTCATATAAGGATGCTTCTTCTTCTTTTTTTTTTTTTGGTACTGGGGATCGAACTCTTGTCCTTGCACTTGCTGGACAGGTGGTGGAACCACTGAGCTAAATCCTCGGCCTCTAATTTTTTTTTTTTTCTTTTTGGTACCGGGGATTGAACTTGGGTCCTTGAGCTAGCAAGGCAGGTGGTGTAACCACAGATGCTTCTTTTATATGAAGTAACTTCTGAAGATATCACATGATATGCTAGTTAATGTTGCTTATATAAATCCAAGCAAAAAGGTTTTTGTTTTTTTCGTACCGGGGATCGAACTCGGGTTCTTGAGCTTGCACAGCAGGTGGTGAAACCACTGAGCTAAATTCCCAGCCAAAAAGGTTTTTTTTTAAGGTTAAGTACAAGGGAAAAATCTTTTTCTGGTCCCGAAGAGCTAAAATGTTTCCATAGACAGATGAAGATTTAAGAACCTGTTTGGTTTCCCTTTTCTCCCTGGCTGCCAGGATACTGAGATAAAGCTCTATCTGAGGAACTAACCTGGCCTAGATATTTGGAATGTTTGTTTTCTCTTCCTGACATGCCATTTCGGATTTTTCTGTTAATATTTTCACAACCAAGTTGTCTGAGCTCCTTTTGGACATATGTTTTCTCAAATCTTTTCTGAAAGTGTCGTTTGCTTCCAATAGGAGCACAGACCATTTCTTGAGCTGACACTGGGAAACGGGATGAAGAGACAGGAGGCACAAGAGAGCTGCGAGTGGGCTGTGCACAGAGAGCACTGCTATTTTGGTGCAGCCTTTTCTTACCTGGAGGAGCTGGCCGAAGAGGAAACTTGCTCTGGAGAGGCGTGGGCTGACCCGGGGGTCGCTTGTTGAAAGCGGCTCTTCAGGCTGCAGGGTGTTCTGGAATGAGTTTATCAGTAGGTCAGGAGCAGTGGGGCCCAGCTGGGGCCCGGCTGGATCCATGGGCACAAGAATGCTGCTAGAGAAGCAGAGGACACCCCCAGGTTCCCTCTGCTGAGTGCTGGGCAACCTGTTCCAGCAGGAGTGGGGGCAGCCAGGAGCCATGCTCCAGAGGTGGCTTTCCCTGTGGTGTTGCAGACTCACCCGGAGCCCCCGCAGGGTGTGGTGCACCGTGTCTGCCTCCTCCCGGTTACCCCGGTGCATCAGGCGCTGCAGCTTGACCAGCAGCAGCTGCTGGGCCCTGGGGAGCAAGAGGGAGGCATCCAGGCTGGGACAGAGCTACAGCCAGGGAGCGCTCAGCCTGAGGAACTGGGACAGCATGGGCTTTTGCCTCTGGGGGGCCCTGGCTCAGGATGGGGTCAGGGCAAAGGGCTCCTGTCCCCAGTTGGGGCTCCTATGCTGGAATCTGGCCAGATTCTCAGGGCTGGCCTTGGGGCTATCACCATTCGGAAGCACAGCTAAGGTCTTAGAGATGCTTTCCATCCTGGGAGGCAGGAAGGTTTCCTGAAAAAGGAGGAACTGGGACTTCATGGCCCAGGAGGCAGAGGTGTGTGCTCATAGCACCACCAGCCCCTGACTCCATGGTGCCCCGCCAGGCCCTGGCCTCACCGGCTGTAGCTGGGTATAGTGCCCATGTCCAGGTCATGGTCCGTGAAGGGGTCGACCCTTGCACACAGCCACTCGTGCCTGTCCTGGTACATGGTGTCACGGACGTGCACAATGTCGTCACACTTCAGGGACATGGAGCAGGCATCCAGCTGGCTGGAGATGTTCAGATTCAGGCGGATGTAGAAGGAGTCTCCCGATGTGATCAGGCCCTCTGCCATGTCCCTGAGCAGCTTCTGGTACCCTGGGCAGGCAACAGTCCGAACAGGGCATGTTGATGGGACACCAACCTTAGCTGAGGGGCCTTCTTGGTCCATTCCCCACAAAGCCGGGGGTTGGGGCAGGCATTCCTGCCTGATGATGTCATTCATGGGTTTCCCTTTTTGTCTCTGCTGCCAGGAAGCTCAGAGCTGAATGTGTCAAGTTGCAATGATCACCTGCATGAGCATTTCTGCCGCAACTGCCATACCTTCCTCACCATGGGGACACACATTTGCTTTTCATTCTCCGTTTTTCCATCAACACATAACTTATATAACAGTAAACTGCATAAATTCTTAAATTTTCTCAAATGCATGTGTGTGGGTAGTCTCCTCCCAGAACCTGCTCTGTCAACACTTCCCAGGGGTGACTTTCATCCTGACCACTATTCCCCAAGCTAAGCTGCAGCTCACTGCACAGACATGGAGCCAAACAGTACAGGCTCTCTCCCTTCTGGTGGCTACTATTCCACGTTACCCCTGTGAGATACATTTAAAAGGCTGCCACGTAGCAGTACTGTGGTCCTTTTCATTGCTGCATAGCACTCCACTTGTGTGCAGGTATCCATTCTCTTGTGTACATACTTGGACTTTGGGGGAAGTTTGGGGCTATTCTGAATAACTCTGCTGAGTTTTTCTTCTACATTACTTCTGGCAGACATACACACATATGCATTTCTCTTGGATACATACACAGAAGTAGAATTACCAGGTCATGGGTTTGGATTATCTATACATTTAGATTCGGTATATACTGCCAAATGGCTTTCTAAATTAGTAAGATCTAACGTGTGGTTTTAACCTTACTTAAATGTCACTTTCCTTTTGAGTAGATTTTGGCAAATACATTGGAAGGAAGGAAGGCCCGGACTATGACTATAATAAATACAGCAAGTTCTGAGTGAATGCTCATGACATAAGTCCCTAAATCAGCCCCACATGCAGAGGGCTGCATATGACAGCAGAAGCTAAAGCAGTTCTGCTCAGCCCCAAGTAGCTCCTCAAATGTGCACAACACAGAAATGTGCAGGGACATTTCCACCACTGAGTCAGTGTTCCTTGGGGCTGTGTGGGGAAACAGGCTTCCCCATGGGTCCTTCTGTGGCAGCCTGGCTGTGCCCTATTGCCAGACCCAAGCCACGTGCTCCCTGAGCTCCCTGCACCCTGGACAAGTTAACTTGCCCCAGAAGTCCGGACCGCAGGGCTCGCTGCTGCCCACTTCTGGGGTCGCTCGTCACACTGCTTCTGTGGCCCTGCTGGCCAGCGGTCAGGACCCCACCCAGAGTTTTGTGTGGGCCTAACACGCCAGGCTGTAGGAGTGGGGGCACCTGTCCTACGTGTAGGGCCGACCTGCCCGTGTTTGGGGAAGGCACCACTGTCAGCCTCACTGCAGGGCACTGCTGGGAACGGTGTGAGCCGCTGGAGAAGCTATTTATGTTCTGCTGAAACATTCATGAGCCCCGAGGTTAAAAATAAGACCCAGCTGCAGAAATAATCATGCAGGAAAAAGCAGAGGTGAGAATGAGGACTCAGACTTCGGGAAATGGAAACAAAGCTCCGTGTGCACGGGGTGGGAGTTGTGGCAGGGCAAGAGGAGCCAAGGCTAAAACCTTCCAGGGCCTGACGAGAAGGGAGGCTGAGGCCCAGCTGCTGCCTGCAAAAGGCCAGGAAGCCCAAGAGGATGCTCACTTCACCCCAGCAGGGAGAAAGGTGGGCTGGGCTGTGCCTGGTGAGCATCCTGAGGCATCCTGGACAGCTGGGTGTGGACATGGCCAGGTTGAGACAGACCAGCTGCTCCTGGTCACCTGCCTGCTCCCCTAGACCTGCTCCCTTGGGTCCCCTGATGGTGCGGGGACAGCTAGTTCTCTGCTGAACAGAATAGGAGGTGTGGGTGCTGGGTGGTGAGGTCCCTGCCCAGGTGCAGGCCATCCCCAGTGTGAAGTGGTCCTCCCAGGCTCACCTTCGTGGTTAGCCTTGTAGTGCAAGGTGACAGGGCCACTGCACCTCTGGATGGTCCAGCGGGCCTCTTCCTTCGTGCACGTGTCCAAGGGGACACTCTGCCTCTCCCCTCTGATGCAGCCTTCCAGCTGGACAGCAAAAGACCTGCGTGGGTTCTCACCATTGGCCCAGCTGCTCCACCCCAGAAACAGGAGCACCCTTTCCCCCACTGAAGGGGAGAGAAGGGCCTGGAGGTACTGATGCCTGGCCACCCTCCCTCCAATCCCTCCTCCTGGTGTAGTTCGAGGCCCAGGGTCCCCTCCACCAGCAGGGCACACAGAGCACATGGCACCCAGGCACCCAGCCCTCACCAGCAGCAGCTGGTGGCCCTCACGGAGTCCTGCCTTCTCGGCCAGCGAGCCCTGCTTGACCACGTGGACGAAGCTTCCTCGTGCGTTGCCCCCCAGCAGAGTGAGCTGAGTGAACAGGCCATCACCGTTGACTGTTGCGTGCTGCACTGATGGCCCCGGACCCCGCACCTGCCCCACAGAGGTGACCGAGGGCCGGAAGGGCCTAGATGGGAAACAAAGTGGTGGTCAGGCAGCAGAGGGGTTAGGGTTAGAATGCCTGGACACACTGCAGAGCTGGGAGGGGCTGCAGTGACACAGCTGCCCAAATTCCCCAGACACTGGGGCCTCCTGGCTCCAAGTGAGTCACTGTCTCAGCCCCTTGACTGAGCACATCGGGGGACAGCCACCCCCATGCTGCAGTAAATAGACCTGGAGCTGAGCTGCTCTCACAGCCCACAGTAGCCACAGAAGATGCCACCAGCACCTGAGCTGGCCACTGCTCCATCCCATCCTTGCTACACCCGGGATGCTGTGCAACCACTGCCCACTGGGCCTATCTGGCAGGAGTCTTGCTTCTTGGGCTCTGCCACACTGGTGGCCCTGGGCAAGCCCTGCCTCTGCAACCTCGGTTTCTTCCCCAGGACAATCAGAGGGTCTGATGGCAGCAAGGGGGACTCTAGGATTCCAGGACTCTGGGGAATGGGGTGATACAGAGGTCCCTCTCTGTGGGGGAGCAAGGAGGTGACAGGCTGAACCTCCTGTACCTTTCCAGAGAGAACTTCCGGAACATGAGGTTGACCTGCTCCAGGTCGTAGGCGTCCAGGCTCTCTGACTGGTGGGAGGAGGAGGAGGAGTGGATGGAGGGAGGGCCGAAGGAGTAGCGGTCGTGACTGTCATCTGCAGAGGAGCGGGGCCCATCAGGACCTGGAGAGGCCAGGGGCACCGAGGGCTGCCTGGGATACCCTTGCAAGGATGGCTGGGAATGCCCAAGGGCAGGAGGGCCAGGCACTGGGGGTGGCTTTGAGCCCCACAGGGCTGCGCCCCCATAGTGCCAGGGGCAGCTGGTGGAGCCCCTGCACCCCACCAATAAGAACATCCACCTCCCTGCAGGAGTCCTCTCTGATTAAGACCATGGACAGATTCTGGGTTTTAAGAATACCCTCTTGGTTTTGCCCAGGGAGCTCCCATTAGCAGTTGCTAGCTCTGCCTTTGAACTAGGACCCTTGGTTTTCATTCTGGGACCCCCTGAAGGCCTCACAACCACCCACTGCTGCAGAGACCATGGGCCTGGCATTCCTGTCCCTCCTCACCAGACATAGAGAGGGAAGACATCCCCTCCACACAGCGTTGGCCATCTGTGGAGGGATGTCTGAATCCTGCCCAGGCCTGATAACAAAGGCTCTCTGGAAAGGGAATTTTTCCCGACACTGCAGAATACTTTGGATGGCTGCCCAGGATCCTCTGCCCAGTTTCCCCTTACCAAAACTCTTTCAATTCTTCTCATTACGCAGCCTCGATTAGGTGCTAACCTCTCTTTAACACTTGATAGCTTCTGATGGTCCCCAATTAAGGAGGACCACTAATCTTTCCTCTGATCTGCTGGCAGCCCGGAGGGTGAGGGGCAGGGTGGGGCAGAGGTCCAAAATAGAGAGGCTGGCAGGGTGCACCCCAGGGCTCTGAGCCAGGCTTAATGCTGCCAGCTGCAGGGGTCTGGGGATGCTGCCACCCTCCCAAGGGGCAGAGCCATCTCGATGTTCCCTGTTGCCCTTGTCCTTCAGGTTCATCCAGATGCTCCCCAGGTTTGGGAATCTGCATCCAGCCGCCCCACGGGTTCCCAGCTGTGACACCACAGTGTTCATGCAGGCAAGAAATCGGGGATGGAAGTCTGTGTCCCAGGTACCCAGCAGGGGCCTGTGAGGTGTGCTGTGCTGAAGCAGACTTCCTGGCTGGGAGGGGAGGGTGGCCAGGGCTACACATGCACCCTCAGGCCTGGAGAACACGGGTCCTTGCTCTGGCTTTGGGGTGGCCCACCTGGTGCCAAGGGAATATCGCCATCCCCAGTATCTCCCCAGTGCCAGTGCTGCCACGGGGTCACTGCGGCACTGTCCCACAGCCTGGGTCCCCGGTGTCTGCTCCTCCCTCTCCAATTCCAAGGGATGGGACACACTGAGGCCTGCTGCCGCCTCGGCTCTGACCCCGTGTTCCCTACTCGTCTCAGGCAGGCTGGCAGCTCGACGTGCTCCCTGCTTACGGGAGCTTCTGCATCCAGCCGCCCTCTCTAGCTGCGCTTTCTGGCCTCTGAGACCCCATTTCTCCATGTCCAGAGAGTCAGCAGCACTGCTGGAAGCAGCCGTGGAGATCGGATGACACTGGGCCACGCGTGCAGGCTTAGTGCCTGGAAGTGCTGGGCTCCAATGCACGAGAACTGCTCCTTTTAAAGCTCAGATCCTCTTCTGGTCTTGCTCAGCAGCCGCACAGGCCTCGGGGACCTGGGGGACTCACGTGACCTTGCACTCCAGCCCTGCCTGGAATGTACCCCGCACCTGCCCCATGGGCCCACCACGCACGTGCATGCTGTTTCCTCAGTGGCCGTGCTGTCACCAAGGCACCTGTCACCCCTCTCAGATCCAAAGGAACCTACCGTCCAGCTCTAAGGCGTCGAACCCGCAGCTGTCATTGTCTTCTTCAACTGCACTGCAGGACACAAGCCAGGAGAGGGCACTTGTGAGTGTGTGTGTGCAGGGGGAAGGGGCGGGAAGCTTCTGGAATGTTCCAGCTTTCCAAGAAGCCTTGGTCTGGAGCAGCAATGTGGGGCAGAGTGGGTGTTGAGGGACAGGCAGGCACAGGAGGAGGAGGCAGGACCAGCAGTGGGCGTGAGGGGGTGAGGGGTGGCCCGCCCAGGCTCGTAGTCCAGCAGGTGAGGAGAGACCCTAGGTGCTCCTTGTTTCCCCGAGTTCTGGATCCCCATTTGTGCTCAGATGAGCCTAAGGGAGCAGGAGGGAGTGACCTCCCACTGCCCATAGGAGGCTCTCGAATAGACCTCAAGGTCTTCGAGAATCTACCACACCTCCCCATGCCGGCTGGAGTGGGGTGGGCCCTGGAAAACTGTGGGGTGGCTCGATGGGATCTCCAGGACAAGGCCACGAACCCAGTCCCTCCACTAGCCCTCGCTCTTGGCCCTTCCGGAAACCATCACCACTGTCTGACTTGGAAAACAGCAGCCTGACTGGATGGACCATTGCTAGATGCAGCCCTGCCGAGCGGATGGTTTTAAGGGGCAAGGAGGGTGGGGGCATCTGTGGGTCTCTGGTTCTGGTAGAAAAAGCCAAGCTCTGGTGCCACAGGACCCAAGAATGGACTTCTGGGCAGCACAGGGCCAAGGGACACTTGATAGCTGGTGGATGACCCGGAAAAAGCTGCTCGCCTGCTCTGATCCTCGGCTGCCTCATCTGCACAATGGGTCCCTGTGCCTCCCCCGCCTTCAGGGTCGCCACAAGGGCGGCTGGGCTGTGAGTGTGCTGGGCGGGAGGCAGGATGGGCGGGTGGGTGGCTGTTCACCTGCGGGGTGGCGCGTCTTCTTTGCAGCGCCTGACGATGGAGTCGTTGCCCGGGGGCTCGGCAGTGATTGACATGATGCTGCTCCGGCTCCGGTGGGGCTGCTGCACACAGGCACACATGGACGCGATTCAGGGCCCGGGCATGTACGCACTAAGGCTCCGAGGGCATAAATATTAGAGATGTGGAACTAAATTTAACTCGGATTCATTCCTGCCCACAACGCAGCCATCGTGGGCACTGCAAGCCAGTCCTAGGCAGCGGCGACCTTCAGAGGAGGCTTGCGCTCTGCCTGGGGCAACCACTGAGCATGGAGCACATCTGCTCCCCTATCTGCTCACGGGGAGGACATGGGGGTGGCTAGTGACCTGCACTGGCTGGGCCCTGTGTTCCTGCTGTGCCTGCTCTGGAAGCGATGACGTATGGGGTGGGTGGCTGCTGGAGGAGGGTGACCTGGGGAGCCAGGCCTGCAGCACCTTGGAGTTCGGTCCCCAGAACTGTCACTGACAGGACTTGGTCATTATAGAACCTCTGCCTCCCCCAGGGCCTGACTGGGGACGCTGAGCTGACATGCTTCCTGGAGCTTCCCTGGGGTTAGAATTTCTAAACCTGTACTTTCCACTGCCCGGCTGGGGTTGCTGGGGGTGGTGACACCAGGTTTGGGGCTTGGATGTTGCCTGGGTCTGCCCAGGTGGCTGGAGCCGAGGACTGGGGGGCACTGGGTCAGCGGAGGGGCATGAGCCTTGGCTCTGCTGCCACGGCACCTGCAGCTGTTGGTAGCCCCCTGCCCAGCCCACGACTCTCCCTGGCTATTGGAGCTGCCCAGGCTGAGAAGTTGTGGCAGAATTCTGGGCTGCCTGTGCAATTCGCTACAGGCCCTCTGAGGCCCATCTCCTCCTCCCACCAAGTGTTAAATTGGGAAAGGAGTTGGCAAGAAGGTGTAAATACATCGTGAGGCCTCTGAGATATCTTTAAACAAACACCAGGAAGGCCCGGGGTGTAGAGGGAGGGGGGCCTAGCTTGTGGGCTTGGGCTTGTTGAGGGGAGGGAGGTGGCCAGGCCTGGAGGTCACGGCTGGGGCCCAGGCTCGGCTGGCATGGGGGAGCAGGCAGCACAGAGCCTGCAGCTTACCATCTTGGAGAAGGAGCTGGTGATGGGCAAAGAGCGGGCAGAGCTGGGGCTGGCATCTGTGGTGTCGTCTCCGAAGCCCTTGACTGTCCCCATGGGGGCAGGGAAAGGGGAAGGAGCAGGGAGGGTTGGACGCGGAAACAAGGGAGGAGAGAAAAGGGAGGAAAATGAAAATCAGAGTCACTGGTCAGCGCCCCAAGCCTCCTGCTGACACAGGTGGCAACAAGGCCCCTTCCTCTTGGGGGCGGCCTGGCCTGCACTGGTGTCTGAGGAGGAAGAGACCCCTCAAGCATCTCTGGTTATCTCCCTGCCTGCTGTGGCTGCGAGGGGGAACTGGGCTTATTCTATGACATATCCCTGCCCCAGCCAGGGCTGGGCCCAGAACAGCCCCAGTTAAGGCTGTTTATCACTTATCTCTGAGAATTTTTTCAGTGGTCCCCATGCAGGGTCCCTGGTTGGCACTTTTGGCAGAATGATGCCCACGTGGAGCATGAAGTCCAGCAGAGGGGGGCCAATCTGTCACCTCCTGAGCAAAGCCTCCTTCCATGTCCACCAACCCTGTGCTCTACCAGGCACTGCCCAGGCTGTGTGCCCGGTCCCAGGCCTTGTCTGACAGCTCTGCTTTTCACCCTCCAGGCCCAGGGAGATCTGCCTAAAGCCCAGGTCTGGACTCCTCACTCTCTTTATACCCAAAGCCACCTGAAGGCCTTACCAGGCTTCAGTCCCAGAGCTCTGTGCTTTGGGATGGCAGGTCAGCTTTCCAAACCCCAAGCTTCGGGTACATCAGGGGTCCTCCCCAGGACTCTCTACTGATGCCTACTCTCCCCTTCCAGGCCAGTTTAACTGTCCCAGCCCTTCTCTGCCCCTCCTGCAGGTGGCCCTGATACTGTTCCCTCCTCACTGTGGCTCAGGGACATCTTCTAGAACCTTGTAGCACCTAGGCAGTAGGAGCTCGATTCCCTTTGCAAATCCCCCGTGGCTGAGCATCACTCTGACTTGCGGTAAGGACAAAGGAGAATTCTGAGGAAGTGTGTCATGGAGAACTGGGGTTGTGGATGGAGCAGCAGCCTCAGACACCAGGGATGATGGCACAGACCTCGGCTCTTGGGCCAGGAGCAGGCTTGGTGGAAAGAGAGGGACCGAAGAGGGGCGCCTCGGAGATTAGGGCCCATTGGATGACAATGATCACTGGTGCCTGATGGACCCCCTGCCCCCCGAGCCCCCCAGGCCAAGCCCGGATGCCCCACTGGGCTGATGGCTGCATTGGGAGGAAGAGATGGGCCGAGAAAGGCAGTGACAGATGAGGATGGACGAGAGGGATCCGTGCATCTTGCTGACCTTGAAAATCAGATGCTCGCTTGAGGCTGATGGGGGATTTGGCTCTCTGCAGCTGAAAGAGAGAGAGGAGGAAAAACAGGACAGAGGACACAAATCAAACAAGGCCCAGACACATGTCACCGGAGCTAAGAGAAACCAAGCACAGCAGGGTGAGACTATTCTGCTTTATGTCCTCGGGCCACCCGGGTCGTATGCTGGAGGCTTTTCTGAGGGTGGGACTGGGTGTGAGGTCTTCCTGGACCTAGCTTGGGGAGCTGCTGGTAAGGCAACCTCCCTTCCAGGGAGACTCAGCCACCCAGATCACAGATGGGCAGGGGCACTGGGGAATGGGACTGAGCCACACTGCTGCAAGACACAGGAGACTTCCGGAGAGGAGCGTCGCCATCCTGGGCCCCTGGTGTACCGAGCCCTGTGAGGCCCCAGGGTGGGAGAGGCAGAGAATCAGGCCTGAAGAACTGTCCCGTTCGTTAATTTATTCATTCATTTATTTATTCCATTCTTCCCTCCACTCATTCATCACTCATTGAGGGTTAGCCATGTGCTACATGGACTACACTGGACGCTGAGCGAGAGGACAGGATCACTGCTGTGACAGCAGCTTCCAAATGGGGCCTGGCGCGTGACAAGCACTCTAAACTTATTTGGGGAATAAGCAAATGAATTTGGGAATAATGCTCATTCCACCCCTCGCTTTGTACTGGTGTGGGCTTCACACTGAGCTACTCCCCAGACCTTTTTGTCTGTTTGTTTGGAGACAGGGTCTTGCTAAGTTGTGCCAGTTGGACTTTCAAACTAGCAGTTGTGATCCTCCTGCCTCAACCTCCCAAAGCACTGGGATTATAGGTGTGTGCTCTCACGCCTGGGTTCTCTTTTAAAATTTTCCATTATACTTTTAGGAGAAAGGGAATCACTAAGAACAGAAAACAGGTTCAAACCACAAGTTGGCATGGTTTCTGTTTCTCAGGCTAAAACAAGTCAAGTCACATCTAGGTGTCTCAGACCTGGGCAGCACTGTGCATGGTCTAGGGGGTCTCCCACCCTCAAGGCTGCCAGGGAGGCCCTGCCATCGTGCCCTGAGCCCACACCTGGATGCCCTTCAGGTTCATCCTGCGCCGAGGTGGGTGGTAGGGTGGAAAGTACTTGCTGTCTTCTGGTGACTCCTCAGAGGTGGATGAGTCATCAGCTTCCTGACCATTGGTCCTGGGGCTGGCATCCCCAAAGCTCTGTGGGATGATGGTGGCTGGCAGGTTCCGGGGAAGACTCTGGGGACAGAGAGACACCAGTGCTGGAGACAAGAGTGAGCAGCCGACAGTCAACTGGACAGCTGGCTGATGGCACATCATTCCCTCAGGCACCTGAGCTTGACACTTGTCTTCCTTCCTTTCTTTAGATGCCAGGGCCTACCACTCTAGCTCAGTGATCTCTCCTTCCCTCACCTTCCTGTCCCTACCTCTCTCCTACCAGGGTCTGGGCCCTGCCCTTGCCTTCCTATGTAGTAGCAAAGCAGCTGCCCCAGGCCATCTTGAGCCATTTCACTTGCATGCCTTGACTAAGGTCCCAATGTCCATCCCTATCTGAGCAACAAGTATAGAAAATATTGTGGAAGCTGGGTGTGGTGGTGCACAACTATAACCTCAGCACCTCTGGGAGGCTGAGGATCACAAGTCTGAGCCCAGCTCAAGCCACGTGGCAACTCTGCCATGTCTCAAATATGAAATAAAAAAGGGCGGGGATATAGCTCAGAGTGAAGTTCCAGGGTTCAATACCTGATGCTGGAAAAAACGCACTACAATAATAAAAAACAGTGCTTGGTATATCCTGAGTGTTTTCTAGCCATTACCTCATTTAATCCTAAGTTCATATTGTTAATAGTCACTGTATACAAAATAAGAGGCTGAGTCACAGGGCACTACGCAACCTTGGCGTGCCCTCCGAAGTGCTCTCCTGTACTTCTCTACACTAAATCCCTCAAAGGTGCCAGAAGAGCTGCAAAGACACTCAACACACTTGGTGCACCGTTCCTGCTCCCTCCTCCCACTCTGCTGTCCCCAGTCAGCAGAGCTGCGCGCCTGCCTTCCTTTGGGGCCTCTGCTCATGCTCCTCAGGAACTGGGGTGCTGGTCCCACCTTTCTTCACCCAATCAGGTGCCTTTGGCTGCATGCGTATATTCAGCAGATACTCACAGGCATGTCCCCTATGCCTGGCACTGGGCCGGGCGTTGGGAACAGGAGGACCTGTAGGGAGCGTCCATGTAATCATAAACTGTGCTAATCATTTGAAGGAGAGGTTGAGAGCATGTCACAGTGACTGTGGTTTCTACTGTGGGGCTGAGTGACTGTCACCTGGCGACACTTCAGCAAGACCAGCTGAGCAGATCTGGCCAGGTGAAGTCGGAGCAGGAGCATACTGGGTAGGGGCCACAGGCCTCCAGGGAGTACAGGCCTCCCTGGGCCCTGGCACTCCTTAAATTTGGAGTTGACAGTACTGTGTTGAAAAGCCATGTTCCTGTATTTGCCTTCTCTGTAGGACTCTGCAGTCTCTGAGGGGGGTGGGTGGCTCTGATCAGACTCCCCAGGGCTCAGCCACTCAGCTGCCTGGGTCGGAGTTCCTCCTTTGTAAATGAGAACGGAAAGCACAGTTTCCCTGCAGGATTGTTCTGTGGGTTAAATGGTGCCAGCACAGTCCCAGCCAGGAGGGTACCCTGGAGATCTCCGAGGACAGTGATCATGATGTCATCTGGATCAAGGGCAAAATTCATTCATTTCTGGGTGCCTGGGGTCATAGGCAAAGGCACTCTGCAACTCATACTGTCCCTTAGGAGTGTCACTCATGGGCACCAGCAACCTTAACCTACTGGTATCTTAAACCTGATGACCGTGCTCATTGGCAGGCGGCCTGAGGAAGGGCCAATGGCCAGCTGTGGTCAACTGGGAGGGGTCAAAGGTCCTGATGGGGAGGTCACTTGGTCCCCAGCTAGGATGTACCCAACCCAGAATTGTACCTGCACCTTTTAACTCCAAGACGAGTGGCTTCTACTCAGCACTATAGAGACATGGAGTCAGAGGACATGGATGATTCTGAGCACAGGAAGGAAAGATACTTCCAGCCCCAATGTGCGAAGAATACCTGCACAGGAGGTAGAGGCCCTGGCCAGTCATGGGCTGGTGGTGGGAGGGCACCGGGCTGCAGCCCACCTGGTCAAGTGTCCCGCTGTCCTTGGAGAGGCGCCGGAGCTTGCTCTCTAGGTTGACGATGCAGGCCTCCCGCCGCACCATCTCAATCCGCATCTCATCGTTTTTCTCCTCCAGCTCACGAATCTGCTTCCGGTACTTGTCTTTCTCGATCAGGCACTGTGAATACTGGGTCTGAGCTTCGTCTCGGGAGTGGAAGGCCTATGGGGGTGTTGGATAAAGGCATGTTATGGGTGGCATATGGTGTGAATCCCAGAAGGCTCACTGTGTAGAAGGCTTCATTGCCGGCTGATGGGGGTTCAGGAAGTCACTGGATCATGAGGGCTCTAACATCATCAGTGGGTTAATTCACCGTGAGGACCATAATTCCATGGCATTATTGGGAGTGGTGGAAACAGGAGGTGGGGCCTAGCTGAAGAGAGTGGATCACAGAGGCATAGTCTTGGGGACTCCATCTGGTACCTGACCTCTTCTTCTCTAGCACTTCCCCTTTCTCTGTACTTCCTAGTTGCCACGTGCCCTTCCACCATGATGTTTCTGCTTAGTCAAAGGCCTAACGCAATGGAGAGGCCCTGAGACCATGGACTGAAACCTCTGAAACCATGAGCCAAAGCAAGCCTTTCCTCCCCTACACTGACTTTCTTAGGTATTTGGTTATAGGGACACAAGTCTAACAGAGGCCGCTTTGGTGCCTCAACCTGACGATACCAAAGTGGTCCTAGGGACACACATCCACTCCAAGCCAGGTACCAGCCACAGTGTGGGGCTGCTGCTCACTTCTTGACCCTGACTCTGGGTGTTTCACCCATTCCCTTCTTCCTTAGTGCCATCCCTGGACTAGGCATCCTGCCTTGGTTCCCTGCCTGGCACTGTGTGAAGAGCATCCATGCATATCATTTGGAGTCTACACTCTGCCCCTAGAGGGGGTACAACTGTGGCTATTTCCACTTTACAGATGAGGACACTGAGGCCTCACGGAGCAGCCTGCTTGGATCTGAACCCCAAATGGCTGTGGATTCTGAAAGACGCATAGGATAGGATTCATCTTTGGACTAGAATTAGGAAAGATGGATTCCTGAGCAACCCTGTGCAGTCAGTGCCATCACACTGGTCAAAACTTGCTGAGGGAGCCCCGTGGCCTGGGGCAGAGGCCCCAGGGTGCAGCCTCCTGTCCCTGCACCTCAGGTAGGTATACCTGGTCCCGCTCACGCTCCACCTCCTCCAGCTGCAGCATGACAGTGGTCATGCGGTGCTTGTACATTTCGCAGTCCTTCCCCAGGGTTGAGCACTTGAGCTCCAGGTCCTCCTTCTCCTCCAGATACTGTGAGTGACAAAGAAAATCAATATGTGCATCAAGCAATCTATAGGTCAGGGCTAACAGCTGTTTTCTGGTGGTGCATCCTGTGGGCTGGAGCTGGCCTGTGCTTCCTGAGCTGGTGTGGTCAGAACATGGCCTGTCCTTCTGAGAGCCAGCTGCCTGACTGACAGAAAGGAACTTTGGTACAAGGTAGTCAATCTCACAGGAATGGATGAACCTACTGTGTGACCGGTAATGGGGTGCTGGGTGCTGGGAAGCATGGGGAATTGATATCAGGGGTCAGAGCTAGTCCTTGGAAAGGGCCAGTGGGCTCAGTGTACTCCGCTTGGAGAGCGGACAGGCTGAGGGTACCGGTTGGCCAATGCTGCCCCCAGCACCCCCAGGGCTCCTACCTTGTCCCGAAGCTCCTCAGCCTGGCGGACCTCCTCCTGCAGGTTGTAGATCTTATTGACCAGCTCCTGCCGGTCCTCCAGTGCTTCCTTGCGGTCATGCTCCAGGATGTCCAGGATGGCTTTGTCTGAGTCTGGCAGGCTGCGCTTGCCGGCCTGGGTGGGCAGGGAGGAGGGTGTGATGGTGCTGGGACTGGGGCAGTGGGGAGCAAGGTGGACAGGGAAGGCAGGGACCAAAGAGCCAGCCACACTCTCGGAGAGCAGAAGATTTTGTGCCAGGAAAGCAGAGGCAAGAAGAAATATCTCTTGGGGTCTTTAAGCAGCTTATCATTTAAGAAGTTTATCACCTGGAAAGAAGCATAAAACCTACTTCTGCTCAGGAATACTCAGAGCCCATTGTTCTCCCCCAGCTCTTCTCAGAGCCTAGAGGAGCACCAGCTGCTCCTCCAACCCCTTCGGAGGCAGAAACAAAGGCAGGGCTGCCCTGCTTTCCTGATGCCGTCCCCAAAGTATCAACTAATCTGCTCTGATTAAACTGGGATTCAGTCCCTGCTCTGAAACTGAGCCTGCCCCAGGCAGCCCATCCTGGGGATCATGCTGGAGAAGTACAGGGGATGCTTTTACTTTCCTTCCCCTGCAGTGTATTCTAGGATGTTCTGTCTCAGTGTTGAGGCCCTCCATATCCACACATGATTCTGGGATGGCAAGTCAGGGAGAAATTTGAAAGAGCCCTAGCGTGTAGCTGAGTTTCTTGGGATCTTTAAGAGCAAGGAGGCTTCCTAGATGTACTTTTCTATCCTCAGGGCTGGGGAATTGATTTCTGCGTGAATGGGGATTTTCATGGAGTATGTCAATGAAAGAAGCGATTTTGCAAGTGTGACCTCCTGTGATGTCATGTTTCTCATAAGGAGGCGGTTATGGTTCAGATCTAGACATCCCCCAAAGCCTCATTTGCTCTGAGGTGGGAGCTTTGGAAGGTGACTAGCTTGTGGGGGCGTTTACAGCCGATTTGCTGGTGGGAGGCAGGGTCTGGTTGGAAGAGGCAGGTCACTGCAGACATGACCCAGAAGGTTATGTCTTCCTTCCCAGCACCTCCTTTGCCTCTCTGCTTCCTGGTTGCCATGAGGTGAGCAGGTCTCCTCCCCTCAGGCCCTTCCACTATGCTGTTCTGCCTTGGAGCCAGCCAACTATGGACTGAAACCTCTATAAACTGTGAGCCAAAATGAACCTTTCCTCCTTTAAGTTGTAGCTGTCAGGTATTATGTCTCAGTGACAAGAAAGTGACTAAGACAGAGATTGGGTGGTCACCTCACAGAGGAAGAAAGTGTGGTGCCCAGGGATGACCTTCGTTGTCCCTGGTCCTGCAAGCTGAGACTCTGGACCCACACCCAGGTGTGTCCAACCCACTTCCCCTTCAGGACAGACAGCAGCTCCTCACCTGGATGATGGACTGCAGTTCCTGGATCTTCGTCTTCAGCATTTCATTTTCTCGCTCCAGTTCCAGGACCTGCTCCTTCTTGGGCCGACTCTCGATGTCATTCTTCAGCTTCAGAGACTGATTTCTCTCCAGCTTACATTCCTCCTCCATCTTATTCAACCGGTGCTTTAGTTGATCAATCTGAAACACCCAAAGGAGCCAAGGGGAGACTGCGGCTGGTGAGGACTACAGGGAAGAGCAATGCTTCCAATGCTTCCCCAGGTTTCGCTGGGGTTCCAGCACAGCCAGCAGGCCAGGGTACAGGGAGCTGTCTCCAGCAAAAGACATCACCATCTCCTTGCTGATGGACAATTCCCAGTTAGTTCATTTACACTACTTTTAAGTGGCTATGTGTCTCTTAGAAAATTCTCTCAGGGAACTGTTGCCGAAAAAGTTACAGGTCAGGACAAAATATACCCAAGCTGGTGTCTCCCTGAGGTGTGTTACTTATTTCAGTGGCCTTTCAAATGGATCCCTGGAACCCAGGGATTCCTCTGAAGAGCCCTAGGGTTATGGAAGGGAATGAGGACATGGATGCCACCCTAACTTCATTCTCCAGCAGCTCTGCTTGTACATCTTTTGTCATCTTGGACTTTACACAAGACTATTGGGAAAATTGGTACTGTTGTTAAAAAACAAAACAGCTTGAAATCCACTGACCTCTAAGTTCACAGGATCTCTGGCCTAAAAACATGTCCAGATTCCATGCCAGGATGGGTGGCTTCCTAGAGGAGGCAGCTACTACATCTGAAAATGGCATAACTGGAGATGTACTGAGTGTCATCCTCAAGAGTTTAGCATCAGGAGCTGGGGCCAGTAGATATCTTGATCCCTTGTGAGTAAACCTGTGTGCTTCCCCAAACTGGCCTTAGGAAGCATCCTGAACAAGACTGTGCTAAAGGGCTGTGGGGAAGAATAGAGGCACTGAAGGAGTGGATGTAATTTTCCACGTCTAGGATTGTGAGGAGAACAGCCTCGAGAAATCTGGCAGGTAGAAGGCAGTGGCTTCAACAAAGAAAGGTCTGGTACTGCACTTCTGTGGCTCAAGAAAAAGGTACATAGAGGGAAAGTAGCCTGGGGCAGAGAAATAATCCAGAGACTCAGCTGGCTGGATGTCCTTTCAATTCCACACACACTTTCTCATTATTAACACATCTCCAGGGAAACATAATACAGGAGAAAGTTCCAGGAGAGAAATTTCTAAGTCCCTGTCAGAGGTTAGTTTCTCTTTTTAGTCATGCTGAAAACAAAACAAAACAAAAACCAAACCAAACCAAACAAACAACCAAAAACCTCTTTAGGATCTCCGAAGATCAACCCAAGTCCTGGGCTGGGTCCATATCCCCAGTTCCACAAAGGTTATCAAAGACTCATGGTGCAGAAGCTTGGGAACCCTAAGGGCGGATAGGGCAATCCAGGGCCAGCTTCCTTATTGTCACTTACAAGCAAAGAGACCTGAGGCCAATAGCTAAGTAAGTGGTAAGGCTAGAAGCCAGAATCTGAACTCAAACCTACAGGCCTTTACAGTTCATGCTCTTAGCTGAAATGCTCTACTGTCTGCTATGCCACTAACTCAATTCACCTGCACTCTGTGGATTGTTTACTGATCTGTCTGCCTCACTAAATTGTAAGTGACCCAAGCAGAGCTCAGGTTATTTATCCCCGTGTCCCTCACAGTGCTTAGCACAGTGCCTTACACATGGCAGGTGCTTAATAAATATTCTGAGAGTCTATTTTCTACCCAGGAGCCAGAGTGATCCTTCTTAGATATAAATCAGCTGTCACTCCTCAGCTCTCAATCCTTCAGTGGCTTCCATCACAACTAGAATAAATTCCAAAGTTCTTACCGTGCCCTCATGATGTGGACCCCCGCCATCTCTCCCACCTCCTTTTGTACCATTTGTTCATCTGGCTCCAGCTCCAGTGGCTTTTCTGCCATTACTCAAGAAAAAAAGGAAGAGAAAAAAAAAAAAAAAAAGAAAGAAAAAGCCAGCGCCCCACCCCCACCCCCTTCAGGCCTTTGTATTTGCTTTTCTTTACACTGCATGGCTGGCTTCTTCTCTTCAGATCCTTACTTACATATTCCCTTGTCAGAGTCCCTATAAGATGGCATCCTTCATTTTCTATCCTGACTCCCTCTTCTCTTAGTAGCACTCAAACTATGAGGTATCTATGTATTTGTTTTCTGATTATAATGTGAACTGCATGACGACAGGGTCTTGGTCTGGCGATAATCTATTCCTGGAAATGAGCCGAGTTCATGGTGGGATTCAATAAATACAAGGAAAGAATGAACGTGGCGAATTCCCTCTCTTTCTTCATTTAGGCGGTAAACTCTTTAATCACGTCAATCACTTGGCTGGTGGTTTGTTGGCTGATAAATGCATCGACGACCCCATTGTGCCAGGAACCATGCTGAGCTTTGTGGATACAGACCTTATGGACAGCATCATGGCCCTAAGGAATTTACCTCCCACAGGACAGGCGCAACATCCATTTCCTCAATTTCCCTGCATGCCACATGACCGGGTCTCTCCGTATCCCACTTTCTCATCACTATGCCTGGCACAGGATGTGTGCGCATGTCTGCACATGTGCAGAAGTAATCTGGACCCAGTAAGTTCACTGCATCTTTGTGCGCATGCGTGCGCAAGCGCAGAGAGGATCAAGGGCGCAAAACCAGAGGCTCTAAACCCGCCGAAGTCAGTCTGCTCATGCACACAGTGGGTTTAGATCTCCCTCCCGCCAGTCTCCTGTCATCTGGCTGGGTAGGACTCTCTGGTGTTGCCTGTATGAGCAGGTCGGCATGTGCCCCTGTGGTAGTACTGAGCCCCAGGGACATTCACTTGTCCCTCCCTCAGCTTGGCGAGTAGCTCCATTGCCCCTACCTCAAGTTGGAGGTCTCGGCTTCTCATCACAGCCATGTTTTTCTCTTCACTGAGCTGGGCGTAGCGCATGGCCAGGTTATAGTTGTCGTCCTTGACCTTGACCAGCTCATCATTGTAGCTGTCCCGCTCGTCTTTCATCTTGTAGTACCGGTCCTGGAAGGTCAGCAGCTCCACCCGTGTAAGCGTCAACTGCTTTTTCTCATCCTCCAGCTGCCGGGACTTGGCCAGCAGCTCGCAGCGCTGCAGGTCCTTGGCCTTCATCTGCTGCTGCAGCTTGATGACTTCGTTCATCAGGAAGTGCGTGAGGCCCTCGTGGCCCTCCTCCACTGCGGAGAGGGGCACCCTGTTAGGCTCAAGGGTGAGGCAGGGGCCATTCACTCAGCCACTCACCGACACTGTGCTGAGCTCTTACGCCCATACACCCACCCCCACAGTCCAGATGATGGCAAAGCCACTTACCCACAATGGTGGAGAATCTCCGGGTGGGCTCTTTCCCAGTCACCAGTTTATACAGTTCTGGGTAGTAAAATTCTAGGCTCTCCAAGAAGACCACATAGCCTCTTTGCCCTTTGGTGTGTAGAATGTCTAATAATCGGCCTAGAGGAAAGACCACATCACTCAGGAGAAAATTATATATCTGATTGGGTGCAAATCTCCACCTTCAGTCTTACCTTGCATTTTCTCCTTCAATAACCTTAAAGAAGCTAGATAGTCTCACCATGTTCTACCACTCCTGAGTTGGACCATGGAGTCAGATAATGTAACCAAGGTACCAGGCCCTTGGCATGGGTTCAGGGAATGTTCGTCTTTTGATAATCAATTGGTAGAACTAGGATTAAACAGAATTGCAGGCATGGGAAGGAACCAGCAATTTCGAAGAGCTTCCCCATGACCAGGGTTAAATTATTCATACAAGCACCTGCTCTTCTGGGATTGAAGGAAGTTAGAAGTATATGAAATAATATATGGCTCCCTGGGATTCAGAGCAAGAGGACAAATATTTGGGTGGGAAGCTTTTAAGAAAAGTCAGAGGGAGGAGGCATAGCTCCATGTTTTTTGGATTTTTATTCCACAGCCTGGAAACATCTTAACCTACTTTTACTCTTCCCACTTGTTTACAGTTTCCATCCTACTCATGAAGGTTTGGATGTCATTTGTCCCCCAAAAGTTCATATGTTGGAAGCTTGGTCCTCAATGTGGAGATACTGGGTAGTGGGACCTTTAGAGATGGGACTTAGTGGGAGATCCTTAGGTCATTTGGGGTTGTGCCCTTGGAAAGGATGGTGAGATTCCGATCTCTCTCTGGCTTCCTGTTGGAGATGTGATCTCTTCCTCACACACACACACTCCTGCCACGATGTGAGACAAACAAGAGGGCCCTCATCAGAGCTGAGTTGATGCTAGTACCATACCCTTGAATATCTCTAACTGCGAGCTAAATGAACCACTTTTCTTTATAAGGTTAATCTGCCTCAGTTATTTTGTTCTAGAAATAGAAACAGGGTAAGACACTACTGATTCCACGTATTGTTTACACTTTATGGCCTTTCCTTAAACATTCTTTTCAGATATTTTCCCCCTTGAGGTCTTAGACTTTATCTTTTCCCCAAGAAGATATGATATAAATAAATTTCATCTTGTGTCAATCCTGTGTTTGAGGAAGCTGCTTGGAGCCCTGTGTTAGAAGGATTCCAAAGTTACATTCAAACCCAGTGGGAAGGCATGCTGTGATTAATTAAGGATGTTGGCCACGGATGCAAAAGAAAGTTACAGCATACGAACCACTTATCATCAGTCACACTGCAGGACCGTGATTTCCAAACCTTTTAAACTACAGTCACAAAAAGAAATAAATTTTACACTGTGACCTAGTGCCTATATACACAGATAAGTATACAAACATATATATGTGCACACCCACACATACATCAAACTGAAACAAGTTTCACAAATATGCAAATTACTTTTACTGAGTATTATGGAGTTCCACGGCCTCCCAGGCACTCCAGAAAAGCCTGTGGATCCCTTCTCAAAATAATATTTAAAAAAAACTGATTAAATACATCTGGTTACAAAGAAAGCCAATTATAATACAATTACCAGATATTAAATAAATCTGTGATTCAGTAATAAATGTGCTACTTTTAATGCATTGAATAACAAGATCTCTTGGTAGGTCTGATAACTACTGTAATTTTGAGGGAGAGATGAGTGTAAATGGTATTTTAAGACACCTGCAAAGCTGTAATGTGGGATACAGAAATATATGTAGTTTTTATTGTTGACAGTGTTGCAGGGATTAGTAATCACTACCGGGATTTGTTGCCTGCCACCATTCATAGTTGAAGGCAACGCTACAGTTTAGTTTATGTTTGTAAAATCAAGATGTAATTTCCTCCCTCTCTAAGTTCATGGGCTTTGAATCCTGTATCTTAGTGGGCTGACAAGTGTAGGTGGTGGTCTGTGGACCCACGTTTGAAAAATCCCTGGCCTAGAGAAACCCCAATTTGGGACAGCTAGGGTTGGCCCTCCTTGTGCCCCAGGGGGCTCTTCAGGTTACCTGCCCGGTTGATCTTGGATGGCAGCATGGGGGCGCTAAGCACTTCATCTTCGTCTTGCTCATCAATGACCTTGCACTGGCGCAGGTAGGGGGTGAGTTTGGCCGGGTTGATGTAGCGGCTCAGCATGTGCCGATTGCATTCCACGTTCTCCCACAGGGCGTCCTCCTCGTCCTTCAGCGTCTCCATGTACTCGTCCATCTCGGACCCGCCTCCTTCGGACAGAACCTCGCGTGGTTAGTGCCAGCACCTTCCCAGAACACTCCATAAGCTGCTCTAGCGCGAGCTCACAAATATAGTGTTAAGTTTTTAAAAAAGTATGATAGAGAAAAGTACATCTGGCATTTTACCTTTTAGCTGAGACAGGGGCAATGAATATAATATAAATGTATTTTCCTTATATACTAATCGTGAACAATGGAAGGACGGGCCATACAAATTTTAAAAGGTTGTTTATTGGCGGAGAGAGGGAAAACTTGGCCATTGGAGTATACTCTTCCCACCTAAGGTTTTATCTTACTAAATATATCTTTCCCCAAACAACAGTAAATTGTTTTAAAACTTCACATAGATGGTATTCTACTGTATGTTTCCTTTTTCATTTGGCTTTTCCCCCCTCTGTGTTTCTTTGAGATTTATCTAGGTGGATTTGTTTCATTTATTTTTTAAAAACAGCATTATTGAGATATAATTCACATACCACACAACTGCCAATTTAAAGTATACAATTCAGTGTTTTTAAATACACTCCTGAGGCTGTGCAATAACCACCACAGTCTAATATTTTAGAATATTTGTGTCCCCCTTAAAAGAAACTCACAGCTGGGCGAGGTGGTGCAGCCTGTAATCCCAGCACTCTGGGAGGCTGAGGCAGGAGGACCCCAAGTTTAGCCCAACCTGAGTAACTTAGTGAGTTACTGAGAACCTGTCTCAAAACAAAAACGCAAAAAAGAGTTGGGGAATGTAGCTCAGTGCGGAGGCATTGGGTCCAACACTGAGTACTTCCAACAAACAAACAAAAAACCAAACAATCCAACAAGCCACCAAAACCCATAAAACCAAACCAAAACCAAAACAACCACAACAGCAAAGAAACCACAAAACTCATACCACTAGCAACCTCCTGATTTCCTTGCCAATGCCTTCATTTTCAACCACTAATCTACTTTCTGTCTCTATGGATTTGCCTACCCTGGATGTTTAATATACACAGAATCATAAAACGTGTTCTTTTGTGACCAGCTTCTTTTAGCATAACATTTTCAAGGTATATCTGTGTTGAAGAATGTTGTACCTCTTTCCTTTAAAAAAGTTTTACTGAGATATAATTCACATGCCATACAATTCACCTTTTTAATAAGTACAATTCAAGGATTCAAAGAATTGTGCGACAATCACCACAATTAATTTGAAACCATTCCTGTCCTTTCAGAAAGAAACCTCACACCTTCGTCGGGCACTCTGCCTCTCCCCCTAAATCAGGCCCTTAGGCAACTGAGCCAATTGCTGTCTCTACCGATTTGCCTTTTCTGGATATTTCTTATGAAGTCTTATATTTATAGTATCTGTGACTGGCTTCTTTCCCTCAGCTTTCAAGCTGTAGTATGTATCAGTATTTCATTTAAAAATTGCCAAATGATTTTTCATGGTGTGAATAGAACACATTTTGTTATCCCTTCATCCATTGATGGGCATTTGAGTTTTTCTACTTTTATTCTATCATGAACCTTCCTATACAAGTTCTCATGTGGATTTATGTTTTTATTTCCCTTGAGGAGATTCATAGGAGTGGAATTCCAAAGCCATACAGTAATTCCATATGTTTCACATTTTGAGGAACTGCCAAACTGTTTTCCAAAGCAGCTGCACCATTTTACAGTCCCACTAGTAATGTGCTAGTGTTCCATTTTCTCCAGTCTTGCTAATAATAGTTATCCTCTTTGCTTATATCATCATTATGCTATAGGAAGAGAGGTGGTATCTCATTGTGGTTTTGATGTACATTTTCCTAATGACTAATGATGTTGAGCATCTTTTTATTGGACATTTGTGCACAGAGATAGGAAGGAATCATTAAAAAATATGGTGAAGATTTAAATTTTTAAAATTTATTACAGTAAAAGACACGTCAGCATTAATTCCCCTCAAAATACTCCCCTCCCCCTTTGAACACAGTATCCCATCATTCCTGGCACTTTCTGAAGCGGTTCTGGAAGTCCTTTTCTGCGACTGTATTTAGTTGTGTTGTTGTGGCTGCCACAATGTCCTGAATTGATCCAAAACATTTATCTTTCATGGCCATTTTGACTTTAGGAAAAAGACAGATGTTGCCTGGTGCCAGATCCTGTGAAGAAGGTGGATGAGGACACACTGTCATGTTTTTGTCAGCCTGCTTTTCTGTTGGATGGCACTTGGCAACAGTATTCACTGTGTTTTTGATCACATCTTGTGAAGACACTTGGGAAAGAGAACTTCCACAATGGCTTCAGAAAATGGTAAGAATGATGGGATGAATGTGTTGGAAGCCAGGGGGAGAATTTTGAGGGGGATTAATGGTAATGTGTCTTTTACCAAAATAAATTTAAACATTCACCGTATATTTTGATCACACATCATATCTATTGAAATCCTTTCCCATTTTAAAATTGAGTTGTCTGTGTTTTTATTATTGGGTTGCAGGGGTTCTTTATGTATTCTGGATGCAAGTCCTTTATCAAAACACAAAACTTGTGAATATCTTCTCCCTTTCTGTCATGTGTCTTTTTACTTTTTAAGGGCAATGTAGCATAAAAATTTTAAATTTGATGTAGTTCAATTTGTTTTTTCTTTTCTTACTTGTGCTCTGGAAGGCATAAAATAATTGTTTAATTCAAAGTGAGGAAGACTTATTCCTATTTTTTTTTAGAGTTTTATATGTTAGCTCTTACATTCATGTCTATAATCCATTTTTAGTTAATTTTTATGTTTTATATGAAGTAGTGATCCAACTTCATTGTTTTATGTGTGGACACCTGGTTGTCCCAGTCTAATAGGTCAACAAAACAAAACAACTCCCCCTGCTCCCCCAGAAATCCTTCTACTCTTTCTCCATTGAATGATTCTGGCACCTTTGTTGGAAATCAACTGACCACAAATATAAAGGTTTGTTCCTGGACTCTCAATTCTATTCCATTGATTTATATGTCTCTCTTTATGCTAGCACGACATTGTCTTGATCACTATTGAGTTTCGAAATTGGGAAATATAAGTCCCCTAACCTAGTTCTTTTCAAGTCTATTTTGGCTAGTAGGGGCCCTTTTATAATTCCATTGGAGTGTTAGTTCAGTGAATCCACTGAATATGTAGCTCAGTTTGGGGAATATTACTCCCTAACAACATTAAATGTTCTGATCCATGAACATGGGATATCTTTCCATTTATTTACATCTTTAATTTCTTTTAGCAATATTTTATAGTTCTCAGGGTATGATATAATTTACATACAAGGTTTGTGTGTAAAGCGTTTGTCCCCAGGGTGGCACTCCTGGGAGGTGCTATGGGCCTTTAGGAGGTCAGGCCTTATGGAAGGTCTTTATATCATTGGGGGGCATGCCATCAAAAAGGATTGTGTTACCCTGCCCCTAACTCAAACCATAACTGCTCGCTCTGATACATACTTTCACTGTGATGTGCCACTGTCACCAGAACTCCAAACCAATAGGACCCCAAACATTGAACTTGAATCTCCAGAATCATGAGCCACAATAAACTTCTCTTCACTTCATAAGTAGCTTGTGTCAGATATTCCATTATAGTTACAGAAAGCTAACACAGTATGCAGGTTTTGCACTTCTTTTGTTAAATTTTTCCCAAGTATTTTATTATTTTGATGACATTGTAAATGGGAATTGCTTTCTTAATTTCATTTGTGGAGTGATCACTGTTGGTGTATAGATACACAAATTCTGAAACCTTGCTGAAACCATTTACTAGTTTTAATAACTTATTAGTAGATGCCTGAGGATTTTCTCTACATAAGATCATGTCACCTGTAAATAGAGTTTTAAATCTATCTTTCCAATATGGATGCCCTTCATTTCTCCTTCACACCTATGTCCCCTGGCTAGAACTTCTAGTACATTGTTATTTGGAAGTGGAAAGAGTAGACATTCTTCTCTTATTCCTGATCTTAGGGGGGAAGTATCAGTCCATTCACCATTAGGTATGATATGAGCTGTTTTGTTTTGCTTTTAAATGGATAAAACATGTTATCAGGTTAAGAAAGTTCCCTTCATTTCTAGCTATTGAATATTTTTGTCATGAAAAGATCCTTGATTTGATTCTGTCAAATGCTTTCTCTCAATCTATTGAGGCTATCATGTGGTTCTGTTTTTTACCCTATTGATACGGTACACTGCATGAATGGACTTTCAGATGTAAAGCAAATCTTGTATTCCTGGGATAAATCCCACTTACTCATGGTAGTGGCTTCTTTTTCTTCTCCTTCATCTCCTCTCTTTTTTTTTTTTTGGTATCGGGGATCGAACTTGGGCCCTTGCGCTTGCACAGCAGGCGGCGAAACCACTGAGCTAAATCCCCGGCCCTCTTCATCTCCTCTCTTATTCTCTCCCTTTTCTGAGGCAGGCCCTCACTCAGGTTGGTGTCAGACTTGCTGTGTCGCCCAGATAGACCTTGAGCTTGTGAACCTCCTCCCCCTCAGCCTCCCAAGTGCTGGGATCACAGCACACACCACCACATCCAGCTCAGTCATGGTATTTACTTCTTTATGTGTGTTGCTGGATTCAGTTCATTAGTATTATTTAGAAATTTTTTTTGGACCCAGGGATCAAACTAGGGACCTGGTACTTGCGAGGCAGGTGGTGGAACCACTGAGCTAAATCCCCGGCCCATTATTTAGAATTTTTACATCCATATTCATGAGAGACACTAGTCTAGTTTCTTTTCCTGTGATGTCATTTTCTGGCTTTGATATCAAGTCACACTGACTCATAGCATGAGATGGAAAGTGTTTTTTTCTCTTCAACTTTTGGGAAGAGTTTTTGAAGAATTAATATAATTTCTCTTGTTAAGTAGAATTTATAAGTAAAGACACTGGCGTATAGACTTCTATGAGTTACTATTTACTTTATGAGTCACTATTATTTTCATGGATTTAATCTCTTTCCTTGTTGTAGGTCAGTTCATATTTTCTGTTTTTCTTGAGCCAGTTTCAGAAGTTTGTGTCATCCTAGGAATTTGTCCACTTCAGCCAAGCCATCTAATTTATCAACAATAATTGCTCATAGTTTCTTTCCTAATCTTTTTTGTGTCTGTAAAGTTCAGTTATAATGTTCCCTCTTTCATTTTTCTTTCCAATAATTTAAATTTTCCTTCTTTTTTTCTAGTCAGGCCAGCTAAAGTTTTCTCAATTTTGTTGATATTTCAAAGAATCAACATTTTTTTTCTCATGTTGGGTATTAAATCCAGGGACTTCACACTGAGCTATACCTCTAGTCCCTTTAATTTTTATATTGAGGCAGGGTCTTGTTAAGGCACTAAGTTGCCCAGGCTCTCAAACAGCTGGCATTATAGCATGTGTCACTATACCCAGCTGAGAATCAACTTTTGATTTAATTGATTTTTCTCTACTCTTTTTCTATTCTCAAATCAATTTATTTCTTTGCTAGTCTTTATTGTTTTCTTCTTTCTCCTCATTTTGGGTTTAAGTTAGTCCTTTTTCTACTTTTGTAAGGTAGGAGGTTGTTTGTTTCAGGGCTTTCTTCCTTTTCAGTATAGGCATTTATAGGTATAATTTTCCTTGGAATATTGCTTTAGTTACATCCTGAAGGTTTTGGTATATTGTGTCTCCACAAACATATTTGCTCACTTCTAATTCCCATATGATTTTCTAATTTCCTTCACAAATTTCTCTTTGACGCATTGGTTACTTAGGAGTATGCCATTTAACTCCCCCCCATATTTGTAAAGTTCCTAAATTTCCTTCTATTATTGATTTCTAACTTCATTCCATTATGGTTGGAAGACAAACTCTGTCATTGTGATACTTTCAAACTTATTGAGGTTTGTTCTATAGCCTAGAATGTAACTTATTCTGGAAAATGTCTTATGTTGTGGTTGAAAATATGTGTAATTCTACTGCTATCAGATGGAATGTCCCGCAGATTTCTGTTAGGACTACTTTGTTTACAGTGCTGTTCAAATCTCCTGTTTTTTGATCTTCTATCTAGTTGTTCTACCCATTATTGAAAGTAGGGCAATAAAGTCTCCAACTATTATTGCTAAATTGTATATTTCTCCTTCCAGTTCCCTAACCTTTGCTTCATGTATTTGGTGCTCTGTTAGATGCACATAAAATTCCCTGGTGGGTTATTATTATGAAATGTTCTTTTCTATTTCTAGCAATATTTTTGTTTTAAAGTTTATTTTATCTGCTATTGGTGTAGCCATTCCAGTTCCCTTATGGTTGTTGTTAGGATGGTATATATCTTTCTGTCCTTTTATTTTTAATCTCTTTACATTTTTTAATCTAGAATGTGTCTACTGTATACAGTATACAAGTGATCTAGTTTTTAAAAGTCCAACTTGATAATTCCTCATTTTTGATTGGTTTATTCTTTTTTAATTGTGTATATTATTCCATTGTAAGAATATACAATATTTTATACATTCTGTCATTGCTGGATATTTAATTTCTCCCCAGTTTTCACCTGAATATTTAGAAAAAAAATGGAAACAACTGAATTATTCAGCAGTAGACATTCCTGATCTTTTTGCACTACAGGGTGCTCAGTGTGCATTTTAAAAGCACATGGTAGCTGGGTGTGATAGTACATACCTGTAATCCCAGGATTCTGGGTTACTGAGGCAGAAACATGACAGTTTGGAGCCAAGGCTGGGCAACATAGTGACTTAATGAGACTCTGTCTCAAAACGTGAGAAAGGAGTGGAGGATGTAGCCCCGTGCAAAAGCCTTGAGTATAATCCCTGGTAACCCCTACCCCACCCCCACCTCCACCTCCACATATGGCTTGCTCAGTGCTGTAAGCACAGGAGAGAACTGAGAATGAGGTGCTAAGAACTTATGCCCTGCAGGTCACCAGGAGCAGCCTAGGAAGCAGGGGTTCCTGTCCTGCATGGATGAGGCGCTGTGGATGGCATGTGAGACCATAGGTACGGGGTGCTCAGTGCTGCAGAAATGCTCTCTCCCAGCCCAGGTGGTGAAGCCGTCACTCTGGCAACCATCAGCCAAGAAGGAAATGACTAGGTGACATCTGTTTTCCCAAGCAGAGATGAAAGGGGCTTCCTGCCTCAGAGCAAGCAACCACAGACCTTCAGCCTTGCAGGAGCCACGATACCAAGAGCACTCTGTGCAGCACGGCTATGGGGCCACCACGGGCTGAGTGGTCCCTGGGAAAGCTGGCCAGCATGGGAGCATGTGGTAAGCACCACGCTGGGCACGGAGGTAGCAGAGGCATTTCCTGCACAGTTCCTGACCTTGAGGTGCTCAAGGTTCAGTGCTAGGTGTTGGCCATCTACACAAACAGCTGCAATGTGACATGCAAGAGGCAGCCCAGACCCACAGAAGGGGTGGCAGGGAAATTGCCAGCAGAACAGGAAGTGCCACCCTGTGCCAACACTGCCTCTGACCCTTCATAAAAATTGTACCACAGCCACCCAGAGAGGTGCCGTGATCGTCCCTGTTTTGTAGACAAGGAAACCCAGATTCAGAGAGCCTAACAATTCACTGTAGGTCACACGGCAAGTATGAACTGGGATCCCACTTAGACCTCCCACACCAAGACGCTCCTAGGACTCCTTGCCTTGGGTCAGGGGGGGCTTCTGGAGCAGGTGTCTGCTGGGCAAGGGGGGGCTGTGGTACACTGGGCCCAGCTGCCCCCATGGGGAGCCACGAAGAGTCAGGACAATATTGCATCTGCTGCCCAGCAGGGTTCAGCTGCAGACTTTTGCCAGTGGCTGAGAGGGGCTTTTGTCTCTAGTAGGCCTGAACACCTGTTCACCATGGCCAGGTCTCCCTCCCCACTGTGATCCCTGGAGAAATGACCCAAGTGCATCAGGGGACCTAGTCAGGAGGGTGGGTAGAGGTGTCACAAACACTGTCATGTACGGCAGGGTTGGTAACACATTCCATGGTAGCATCCACTACTGCAGTGACAACACTAAGAGACACAGCTGTGTGCAGCAGCCCGGATAGGACTCAGGAGCATGAAGCTGAAAAATAGAAAGTCACTGAAGGCACAATACAGTCACTGAAGGCTTGTCCAAACAGGCTTCAAAGCACATCAAATAAAGTTGGGTGTGGTGGTGCACACCTGTAATCCTGGCACTCTGGGAGGCTGAGGCAGGAGGATGGCAAGTTGGAGCCCAGCCTGGGCAACTTAGTGACTTAGCGAGACCCTGTCTCAAGATGAAAAAGATGGAGGATGTATCTCAGCGCCAAGGTACTAAAGTCAATCCCCAGTACCACAATAAAACACCCCAAACAAACAAAAAGTCACATGCAACAAAACTCTGCTGTCCAGGGCATTCAGAAAAACTGCACTGGGGAGCAAGGGGCTGGTCTGATCAGAGTGGAAGCTCGCCTTGGGGAGGACAGCCACACACATGTGACCTTGGGAGGGTACAGGGGACGTCACGATGCTGCTGTAGCTGAGGTCAGGGTGTCCATGTTGTTGTTCTCTGCCACATGGATGCGTGCTGTGCATACATCTTTACTGCGTGTGAAACGCTCATGGACAGTGGGTAGTGAAGCTGCCCTCAAAATAGAACAACATGCTTTGGACCCCATTCAGGCAGTTTTTCTCTTCCAAACACTATAACTCAGCCAGACTCAGTGCCATCACCGGGCACCAAACCAGTGGCCTGTGTCAAGCTCCGGCAGTTTCTCTGAAAACAGTTTGCCCAGAAATGCAATCTTAGATGAGGAGGCTGTGAATTCCATTGGCCCTCTCGGCTCATGGCCCATCTCTAACCTCAGTCAGAGCTGCAAAGTGTGGCAGCACTGACCCAACCTGGGTGGGGTCTGGCTTCCAGGTCCCCGGTCCTTGGGTCCCTCTATAAACAGCCCCAAAGCAAGTTAGGCTCCAGGACCGGGTTCTGCGGGGACTGCCTTGGTGCCTGCCTTTCCTGGGAAGCACAGGTCATGGGGACCTGCCTTCCCATGCCCAAAGTCCATGACAGCCACAGGCACCCTCTTGCCCTCACTCATTCGAGGCATTTATCATGTGTCCCCTCTCGCCATTACTATCAATCCCAACATCTTGATCTCAGCCTCAAGTTACCATCCACCTATTCCATGGCCTCACTGCAACCGTGACCCTGGGCTTTTCTCTGACTGTTCACCAAACAGGGCTCCAAGCACAGCCTGCTTCCTGCCCCTCCCTTCCTCAACTTTCACACTGAGTCTCAGAGAACCCCACTTGCCATTTTTCAATGTAAAAGAGATGACACATGTACAGTACCTGGCATGTGGCAGGTGCTCAATAAACAGGAGATGCGGAGCTGTCCCTGAGCTCTGATACATATACTTCCTGCTGGCTCCTGTTCTCCCTTGGCCAGTCTCCCACTGGATCTGCAGCCTGGATGCCTGGGACCTGAAAAGAGAAAGACTATCAGACCTGGAGCAGGGGTGCAGGGTAGAGGGGAAAGGGAAAGTAATAGATCAAAGGGTGGGTGCTCTGCTATGGAAGAAAGACCTGTCACCTGACAGTGACAGGTGGACCACACCTGGCAGGGGAGAAGGGCTTCTGCCCCATCCAGTGGTGTGGACATCTGGGAAGGCCACAGACCTCTATGGGTAGAGACCTTGGGTTGCCATGGGGTGACTCCCAGCCACCACGAAAGTTCTCTGCAGGGTCTGACCACAGCACCTGTAGAGCTGAGCTGCTTTCAGTGGCTACAAACTCATCAAGTTGAAGGCAGCAAGCAGTACTCTGACCTGGCAGAGCTGGCTTCGCTGTGAATCACATCTCCGGCCTCCAGCTTGCCATGGGCCTGGGTAGGAAGCCTCCGTGGTACACACACTCTAATTTCTCAAGGGTTGAATTGCTCACGGTGGCCGACAAGGCCATTTCAAATGCCAGACTCAGCTGCTCCAAGGCCCAGCTGGGCCTCTGAGCTTTTCGGAGCAGGACCAGTTCTCCTGGAAAGGAGGCCAGGGAGAGGGATGGGGTCCTCACAGCCTGACAAGGTGAAGAGGGAGGGGTCTTCCACCTGGCCTGACAGCTGTCCCAACTCCCAGAGGTCTTGGGAAGCTGCTCAAGACCTCTCTGTGCTGCAGTGACAAGGACTCTGGACACTGCTGTGTAATCAAGAACTTGCTGGTCTTGGCTTTGAGCATTAATCACAGGTGACACCAGGTCTCCCAGGGCTGACGGAAGCTGTTCCTGCTGGTGCCGTGCGGGTGGGGGAGCTGACAGAGGCCCGGGGCTGGGGAGGGACAGGGATGCATCTCTGGTGGACACTTTCTCCTTGGTCTCCTTACAGGCATCCTGTGCTGTGGTGGGGACAGGAGGCACATGGCTGCCTAGGACTGTGGCCAGGGCTGGGGAGGTTGTGAGAGCTCTCACCCCAGGGAAGGTCCACAGACCCACAGGCTGGCGAGCAAATTCAGGGGAACTGATAATCTTCTGCATTTATTAAAAAAAGAATATTTCTTTTATCAGCCCCCAGAAGAGGATTCTTATTTATTTTTAAATTTTAAGAAAGGTTTTAATTCTAAGAAAGGGAAAACAGGTCTGCACAATTGCTCTTTGCCATTCTCCCTTCCTGCCATGTCAACACAGATTGGGGAAACTGAGGCACAGCCAACAGTGAGGCTGGACTTTTTTTATTCTGGTTTTAGGACTTTGATTTAAGATTAAAGAACTTGGCCCTAAGGCCAGGGAAGACTTCTAGGGTTCTTTTTTGGTAAATCAATCTTTTGACTGCTTGAGATACTGACTTTTGGGTATAATATTGAGTAGATAGATGCTTATGTACAATCTGCTGTGTGCCAGGCACATTGTTAGGCACAATTAAAAGCTCTCAAGGACTCCTTGAGGTAGGTGGTATCACTGCCACTATCACCATCTTACAGCCAAGAAAATAAAAGCCAGGAGAAGTTCAAGGTCACAGCATAAAGGTGGGATTTGGATCCAAAGTTCTCTGATTCTCCTTAATTGCTATTGTACAAAACACTAGAATTGTTTACCAAAAAGCTTACTTTCCAAAGGGCTAAGACCAGAAAATGTGTGTATAAAAGCCACCTGTAATATCACTTCAGTACATAAGTGTAAGGCAGAACTAAGACCAGGTTCCAAGATGGCAGATGTGAGCTAGTCCACGGGGAGGCACGTGATAGGCAGAATGCACCTGCACTTTCTTTCTTTTCTTTTTCTTTTTTAAATACTGGGGATTGAGCCCAGGGTCTTCACACCGAGCTACATCCCCGTCCCTTTTTAAAGTTTTTTTCTTTTAAATTTTGAGACAGGGTCTCAAGTCACTGAGTCTCTTGCTTTGGGTTCAAACTTGTGATACTCCTGCCTCAGCCTCCCTGAGTGCTGGAGTTACAAGTGTAATCCACATCCAAGTGTACACTCGTGTCTTGTATCCTCCTTAAGAATAAACAAAGAGCCAAGGCAGCAGAAATTTTAAACCAATAGGTCTGGAAGATTAAATTGAAAAAATTTCCCCAAAAGTTCAATAAAAAGTTAAAGAGAAGGAAGATAAGAAAGGGAGGGGGAGAGAAGGAAGTCAATTTAAAAGTTCTAGTATCTGATAAACAAAAATCCCTGAAATACCTTATAGAGATTGTGAAAGAGAAATGATGTTAGAGATTGCCTTACAAGCTTATTGTACTTTCTAACTCTGTATGACTCATTTTAATTTAGCAGAACAAAACAAAACAAAAAATCCAAGTAAACATCAGAAACAACTAAATACACACCAATGGTTGGAAATATGGGCAGTGAATTTAAGTATGAAGAATCAATAGTCACCTCCATTTTCTGCACACCTTGTGTTCTATCATTTGTAATGTTGTGAGATGGCTTACCATTGTGTAAACAGAAAGTGCTGACTGCGTGCCCAGCACTTCTTAGATGTCACCTCACTTGTCCTTCACAGGAACTAAGTTAGGTTGGTTTAATTATTTCCATTTTATGGATGAAGAAGTAGGGTCAGAGAGCTGAATAACAGAGTGAGATCTCATAGCCAGTGATGGAAGAGAAGAGTCCGACTCAGCCCTTTTAGATGTCCCATCATCTGACCTTGAACTAGAGATCGAAGAGCTAACACTTATTAAGCAAACCGCTCATCTAATCAATGACATTCCTTGCTCCCTCACTTTCAGATTTTCTTCTTTATTACTTTAATCCCTCATTTTGCTGGAGCACATCCTCTAGTAGTTGTCTCTGAAAAGGTACATGGTAGTTGCTATATGCTACGCAATGTTCTATGTAGATAATCTATGGTATGTGAACTTTCCCATTTAATACATACAACAACTCTATGAGGTAATTATTCCTGCTCTTTTTATTTTACAGAAGAAGAAACCAGTGCTCTGAGAGAACCAACTGTCTGTCTCATCCTGATTCCCCAGTAGAATTTAGCATGGGGCCTTACTCTTAGTAGATCTTTGACATAAATTTATATATTTATTTATTATAAATATCGAATATTGAATAAAATAAACAATGAGATTGCTATTGGTTCAAATCTAGAAAGCTACAAGCCCTTTGGAAATGAGGGCAGACACTGGGGGGACAAGGAGGACAGACATTTTTTTTCTCTCCAAGAGGAGCCCAGCACTGAAGCTTTGGAACCTGAAGAGAGCCAGGGGTCAGTTAGATAAATGCATCTCTGACTAACTGATTTGCCTGGATGATTGGAGTGACCAGCTTGAGATGTAGGGTTTAATTATTCCAATGAAATTCCACCTATCTGAAAGGACATCTGGCAAAAAACAATATAAAAAAGGGAAGATTGTTTAGAAGGAAGCTCTACTGCCTGTGAGAAGGGACCGAAAAGCTTACAGCCTTGAAGTGCTGCCTTCTACCCCACTCCCACCCTCCAACTCCCCTTCATGCTTACAAAAAGGGCACTTACAGAAGCAGCTAGAAATTTCACCCTGCAAGGCTCTCCTTTGCATCCCAGTTAACTTGTTAACCTCTGTCTATCTCAGCTCATTCAACCGAAATGTTGACAGGATAATATTTCCCATCAATTAGGATGTGTACAGCAATCAGCAGAGCTTCACTGGTACATATTTTGAAAGCAGCAATTATCATCTTAAATTTACAGTAGAGGGGCAGACACTGCCAGCTGCCAGCCCACTATCCATTCTCTCTTACTTATTATCAGATCCCCAATTTTTTGTAGCGTTAATTGAGCCCATCTTAAAAACTGTATTCCCAGCCTCCCTTGCAGCTATAAGTGGCTGAATGACACAATTCTGCCTAAGTGAAGCTTTTAGGTGAGACATCAAGGAAGCCTCTTTAACGGGGGCAGGGGATTAGGTGAGAAGAACCTTTTCTTTTTCCTTGTCTTCCTACCTGGAATGTGGTGAGTGTGGAAGTAGGGCAGCTACTCTGTGGCCATGAAGACAAGGCCATATTCTAAAGATGATCGAATAGGATGCTACAAGAATCTTGGGTCGTGGGTGACACTCCTGGAAAGCTAGCCTTTGAGTTCTTGGTCCATGAGAAGAAGAATATCACTAGTATGCATAAAATCTGATTTTGTTTCTATTACTTGCAAGTGAAAAAAAAATCCTAACGGGTACAGGTGATATATAAAACCCATGCCTTCTAAGTCATACTGGTTCCAACCACAGATTTCTGAGCCCTTAAGTCTGAGCAAATGCCTTATATATTTGCTCCTGTTCCTTTTATCTAGTTACAAAACCAGAGTGGGCAAGTGATCAGCAGACAAAGCACTACCTGTGAGGGAGACACAAATGAGGTGCCACTGGGGGACCAGCAAGGCAAAGAGGACACAGGGATCCCCCGGGAAACTGGACCAGCAGCCTCCACTGTCACCCAGGTACCAAAGCTTCTTAGTGGGCTATACCACCTATTCTCAGGTAAGCACAGCAAAGGGGCAGTGGTTCCTGTGGATATAAATGTCTCTTTTAGGACAGAAAGAAGCATTTGCAGGAAGTAAGGGTGGGAGGATGTTGCCGATCACTGATCCAAGAGACCCAGGCTGTGACCCGACTTCTTCTGTGAGGGCTTTGTTCTCGTCCCAAGACATCTGATTTTGGAAGGACACATGCCTCTTGCATTACTGAAAGATATTGCTCCCCCCAGTTCTCATTTTTCTAACAGTACTGCAGGAAAGCTTTTGAAAAGAGCACAATTAGGAATGACAGATTTAAATTGTTCTGAAATGCGTATCGATTTAGCACATTGGCTCTTTATAAGCATTTGCCCCGTCTGGATTCCAGGGCTATGCACGCGGCAGATGGACAGCTTGGAGGCAACTCTGAGCTGGGGCGGGGCCACCCTGCCAAACCCAAATCACAGAGTGTGGTCACCTTCTTGGAGTCTTGTGAGATTCAGCTTTGATAGTAAGGAAATACTGTCCCTCCTGCTATTCCCTTTGATGCCTGGTCAGCACATCACCCTCACCCTGGAGGCTGGTGGCTGCTGAGACCACCCGCTGATTTCAATTCAAGATGCCTCCATGTTTTCAAAGGCGGACCCTCTGCTTTCCTGGTGGAGCTCTTTTCCCCTGGCATACATGTTGATGTCTTGGCTGTTGTCTTATGGTTGGGATCAGAAGTCAGCTGCAGAGCCTGCTGACCCCTGAATCCCTCAAGTTGGCCTCACGGAGAGGGGGTCATGGTATCTGGTGTGCTGTGGTTCTTCAACCAATGTCTGCTGAATCGAGTGCTCTCGAGATTTGAGGATTGGTGATAAAAACATTCTGTTGTTGTGGAATCGTGCTTAGCATTAGTTAGCTCAGAAGGAAATGATTGGCCTGGGTTGGCCACCCTAGGGTCTTGCTGGCTGCTCCAGGAGGGGTGACAATGCTTTCCTTGGGATTTCTACCCTCGTTTGCCACTCTGAGGCCTTGGGAGGAGGCCCTGTGTTGCCCTCGTGTGTCTCTTTAGCACACTTTGGCACACCGATGATTGTGAGCCAAGAACACACAAGTTTCCTTCCAAGTCCAGCCCGGAGACTCCATGCAAAAGCAACCCAGACACATAGCATATTTTTGTGCATGAGGAGGAAGGAAATGATGAGTTGCCTTTTGATCTGGAGTGTCAGGGAGGTGATGTGGCAGTAGCAGAATCAAGACACGGGAAAGTCCCTGCCCTACTCTGGAGTGTGAACCAGCATAATCCTGCTCCTGGGAGCCTTTCGGGCCGGCTGTGAATGTGTGGGCTGGGCCCAAAGGCTCCAAGAACCTTCTCAGTGAAAAGGTTGGGCCCTCCTCGAGTTGCATAGAAAAGGTCACCAGCATCATCAGGTAAGAGCCCCACCCAGAAAGCAGCCACAAGGAGAAGCAAGAGGATTCTAAATCTTCCCCTTTATCTTCTTCCCTTCCCACTTGGCTGGCACCAGAGTCCCGAGGGAGCCTGCAGCAAGGTTCAAGTGGCAGAGCAGGCGGGCCCTGGATGCCTTTGGATGTCAACCCGAGGAGTGTCTGCCAAGTCTGTGATGAGGACATCCCAGGGTGGACCCAGGACAGGGAGCGGGGCGAGCCCCACTGTTTATTCACTCACTCATTTGATTCATTCAGTATTACTACATGCAGAAGGCAGAGAAACGAGGAAGGAAAAGAAAAACTTTAGGATAAGGTTCAGGGGGGAAAAACCAAGACAAGAACAAGTGAAAATGAGACACAAATGCCCAACACAGAAATAGCCAGAGTCAAGCAAAGGAGGGGAGGAGCAGCTGAGAGCTGAGGCACTGGCGGTGAGAAATGCATTCATGGGGGAGGAGAGAGGCTGTGAGGCCCCTGCAGCCGGCGGGAGGAGGGAGAGGGAGGAGACAGCCGGCACCGCAGCCCAGCCTGGCCGTAGAACATGCGTTTATCAGTGTTAGAGACCGAACCAAGGGGCCTTACATTCCTGCATGCTAGGCAAGCACTCACCACTCAGCTGAACTCCCAGTCGGCCCTAGATGAAAGATGAGCGTTGCTCAGACAACGCAAACCAGAGGTGTGGCTCATGACTCACCATGGGATTCCTCGGGACTCAGGGCGGCGGCTGCAGCCCAGATGAGGCTGCCTCTCCAGTGAGGGGCCATCCTATCCATCACAGGCTTCCTCTGAGGCCTCGGCTATGGGCACCACACAGACCAAGCGGTGGCATCTTCTGCATTCACGAGGTGCACCGAAAATAGACGTGGACTTGATGTGGCAATTGATTTAAAATGCACTTCCCGTCCCTGGGCTGTTTCGGGAAAAGTCCTAGGAGCAGGTAAATCCAGTAACACTTCTAAGCGCATTTCTGTGCATTTGAAAAGAACTCTGCCGACTTTTTCCATCAACTGGGTCAGTAGCTGGAAAAATACAGGGCTTGGGTTTTCTTATCCTGGAGCAGGTAACGGCTTGGACTTCTGGCTTCCTACTTCGCCATGATAATCCACGGATCTATGGAGCCATGAGGTCGGGAGACAGCCCCTCAACCACAGCAGGAACCTGCCACTGCCAGGAAGGAGCCTCGCAGCCTGCTGCACACAGCCTCCCAGCTCTTCTGTCTAAAAGGCCTTCAGGTCTGGCCGAAACCAGGTGCAAGAGGCAGTGGTTCTGGGCTGTATTCAGGCCCCAGACGTCTTTGTTGTACCCTGTGTTGTTCAAGGTGCAAGGTCAAAGCTGCACTTTCTCAGCTATGGCTTTGGCGGGCAGATTTCCAGACCCCACGAGAGAAAGGAAGTGGATTTCAGGGGCTGCCGTGGGAGAGACTTTATCCAATAAGCTGCTGTCTCTGGAGGTTCCTCCTGTTGACTAAGAGAGTCTGGAGGTTGGGGTTCCATGGGCAGGGTCCCCACACATAAGGAAGATGCAGCCCTTGCCCTCAAGAGCTTAAAGTTGGAATTGCTTATTGGTGCAAAGTGACAGGTTCCTCCAAACAAGGAAAGAGGTGGGGGGGAAAGGTCGCTGAAATTCTACCATTGCTAAACAAAAATGAAGTCAAACCTGAAGAATCTTTGAGTAAAGAGGTAAGACTGACAGCTCCCCCTCACAAGCCCACTTCAAACCCGAGTCACAAACAAGAAGTCCCCACCTAGGTGCTCTGTCAGTCCGCACCCTGTAGAATTCAGGAAAAACCCTAAACCATGTTGACCCTTTTGCCTGGGCTTCTGATGTGCAGATCCCCTACCAGGTGGAGGTAGCATCTTTTAAATCTCTCACTTCTTTGTATACCCTGTGGCTTAGCAAGTGTTTTACAGACATGAGTATTTAATATTTATGAAGTGATTGATTTCCAATGGGTAAGCACTGGCTTGCTTTTCCTTGTCATAGTTCCCTCTCTTTGGCTGATGAGACCTTGCTATCCTTGTGTGTGGTGAGGGCTACAGCTGCCAAGCAGCTCCTTTGCCCTCCACTCGTGTAGGGGTTCTGCTGCACCTGCAGTTCGGAGTTCAGTGCCAAATCCTTCCTGCAGTCCCAATCAGTCACAGCTATAGTGAGAGACATCTTCCAATTTCTGACTTACAGGGACAGTCACTGTGGCACCAGGCATCTTTACTGGGGAGAGGTAGGCAAGCCAGCGGGTCCTGCACCCATGGGGCCGGCAGTCCAGGTGCTGGTTCTCCGACACCATGTCTGTGTCACTGCTGTGGCCGAGGGACCTTCTACATCTTCAAGGAAAACACTCAGGCTCTCCATGGGGTCGTTCTAGGTTTGGCTCTGTTTGTGGGATTCTAATTCTTTGAAAGCTGATAATCTGACATCAGCCTGAACTTGTGGAATTGCACGGACCTTGCCTTGACTCTCTCACTATGGAATGCAACAAGAAGGTCCTGGTAGCATCTGCAGCAGGTGAGCTTTGGGACAGACATTCCCAGACAGCCAGGTCCTGTCCCAATCCACAAAAGATGTGAGGTTGGGAGCACATGGCATCCAAGAAGACAGGGCTGTGGGAAGCCCAGACCTCTCTGTCCTGCCTGTTCATGCTTGGGTCACCTGTGACCAGATCCTAGACAATCAGGACCAGGCTGGGCTTCCCAGGAGGAGCATGAATAAGCAAGACACTGACCATGGATTGAAGGATGCAATAGCAATGCTTCATTTTTGATAGAACAGGAGGTTAAGATGAGTGCTTCAAAGTTCAGCACACCTGCTTACTCTGGAAAGAGCAACTGGACAATTTAAAAGAGCAACAACCACCACTTCTCAACCCTAGGACTGGTGGCCCGGGCTCAGAGGTTCCCATCAATGTCACCCCCTGCCTTCGGTGTGTCTGGTGGCAGCATTTCTAGAAGAATTGAGCAGGATCCCTAGGTCCAGGGCTCTTATTACTGCTATTACCTGAACAGTGAACATTTCCATTGGGATTAGGTGGGCACAGAAGCAATGTTCAATCTGCTTCAAGTTTCCAGGCTGGGAAACTATGCCAAGCAGACGCTGAGGGAGTGTGTTAGTTACAATGCATTAATTGAGCAGCCACTATGTTGGGAGCAAAATAGGTTTCTATAGCCAATTAAATACGAAGCTATGAGAGGGGGAAAGGGATGGAGCAAGAGGGTGACTCAGAGAGGTCTCTTTACTTGTAATTAACCACAAAATAAACAGCTCCCTCGTGGAATGGGGCGCCGCACTTCAATTAGCTCCATGTTATTCTGTCCCCTATTAGTTCAGATAATCAAGGGTTGGCTGTAATTAATTTATAGAATGTGCTCAGGAGCAGAGCCAAATGGCAGCTGGGAAGGCTGGCAGAGCAGTGCATTTCTCCCAAGTGCCTCCGGGAAGGACTCACTCTGGCTCAGCCTCCCCAAACAAGTCAGGGTCACCCTGGGGTGATGGGGAGGTGGGCAGAGGTCAACATAGGCTGCTTTTGTGGCTGGTGGCAACCACAGCTTCCCCCACCTTCTTCTGCTCAATCCCTGAGACTCCAAGCCCTGAAGGGTGGTGACATTTGAAATAAAAACATCTTATCCAGACAATGGAATATTACTCAGCCATAAAAACGAATGGTGTCTGACACATGGATGAACCTTGAAGGTATGACACTGAGTGAAAGAAGCCAGACACCAAAGGCCACATGTTGTGTGACTATTTATACAATGTGTTCAGAATGGTCCAATCTATAGAGGTAGAAAATAGATGAGTACAGTCGGCACTCTGCACCCATGGGTTAACCCATATCTGAGGATCAAAAATATTTGAAAGAAAAAAATTATATCTGTATTGAATCCATATAGACTTTTCTTGGTTTTATTCCATAAACAATAGATTGTAAAAACTATTTACATAGAATTGATGTTGGATCAGCTATAAGAAGTCATCTAGAGATGACTTAAAGGGAGTATGCGAAGGTTCTATGCAAACACTACAGCATTTTATGTGAGGGACTTGAGCATTCATGCGTTTTGGTATCCACGGGTTGGGTTCTGGAACCAGTGTCTCCCAAGAACACTGGGGGATAATGTGGTCGCCAGGGCCCAGGGGCAGGGGACCACAGGGGTGACTGCTAGTGGATACGGGAGAGACAAAAATGTTTGGAACTATGCGGAAGTGATGGTTGTTCAGCACTGTGACTGGACTAAATGCCACTCACTTATTCTCTTTAAAATGGTAAATTTTATGTGAATTTTACTCAGTAAATGAAGGTGTGTTTAAACTGATGAAACCTTATTACAGTAAAAGATATATATATATAGACTCTCCCCTTCAAAGTACTCCCTCTCATTTTGAACACTTTTTTTTTAGTGCCAGGGATCAAACTCAGGACCTTGCACTCGCCAGGCAGGAGCGGTGCCACTGAGCTCCATGTCTGACACTCTTACCCCATTGTTCTTGGCACTTTCTGAAGCAGCTCCGGCAGTGCTCGTGAAAACATGACAGTGCATCCTCAGCCATCTTGTTCACCGGATCTGACACCTTCAACCTCTGGCTCTTCCTCAGAGCTCAAATGACCGTGAAAGGGAAACTTTTTGAGTTGATTCAAGACATTCAAGCAGCCATGACAGGGGAACTAAAGACACTCGTAGAAGAGGACTTCGGGAGCTGCTTCAGAAAGTATCGAGAACAATGGGTAATTGAGTTCAAGGCGAGGGGCAGTATTTCAAGGGGCATGAATGACAATGTGTCTTTTACTGTAATACATTTTTAAGGTTTAATAATTCAGCATATATTTTGATCACACCATATACAATTTCCTGAGTTCAGATGCATTGGGCCCTGGCGGCAAACCCACGGCAAACAGCCTGGCTGGGAGCATTATTATCTCTGGCCAATACACAAAACAGTTGGGACTCAGAGAGGGGATATGAGGGGACGCAGGAGTTGGGGAGAAGCTGGATTTGGACACCAGGTGGTGGCCCATGGTTTATCACTGGAGGACTCCAGTGGCTTTTCAAAGGTGAGGTCTCTGGAGAAGGGGACAGTACAAAAATCTCGGGAGGATGGAACCAGAGTCAGGGGGCAAAAGGAGGCGGTGGGTTTTAGAAGAGAGGATGGGGACATGGGGCTTGTGATGGAGAAAAGGGAACAAGAACTCAGGGTTTTATTTAGCAACCACAGGTGCAGAGCTGAGAAAAGGAAAGAGAAATGAAAAGCAACACAGAGAGAGGGAAGCTGGGGCGGCGTGGGAGAGCGGGTAAGAGGGCAGGTCCTCGGGGGACTGCGGAGACCTCAGGCCGCATCCCTCCTCCTGAGCGCTCCTGGAGCCACAAGTCACCCATATGTGAACTTGAGTAATTTCCCGGAGGCTGGTTCATCGGTTTTAAAACCATTGTTGATCTTGAAACTCCAAAATACTCAGACTCACCCTTTCCACCTATCCGGGCAAGTAAGAGGGGCCAGGAGCTGAGTGATACCAAACATCTCAGATACACCCGTTCTCTTTCCCAGGCAGGCTGTTGTCCAGAGTGAGGGTCAGTCTTGCTCCTCTCCTCCTCTCTTCTCTCCTTCCCTCCCCTCTTCTTCCTCTCTCTCTCTCTCTCTCTGATTTACAGTGTAAAAATGTCTCTAAGGGAATTTGTCAGGTTGGAGGTTTGCTTGTGGGTGTTTCTTTTCACTTTCTCTACAAAAACACGAAGCCAGCAAACACAAGACCGCGTCTTTCTGATGTTTCTGCTTCCTACACCACAGCTGTGGTGGAAATAATAGCACCAGGGGTTCGAATGCAGCAGCAAGAGAATTCAGGACTCCTTACACTCAGACACCATCTCTGCCTTCTCGCCATGCAGGTGAACAATGATAAATCAGATGCCAGCCAGGAAGCCTTTTAATGGTGTGCTAATGACACAATCACCAGTAATGAAATGAGGCACCCGTCAAAATTGCACCCAGAAACTGTCGATCAGCATTACCAGACTCAGCGCTGTTAGGACCGCATTTTCTTGGTGGTGGAGTGGCAAAGCTGCTGTTCTGTCATCATCTCTCCCTTCTTGCCTTGCACTGGGAGCTCTGGAAGAGTCGATTTAGGAAGCCAGGCTTGAAGGTTACATGAGCAAGTGCAGGCTGGGGCTCCAGCTGGCAGGTGGTGACAGCTGGGATCAACCTGAAATTCCTGCATTGAAGGTTGTTACCCTCTGCCCTGAGTGACTTTAAGATAGTGAGGATGTATCATTCCTTTCTTATTTTAAGGGCTGCCTCTAAAGCCTGGATGACTTTTTCTTTTCTTTTCTTTTTTGGTACCGGGGATTGAACTCAGGACCTTGTGCTTGCAAGGCAGGCGGCGGAACCACTGAGCTAAATCCCCGGCCCCATGGATGACTTTTTCAAACCAGGGAAGACAGTTTAATGCCATAAAAGAAGGCTGTGCAGTCTCTCAGGAGCAGAGGATCTCTAGGGACTGCCAACGTCTCTCTAGGTCACAGAACCGAGGGCTTCCTGGAGCACTTCATCAGGAATTAAGAAACCACTAAGGCTACAAGAAACCTCCATCGGGAAGCAAACTCTCCTGGACCTTCTGCCTCCTTGGGAGGTGCTCAGCCCACAATGCCTGGCTTGGGCATCCTACTATTTCCCACTCCATTCTGCTTGTGGGCAGGGGTGGGCTTTGGGGGGGTGATGCTGGACCACACTTAGCAACAGGCTCATTTCTTTTCATATGCAAATCAAGCAACCCTCCAGAGGGACTGAGTAGAAGGCACTGGGGTTGGGGGAAGTGATCCATCCCAGAGCTGGCACCTCCTCAACACTGGCACTGTCCTCAGGAAGGAGAAAAAGGGCGCCCGCTGGGACAGGAGGGGCACCCTTGTTGCTTGGGTCTGAGGAGAAACCTTTGCAGCTGGGACCCAGCTCTGCACAGACCAAGCTAGGGGGTGAAGCAGCTGCTGAGATTCCACATCTTGTTTAGGAAATTAAGGAATGAGAAGGGACACGTTTGAAGCCACTGAGGGCCTGTGTAGAGACAAGAGCAAAGGGGCCAGGTGGGAGGAGGGAGGCACAGCAGCCCTCAGGATGTAGGACGCAGCTACACCAGCTCTGAACAGGCAGGGACCGGATGGAAAATGTACTCACAGGGTTTCAAGCCAGCTGCGTCCCAGCCCCGTCTCCGTGTGTTCTCTCAAATTCCCTCTCTGCTGCTTGTGGTCTGTGAGGCCCCAAAAAACGCCGAGGGTGCTGAGGTTGTAGCCGTCTGCCCCGGAAGCCCACATGGGCGCTGCACTTGGAGGCTGCAGCTATTTTTAGCAGAGGGAGGGAGGGCTGGGGGGGCGGCACACTTCCCCTTCCCCCCCCCCAGCAGAGTCTGTGGGTGACTTCAACCCCATGGAGGAGGAGGCTGGCAACCACAGGGGCCATGTTCTGCATGGTTTGCCACAGAGAACCAAAGTGGATCTGCCTGGGGGCAGGAGTGCAGGAGCAGTGGGGCCTGAGCGCTCTGGCTTTGAACTCTGGTGAGGAGGGAGCGTGGGCCTGGACCACCCCAGCGACGAGACTCTGCGTGCACATACCCTGCCCCATCCTCTTCTCTCTACTTCCACACGTCTCAGTGGGCGCAGAGCCCAGGCACCCGGACTCCCCCATCCCAGCACCAACAGGCGTCCCTTGGGCCACAATCCTCTGACAACCCGGATTTGTCTCCGTCCTCCCAGCAGCGCTTCCTGCTGCAGGCTGCCCACCTCCCTCCCTGGGGGACGCTGTGGTGCAGCCAGTGGGGAGTGGCAGGGGGCTGGGACCACCACAGAGAATGGGAGCTACAAGGGTGTGGGGAGGACAGAGGCCGGGGAGAAGCAGAAACCACCTGTTCAGCATCCAGGCAGGTGGACAGCAGCCCCTTTCCTCCCTCAAGGCGGTCGCTGACCCCCACCCCCTTCCCGATTACCCGAAGCACGAGAGTCTCTCACCTGACTCTCCCAGTCCCCACAGGACAGAGTCACATTTACCTGGGGACTCTGGTGCCCCTCTGTTTCCAGCCTACCACTTTCTGTTCCTTCATTTTGCCCAAACCTGCAGCATGATCCGTAAACTGCATAGCCACAAGTTCAAAGTGTAATGAGGAGAAGATGCCATGTCATGGAGACTCCAGGGGAGTCACAGAGCAGCCACCCCCTGGAGGGCTCCTCCTGCCCCTTCCATCCTGCCTGTCAGCCTCAAAGGCACCTGAGCCTGTGGCCTTGATCAGTCTTACTCCTTCTTGGATTTCAGGAAGACAGGACGGTGTGCTCTGTGCTCCTGCGGGTCTGACTCTTGCTTGGCACTTCAGGAGCATCAGCTGGAGTGTGTGTCAGCAGCTTGCTCCTTTTGTTACTGAGCAGTATCCCACTGACGTATGTGCTGCAGTCTGCTCATTGTCTACTGGATGGACATTTGCCTTGTTTCCTCTTTGATTGGACATTGCTGTACAAGTCTCCAAGGGGACATACATTGCCATTTCTTTTGGGAAGACACCCTGGAGCAGGACATGACTCATACAGTGGAAGTCTGCTCCACATGATAGCATTTCACTCCTACCAGCACTGGACCAGAGACCCATTTCCTTGGCAACCTTGTCACCATGTGGAGCATCAGATTCATCTTCTGTGGTCTACTCAGGGAGGATGAGGAGACAGGCAGGAAGGACCTCTCCCAGGGCCTTCGGAGAAAGCATGGCCCTACTGACATCTTGACTTTGGACATCTGATTTCCATGCTCTGAGACAGTATCTTTCTGTTGTTTTGAGCTGCCTGGTTTGAGGTCACTTGTTACATCAGCCCTGGGAAACACATACATTTTCCCTTCCTCCAGCTGTTTCTGCCAGTCAAACTCCTACATAGCTACACAGACCTCTCTTACCAGTGCCACCACCTCCTCCATGAAGCTTTCCCTGATTACCTATATGGCCCCCTACCCCAGGGCACCCTCTTGTGAGCTGCTCTGTGTGTGTGTGTGGCATTGTGGGGATGCTGTCTGCTGAAGATGCGGGGGGGTGTAGGAGGATGGGGGGAGGGGAGCACAGCAAGAAGTTAAAGGTCACAGTCAGAGCGAAGGAGAATGAACTTCAGAGCTGGGAGGGTCTCAGGCCATCACACCTACCAGACCCTATTTCACACCTGAAGGAATGGACATACAAGGGGTAAAAGTCCAGTGAGTTAAAACTACCCTGAACTTCGTGCCCACAACGTACAGGTTCAGCCGGGTCCTTTATCCAGGTCTCCTCCCATCATCTACTTGTGGAATACATCACAGGTCCTCATGTTGCAGAGGAAGGTGTGGATCGGGGGGACCCAGGCCCAGGACCCCCATGGGGAGCTAGGAAAGAAGCAGGAGTGGGAGTCATTGGCTTGCTGATCTTTCTATCGTCTGTGCTTTTCTTTTCCTACCCTGGAGAGCTGACCACCCAAAGACCAAAGAGGACAGCATCCATGACATCAGGAAGCTTACACCTACTGCACACAGCTGAGGAAGCAGCCTCACCATGGAGCTGAAGGCTTTGGGGAAGGGATGTTAACCCTGTCCCAGTGCTGCCCGGACCCTTGAGTCCCTTCCCACTTCAGCTCCCTATGGCAGAGACCATGATACATAAATGGCAGGATGACGTCTTGACATCTTTTCTCCAGAAGAGGAAGAGACTCCTGGGGTGCTCATCCCACAAGCACCTGAGGGACCTCTGAGAGAGGACAGGAGGCCAAGCTCTCTCACAGCAGCCACGGGGAATAGGGTTGCTGGAGGCCACAGGAAAGGACACCTCAGAGGCCTCTTGAAGGCAGTAGTGACTGAATCACACAGGAGAAGGAAGTGGTGTCTGGGGGCTTCCGGCACACACACCCAGGGGGTGTGAATCTGAGTGTGTGGGTGAGAAGTGAATTCTCTACTACAGTAAAAATAAAATAAAACACACACGAGCTGGCTGTACAACTTGCAGCCCCACAGAAGCTTGGGGACCCTGAGATCAACACCTGGACTTGAACTAGGTGCTTCCATGTCCAAGCCCCAAACCCCAGCCCTCCCAGAGCTGAGGGGTCAAAGGGGGGGCTCTTTTCCTTATCCCGTTCCCCAAACAGCTCAGGACCCTGCCTGTCTGAAGACTCAGGACTCAGCCTCGTCCTGGCCCTGCTTGTTTTATTTGGGTCTGCCTTGAAACTGCGGTGCACGCCCTCGACTGCTGACTCAGCCGCAGGAGCCCACACTCATAAACTCCTACTTCAAAAAGGTCCAATGATTTTATTTTCTGATCATAAATATGAAATTTAATTAGCAGTTTGCTGCTAATGAAGTCGCCATGGAAGCTGGCCTGGAGACACACAATGTCCTATAAAACAGGACCTGCTGTCCTTTTAACTCTTCCTTTCCCCTGCCTGCCTTCCCCTCCCTGGGACCCTCTTATGGCCACAGGCTTTGGGGGCCTGGGGACAGTAGAGGAAGGATAAGGAGGGGCTGTTGGTCTAGGCAAGGACTGGTGTGGGTTCTAGCTCAGGTGCCCCCTCCCCAGGTCTCCAGGAAGTCTGTAGCCACTAGTTCTGTATGGTTGATTTTGTGGGTTAACTAGACCAGGCTAATGGGTGCCCAGAGAGCTGGTAAAGCATCGCAGGGTATGTCTGGGAGGCTGTTTCTGACGGAGAGCAGCATCAGAATCAATGGACTGGGTAGAGAAGGTCTGCCCTGCCCAGTGTGGATGGTGCCACCCAATCTGTTGAGGGCTGGGTAGAAAAGAAAGGTGGAGGAAGGATGACTCTCTTCCCTTCTCCTGCCCTTCACATCAGAGCTCCTTGTCCTCAGCCTCTGGACTCTTACACACCATCTGCTCCCCTGGCTCTGAGATCTTTGAACTTGGACTGCATCACACCAGTGGCTTTTCTGACTCTCCAGTTGCAGACAGCTCCTCGTGGGACTCTTTGGCCTCCTAATTACATGAGGCAATTCCCACAGTAAATCCCCTTTTATCTGGGTCTCTATAGATCCTATTGGTTCTGTTTCTCTGACTAATACACTCTGCACTGATCCATGCCCAGCTCCCATCCTCCCTCTAAAACCCCTCTGATGGAGCATTGTCCATGGCAGGCGGGAGGGACCCGGAACAATGCAGAGTCTCTGCAGAAGAGCTTAAGGAAAAAATAGCAGAGCTTAGAAAGAGCTCAGCTACACAGTGTGATGTTAGACGTGAGTGGGCGAACAAACAGCTTGGTCCACTCTGGCTTGCTGTGGATAGGAGAATGGAGAGCAGCCAGAGAGGGCCACGTGCTAGCCTCCTGTGGGCAACTTTCAGATCTCTCCATGAGCAACCCCAAGGTCAGAAGGACTGCACCTTCCCTCCTTTCCACTTCATATGAAACACACAGAACCCAAGACCTTTTCTTCCAACGTCTGCCCTCCATGTCTCTACAAAGTAAGGAATCACAGTGCCCACAGCTTGCAGGATTTGAGTCGTGACTGAACGCATTTCTAAAGAACACACCTGGAATGTACTAGGTGCTCAGTAAATGGGATTTCCCATTTTCATCATCCTTGTCTGAGTTTATTAGTTAAAGGCAAAATCCAGAACTCACTAAAGTCTGAGGGTTCATTGAGAGGAAATGGATTTTTCATTCCATGCATACTCAAGCAATGGAAGTTCAAATGTGATTGTAACTCTTCCAAACCTGCTGGGGAAAAGCCAGTGTTGGCCAGCACAATGCCAACACCACTGAAGTGTGTTCAGAGCTTCTGTGTGACTGCATCTAAAATCCCAGTGTGCACAGATGGCATGAGGATACAGCCTTTACCCACACAGAGGTCACGCTCGTGCACACCCTCCTATGTGCCCTGCATGCAGGAGCAAGTGCAAGGACTCCTTCCCACATGTGAATCCTGAGAGGGGTGGGGGACCCACGTTCACTCTGGATAGAGCGAGCAGCTTTAGACTTAGGCTGTAGTCAAAGGACAAATCACTGTATTCTAGGGAAAAGCTTATGGTAGAAGGTACTAGAGGAACTTTTTCCTGCTTGCTTTTTAAAAAATGGATATATATTGCAGTTCTGCAGGCATTTGGGTTTTGGCTCTGAACAAGAAAGAATGGCTCAGGTTTGGCCACTGTGGTTCTGTGGGGATTCTCCTGAGGTCATGACTGAGAGGCTGGGATGCTGCAGCCCCAACAGGTGGAACTGTCAGCCCCAACAGGTGCAGCTGGCTACATCGTGGGTGGGGGAGATGGGTTTGTGTAAACCAGGCCCCTCCTCTCTTCTCACGGGGTCTGAGCAGGTCCCTGAGCACACACCAAACTCCTTGGCACTGTGGCTGCAATCTCAGCCTCGCCTGGACTTTCTAGACCTGCAGCCTTGGGCCACACCTGGACCTTCCCTAGCAACCTTCCATGCATCTCTGCATGACTCAGGTGACTCAGGTACACACCCTGACTCACCCCTCCCCGTGTGCAGACACAGCTACTATAAAAAGGTCAAAGTTTTGTTTTGTTTTTTGATGGTATTGGAGATTGAATCCAGGGCCTCTGCACTGAGCTACATCCCCAGTTCTTTTTATTTTATTTTTTATTTTGAGACAGGATCTTGCTAAGTCACTAGGTAGCCCAGGCTGGGCTTACACTTACGACCCTCTTGGCTCAATCTTCCAGAATACTGTGAGTCAACACACCCAGCCTGTGGAAGATTTAATGAAAACATGAACATAATAAGGGAATAGAGATGAAATGAACACTACCTAAAGAAAATTCTAAAACTAAAGATTCGAATATCTTAATTACAAATTCAACAAATGAATTTAACTATTTGGCCATTGCAGAAGAAAATATGAGCAACAGAAACTACATAACCAAAGTATACAGAGAAAAGGGCTGAAAAGAATGAACAGAAGCCAGGTGCAGTGGCACATGCCTATAATCTCGGTTATTCAGGAGGCTGAAGCAGAAGGATCACAAGTTCAAGCCCAGCCTGGGAAACTTAGCAAGACCCCATCTGGGGATGGGGAGAACAAACAGAGAACCAGTGAATTGCTGGGATAATATCTAGTAGTCTAATATTAGGAATTAAAGTTCTACCAGGAGAAGATACAGAGGCAATGTGGAAGAGGAATTACTTAAAAAAAATTGACCAAATTTTCAAAAGGACCAAAAGTTTTCCAAATCACATGAAAAAATATTAGCCCAGAGATCCAAGAAACTCAATGAATCCAAAGCAAAATAAACACACAACCTTCATCAAATTGCTGATCTTCATCAAGCTGCTGAAAACCGAATATAAAGAGGAAAATCTTAAAAGCAGATGAAAGAAAAAAAATGTTACAGACAATGAAATGGCTCTGAGAATCTCCATTCACTCTTAATAAGGCTGGGCGCCAGGCTGACAGTGGGATGCCTTTCATGTGCTGAAACAAACAGACAAACAGGTCAACTCGGGGTTCTTCCTGAAGTGAAATATCTTTCAAATGTAAGATGAAATAAAGACCCTTTCTTTGATAAGCCCAAAGCTGAAAAATGTATCACCAGGAGCCTGTAACATAAGGAATGTTAAAAGACATTTTTCAGAGTGAAGAACAATGAGAGCAGCTAGGAGCCAGGTGTACACAGAGGAGGCACAACAGGGTCATTATGGGAGTAAACAGGACAGATTCTTTATCAGTCTTAATTTCTCTCCAAGATAATTGCCTAATGTGTGTGGTACATGTGTACCCATGCTTAGAGCAGCACAATTCATGATAGCTAAATTTTGAAAGTGGCCTATATGCCCATCAATGGATGAGCAGATAAAGAAAATGTAGGGCCGAGGATTTAGCTCAGTGATTTCACCACTTGCTGTGCAAGTGCAAGGACCCGAGTTCGATCCCTGGTACCAAAAAAAAAAAAAGAAAAAGAAAATGTATTTATACACAATGGAGTACTACTCTGCCATAAAGAAGGATAAACTTGAGTCATTTGTAGGAAAATGAATGCCCGTTGAGACCATAACGCCAAGTGAAATAAATCAGACACAGAAGGTTAGCTATTGGATAGTTTCTTATATGAGAAACCCAAACAAGAAAAGATTTAAAGAACAAAATAAAAGACAGATGATGGAAACAGGGATAGACTTTGAGATGGGAAAGGGTTTGGGGGAGTGCGAGAGATGGGAGAGCTAGGAAGAGAAGCAACAATGGTTAAGATGCAATATGAATACACACCCATTCTCGACGAATGTAATTATTAGGCATCACAAACATATACTACATTTTTTAAAAAACACCCTCCCCTACAAAACAATAATTTATTTTGCAGTTTATCACATACGTAAAATATAATATATGACAACAATAACACCAAGAATGAGAGAGGCTTAAATAAAAGTATACAGTAGCAAGATCCTTAAGGTATATGTGAAAAAATATAGCATTCCTACAAAGTAGTCTGTGGTAAACTAAAGATGTGTTTCATAAGCCACAGAGCAACTGAACACAAACACAAACAAAACACAGAGGCAGGCTAACAAGTCATCAGAGGAGATAAAATGAAGTATCAAAAAAGCCCTTGATTAACCAAAGAAGGAAGAAATAGCAACCACAATGCATCAAGAAGAAAACAGCCGTCAAGTGTTCAGGGACTAAATACTTCATGAACATCAGAGACCATCGGAGTGGGCAAAAAAATGATCCAGCATGGGGCCGGGGATTTAGCTCAGTGGTTTCACCACCTGCTGCACAAGTGCAAGGACCCGAGTTCGATCCCCGGTACCAAAAAAAAAAAGATCCAGCCATGTGCTGTTTCCAACAGGCACACTTTGAGAATGAAGACACAGATAAGGTAAAGAGATGGAACCGGTCTCCACAAAGAGCAAAAAGTTTACACTAAAGTCAGGGGAGTAGATGTAAGGAAAAGGACCAAGACCAGAGACAAGTATGACACTCTGTGGGAACAGAGTCCATTCCTAAGAGGCCGAAACAGTCCTGAGTGCGCGTGTACGGACTGCAAGGTCTCAAAACCCACAGGGCAAAAGGGGGCCAGACTGAAAGAGTCAGGCAAATCCACAGTTATAATTGATCTCCACAGTCCGCACTCACTAACTGTTAGACAAACATCAAGGGTAAGGAAGATCTGAACACCAGCACCTTGACCTAACTGACATTTACAAAACATCACAGCTAAAAGCTACAGAATGCACATTCTCTCCGAATGTATAGGCAACATTCGCCAGGACCTTAGGTGTGTTCATAAAAGTGTCTTGATCACTTTAAGAGGATTAAAAAATTTATAGAATATGTTTTCTGACACAAAAGGAGAACTTGATAATAAAAAGATACCTAGAGATTCCCTAGATATTTCAAAATAAAGTGACATGCTCCTAAATAACTCTTTGGTCAAAGAGGAAACCAAAAGAAAAATTGAAAATACTATAAATTTAATGGGAGAAAACCAAAACATCAAGATGTTATCTTTTCATCTTTTTATTTATTTATTTATTTATTGGTACCGGGGATCGAACGTAGGTCCTTGTGCTTGCGAGGCAGACGGCGGACCCACTGAGTTAAATCCCCGGCTATCTTACTTACTTATGAGACAGGTTATTACTAAGTTGCCCAGGCTGGTCTCAAAGTCCTGGACTCAAGCGATCCTTTTCTCCCACCCTCCCACGTAGCTGGGACTATAGGTGTGCACCGCTGTGCCTTCCTAGAAATCTATGATTTGAAATGATCATAGTGGAAACGAAGAATGATTTCAAATTAATGGCCTAATTTTCTACAAGAAGAAGCCAAAACAACTGAAGTAAGAGAGGAAAGGAGATAATAAATTTAGGGTGAAAACAATGTGAAAGAAAATTGGAAAATAGCACAGAAAAATTGATGCTAATAAGAGCTGGTTCTTTGAAAAGATCAATAAGATTGGTAAATCTTTCGCTAGACTGATTCAGAAAAAAATTACCAGTGTCGGGGACGAGAGAGGTGATATCACTACCAGTCCAACAGGCATTGAGGCTAGATTATGGGAATATCAGGAAAACAATTATGTCCATGAATTCTACAACATGGGAGATAAAATGAAAAATTACTCAAGAGACAAACTCACCAAACTGACAATCTGATTTAGCCATATATTAATAAAGAATTTGAAGTCGTTGAAAACTTCCACAAAGGAAACTGTACTCATGTGGCATCACTGGTGAATTCTACCAAACATTTAAGGAAGAAATAATACCAGCTTTACATCAACTCCTTGACACACAGAGGGAGAAGTAACAATCCCCCCACCAGTTTATGTGTCCAACATTACTCTGATTCCAGAATGAGACAGAAACATTACAGGAAAAGAAGGCTATCCATTGCCCTTCATGAACACAGATGTAAACACTCTTAATAGAATTTTAGCAAAGATATAGAAAGGCAGATAAATCATGACCAAGTGAGATTTTTTTCCAGGAATGCAAAGTTGGTTCAACATTCAAAAACCAACCAATGGCTGGGTGTGGTGGTGCGTAGCTGTAATCCCAGCACTTTGGGAGGCTTTGCTAGAGGGATCACAAGTTCACGCTCAGCCTGGGCAACTTAGCAAAACCCTGTCTCAAAATAAAAAATGAAAGGGACTGGGAATATAGCTCAGTGCAAAGGCCCTGACTTCAATCCCCAGTACAACAAACAAATAAATAACCAAACAACAACAAAATGATCAATATAATACATCATATTAAGAGAATACAGCAGAAAAAACCCTCAATCAGTTATTTCAGTAGAAGCAGAAAAGTCATTTGGGAAAAATCAACACTTATTCACAGTAAAAACTCTGAGCAAATGAGCGTAGAAGGGATTGTCCTCAAGTCGTAACGGCTGTCACCACACTTTATAATAAAAGGCCAAATGTTTTCCCTCTAAAACTGGGAACAAAGCAAGAATTTTTACACTAAGAACTCTTCTCCAATGTCATCCTGGGGTTTCTAGCCAGTCCTATAAGGCAAGAAAAGAGGCACGAGAAAGATGAAGACCGGAAAAGAAGTAAAGCTGCTGTTATCTGCAGATACACTATTGCCTTAAAAAGAAAATCCAAAAGATCTATAAAAAAACTACTAGAAGTAATAATTAATAATGGCTAAGAATAACTATTTTCTAAATACAAAGTCACAGGATAGAAGGTCAATATATAAAAATAAGAGAATCTAATATTCAGAACCATAGGACAGTTAGGATTTAAATATAATGAAAGATGTGTGAAATATCAACACTTTAATGAGTGGCTAAGAAAAATTAAAGAACCATTAAGTCAAATGGAAAGATGCATTATGTTTAACAGCTGGAAGATTCTTCGCTATCAGCATACTGTATTGTTGTCAGGTTCAAAATGATCTACATTTTCTATAAATTCCAATCAAATCCCAGCAAGCTTTGTGGAGGACTATTAACAAAGAAATTCTAAAACTCATATGGAAAAGCAAAGGCCTCTGAATAGTCAGAACAATTTTGCAAAAAGAAAAAGGAAGACAATTTAGAGACATATACTGTGAGGTTTACTGCAAATGATAGCAATCAAGATCGTGTGGGTTTTGGGTAAACAGCACGTCAGTGAAACAGATAAGGGAGAGCAAAAAATAGGCCTATGTTTATAGGTTCAGCTTTTGACAAAGGCACTAAAATAATTGGATAGTGGAAGAAAAGCCTTTTCCATGACTGGTATGAGAATAACTGGACAGGTACACAGGACAAAATGAACCTCCGGTCCATTGCTGTGCTGGATACACACGTTATTTAAGATCACAGGCTCCCCATCTGTGGAAGCAGGAGGTTGGTGAAGGTTAACTGGGTAAGATCCAAAAAGCACTGCATCATAAAATTGAAAGAGAGGAAAACTATTTCATTAAAATTTAAAATTGCACATTAAAAAACACTAATAATAAAATGAACAGGCAAGCTGCAGTCTTGGAGAGAATATTTAGAGGGCATATATCTGACAACGGTTCTCCAGTAGGAACTATGACGATACATCAGGCATGGTGGTGCACACCTATAATCCAAGCCCTCTGGGAGGCTGAGGCAGGAGGATCACAAGTGAAGCCAGCCTGGGCAATTTAGAGAGACTTTGTCTCAAACTGAAAGATTAAATAAAAGGAATGGGGATGCAGGTCAGTGCAAAGGCCCTGGGTTCGATCCCCCATACCAAAAAAGAAAAGAAAAAAATTTAAGGATGAATAAATCAGTGAAAAGTGGGCAAACACTTGAACTGGCATCTCAGAAGGGAAGAAGCATAAATGGGCAATAAGTAGATGAAAAAGTGCCCAACACCATTAGTCATCAGGGTGTAGCAAATTAAAACCACAATGAGGTACCAGCTCGCATCCAGCAGAACGGCTAAAATTTAAAAACCAAGTGTGGCGAGGACATGGAGCAACCAAAACTCTCCGACCTCGCTGGCGAGGGTGTAAAACAATACAACTGCTCTGCAAACTGGTTCAGCAAATTCAACCTGCTGGTGCCCATGACTCAGCAAATCCCTAGGGTTCTGTGACCTGGAACCGTACCGATTTACTCAAGAAAAATGAAAACATGCCCATGCAGAGATGTGTGCAGGAATGTTTATAACAACTTCATTCATAATATCCACCTGTAGGAGGCATCGATAAACAGATTGTAGTAATAAAAAGAAAGGCACAGGAAAGAACCACTGATAGATACAGTGGGATGGGGAGTCCCAGAAATATGCCGAGCACAGGAATCTAGACACAAAAAGGGTCCGTAGCGCACGGCTCCCGGTATGTGAACCTGTCAGAATGGCCTGGCTGTCCACGGGTGTCCTGGGTGGGAAAGATGGGCCAGACTGCGACGGGCAGGAGGGGCCTTCCTAGGGCACTGAGAAGGTTCACTATCTTGATGGACTCTGGGTTACGTTTGTCGGCTGTACACTGAAGATCTGTGCCTTTCACCATGCGCAAATTACATCTCAATTTAGAAGAGACATCAGAACGGGTTTGGGTTGATCCCTCTAATATAACACTGTTCTCACATACTTGAAATCAGAATGATTTCTCAGTGGGCTTGGGGAGGGGGTAGAATTTCAGCTGATGCACTGGCGATGAACTCAGCTCCACTCTATTCTTGGCCTTACTTACACCTGTGAATCCCATCCACCATCTCTACCACCCCCACCACCAAAAAAACGGAGTGCTGCTAACGTACATGACATCTGTGTTCATCTCCTAGAACTGCCAGTAACACCTTAGCACGGGGGGGGGGGCTTAAAACAATAGAGATTTATTCGGTAATGGTTCAGGAGACCAGAAGGCCAAAGGGAAGGTATCATCAAGCTTCTAGTGGAAACCCTCAGCATTCCTTGGAGCATTAGTCACATTTGTGTTACTATAATGAAATCCCTGAGGCAGGCTTCCTTACAAAGGAAAAAGGCTTCTTTAGCTCCTTTAGGTTTTGGAAGTCAAAAGTCTGAGACTGAGTAGCCTCATTGGTCTGGACTCTGGTGAGGGCCTCATGGTGGAGACGAATGCAGAGCTTGCGATCACAATCCAAACAGGTGCCAGGGAGCAATGCAGGGGTCAGACTGGCTCTTAACTCAGCTCGTTCTCTCCAGAGCTCAGGGGACCCATGAGAGTCCCTCAGTCCCTTGCGAGGGCAAGAACCTCATGACTGAAGGTCCACATGCTAGGTTCCTCCTCTTGAAGATTCCACACCATCTCCCAATGTCACCACCCTGGAGACCGAGCTTCCAACATGTGCACCCCTGGGGGACACACTGCATCCAAACCACGGGCCTATAGATGTGTCTCTGGCCTTTGCCTACATTGCTACGGGGCTTTCTTCCCTATGATCTCTGTACATCCTTCCTTCTCTTTTATAAAGAGACCAGTCACTGGAATTAGGCCCTCCCTTATCCAGTATGACTTGACTAATTACAACTGTAAAGACCATATTTCCAAATAAGGTTAGACTCCGAGGTTCCAGTAGACACAAAATCTGGGTGACATTATCTAACCTATTAACGTACCCCCCCTATTCCAGTGGAGATGAAAACAGGAAGAACATCTTCCGGAGCAGCCTGGAGTCTTAGGGGCACCCTGAGCAGCCCGTGGGTGGGTTTGGGACACAGAGGCCCAGGCAGAGGAAGTAGAGCTAGTGAAGGAAAATCCTGAACAGCAAAAGTCATACCTGTGGGCTATGCCCCAGGGGACACAGAGTCACAGGAGACGGTGCTGGAAGTTCTGGGGTTGCTGCCATCCCCGATTGGCATCTAATCACCCAGAGGCATCACTACAACATGAAGGCACAAGTTCTGTCTTAGTCACTTCTCTCATTGTGGGACAAAATACATGACTCCCACAGCTTAAGGGAGGAAGGTTTATTTTGCCTCACACTTTGAAGAGGTTTCAGTCCGCAGTGGACTGGCTCCAAGGCAGGGTGGCATGGCAGAGGGGCACAGAGGAGGAAAAGTTGCTCACCTCATGGCAGCCAGGAAGCAGAGAGTGAAGGGAGGAGCCAGGAAGGGAGATGTAACCTTCTGGGTCACGCCCACAGCAGCCCGCCTCTTCCACTCAGGCCCCAGCTCCTAACAGCAATCAGCTATAAGCCCCTGTAATCCGATCACTTCTTCCAAAGGGCCTGCCTATGATCACATAAGGCAGGCATGGCCACACGCTGGGAACAATCTCATGTCCATGGAAGAAGCAAAAGGTCGCACCCTTGCTCTGGCTCAGAGTTGCTTTTAATTTACCTTTGCCTTTTTTCCAGAAAGGAGATCTGGCCATTTCCCTTTCTCTAGAGGAGTTAACCTTTAGCGAGAAGAACAATCAATCCCCAGCCTGCAGACCTCCTGCTGGTTCAGAGGAGGAGCTGGCTCTTTGTAAATGTGTCCCCTGCGCACCACGTCAGGCTCCCTTCTGTCTTGAGGCACCCCCAATTGACCCCACCGAATACTCAGAGCCTTCACATCTTTTCAGTTTTGTCCCATTAAGGCATGCTCCAGAAAAGGCACACAGAACCGGATGCAGAGCGGCTAGCTGCCCTATCCCAGCAAAGCATTCCCACATATGGGGTGTGGGTATTCTGGGTCACAGGGAGGCTCGGAGGCCCCCCATCACTGCAGGGGAGCATGTCTGCCTTCCAGCAGGCTGGCTGCCTCTCATTCTCCTTGCTAAGCTTTCAGCCCCTGGCCATGCTTAATGTGTTCTTTGTCCTCCAAGCACCTGTTTGAAACAGTGAGAACAAGGAAAGCCAGGTACCAGAGGGGGCCTCAAAAATGGAACCACAGGACTGGGGTGCTGCTCAGGGGCAGAGCACTTGGCTAGCACTGCACCTCCAGCACCACGAAAAGAGAAAATCAGAAACAAAATGACAGTGAGAAGCAGGAAGAAAAACAACACTACTTACAGATGAGGGACGGTCCGAATGGGGGGCTGAGCTGGCCTGGTGGTGTCTACATCTCAGATCTTGTCAGATCGATGCTCAAGCCCTGCAAAAGTGATTCGATGCTCAGTTAAGATGCCCTGTTAAAGATGCTCAGTTATCTTTTGGTGTCGGTACCAGCCTGCTCTGGCTGTTGTCATGGATCTCGAAGAGAGGGCGGCTCAGACAAGAGGAATTCCTGGTCTCACAGTGTTGGAGACCGAAGCCCAGGGTCAAGGAGCCACGCACGGCTCATTTCCTGGTGGGACCCATCCACCTGCCTCAGACGGCCCCTCCCATTTGTGCTTTGCATTTGGGATGGCCCGTCAAAGCTGAATGCACCCAGAGGGGGGCTTTCGGAAGGTGTGTGGATCACAGGGGTACTAGGGCTGATTTGCTGGTGGGGGGGCCTGGTTGGAGCTGGGTCACTGAGGGCGTGACGTGCAAGGGTAGATCTCCCTCCCTGGCTCTTCCCCTCTCTCTGCTTCCTGGCTGTCATGAAGTGAGCAGCTTTTCCTCTACTGTGCTTCTGCCAGGCCATTTTCTGCCTTGGAGCCAGCCAACCGTGGACTGACAACGTGAGCCAAACAAAACCTCTCCTTGGGCTGGAGATTTAGCTCAGTGGTGGCATCATCTGTCTTGAAAGCACAAGGTCCTGAGTTCGATACCTGGTACCAAAAACAAAAACCAAACCTCTCCTCCTTTAAGTTAGGGGTGTCAGGTATTGTGTTTTAGCTAGAAGGAGGTGACTAAGATGTCTGTCCTCAAGTGACCCTTTCTCGGTGTATATGAACTCTGATGTCTCTTTCTCTTCTTATAAAGACAAAAGTCATTGAGCCTTGTGGGGCAGGCCTGTAATCCCAGCACTCTGGGAGGTCGAGGCTCTGGGGTCTCAAGTTTGAGCCTAGTCTGGGCAACTCAGCAAGACCTTATTCAAAAAAAAAATTAAAAATGGGCTGGGGATATAGCTCAGTGCAAAGGCCCTGGGTTCAATCCCCAGTACTGAAAAAAAAAAAATACCAGTCTTGTGGGATTAGGGTTCCACCTTTATGGTCTTATTGAATTGCCTGCTTAAAGGCTCTATCTCTGAATATGATTGCAATGGAAGTTGGGGCTCTGACATAGGTACTTGGGGCCACAATTCAGTACCTAAGAGTAATTCAGCATACTACACCCTCTTCCCATGATGGGATGCAGGGATCTACCCTGGCTCTTTAAAAAGTAGACCGCCCCTGACAGAACCTAAAGAACATGGACTTCTTGGGCAGTCTCCCCAGCAATGCTGTGATCGCCCCATGTTTTACGGAGTCTCCTCTATGCACTACTAGTCCCAAAGCTTGAGCGACAATTGCACAGGGCGGGGCAGGGGCATGTCCACTGTCATAGGGGTCCCACCCACAGTGGCCACGAGAACTGACTTTACATTTCCCGTGTCTCTGTGTTGCCCGTGCTGTTCCTTGCCCAGCATGCCCTTCCCCAAAGGGGTCACCTACATATCCCCGGGGTGCCACGCCACAGCCACCCACAGCCCCAGAAGCTCCATGTTTCCTTCGTCCGTGTCTCCCAAGCCCTGACTTTCAGAGAAGTTCTTGTCATGGTGAATGGTGCTTCTCGGCTGACCTGTGTCAGTTGCTTTCTTATTGCTGGAACACAATACTTGACACCCACAGCTTAAAGGAGGAAAGGTTTCTTTTGGCTCAGTTTGTAGGGGGGTTGAGTCCCCAGTCAGCTGGCTCCTGAGTATCATGCTCCCATGATCCAGTCATGGCCCCAAAGCCCCACCTATGAGCACATGAGGCTTTGGGGAGACATCTGGATATAAACCCTAACAGCCCGTGTGTCTTCACTCAGCAGCTTACCTTTGAGAGCAGGAGCCTCATCTGGGCACCAGCAGAACCGAGATTCGGGTCAGAGGTCACTGCAGGTGCTTGGCAGATGTGTGTCAAATCTCCCTAAGTGGCTTCTAGCTAGTACCCTGATCCCATCCAAACCGAGACCTGCTCTAGACTGGCTCTGTGCAAAGGTGGCAGGGCTAAAGCCATCAGCCCTGCTGCCAATGCTCTCCCCAGCGCTGAGCCTTTCCTCTAGAACTCAGCAGGAACACACATCTGGAAGTGCCAGGGCCTCCATTAGCACCGCATGGAGCTGGTGAGGAGCCCCAGACCCTCAATCTTAGGTGGAGAATTTCTGGGGTACGTGTTTTTCCCACTTCTCCACGGTGTGGGGTGCCTGTTGCCCACAGGCCATAGGCTCAGTGCCACCCCCTCCCTGATCTGACCCCCCTGCCATACATTCTTTCCCCAGCCACTCCCAGATGAATGACTTGTACTCAAATGCTTGCCTTGTGGACTATTTTGGGGGGAACCCAAGCTAAGATGCACCCTGGAATGGAGATGGAGTTTGGATCAGGTTGCTGACTTTGAATCCCAGCTCTGGTAGGGCTGAGCAGAGCACAGCGAGCTGTTTCCAGCTGAGAACCTCTGTGCACCAGGGACCCAGCACGTGTGTGCATGTGGGGGAAGGAGATAGAGCACCCCACTAGCAAAGGAGCCTGACTCCAATCTCAAGCCAGAGGCTCAGGGAGACAGACAAGTTCCATTTCTCAGGAGGAAGAAGGTCAGGGCCCATCCACGAAGAGGAGGGACAAGGACCTGGATGGTGGAGGGGCCAACGCTGAGCAGCCCTGAGGTGCTCAGGTCCGCGCAGCGACAGCAGTCATGTCACAGCCCATGTGCTCTGAAAACCAAGTTTCTCAGTGCTGAGACATCTCACCCTGGAGCTCCTGGGGCACTAGTAACAGCACAGGCTGGCTCTGGGCTCTCAGTTTGTACTATAAAAAGACGGGATTATTTTTATTTCTGTGCAGAGTGCACAGAACATTTCCTTGTTCCACAAGGAACAATCAAGAGGGAAGGCCAAGCTTGGAATGGCAGGCGGGGCCTGTCCTGGAGAATCTTAGCTGAATCTCTCTGCAAGGCTACCTGTGGCGATTTTAGATCAGACCCTCACATTGTCTGCCACTCTTCCTCCCTTGCCCTGAGCCTGGCTCTGTGATGCTTGACTTATAGAAAAAACTTTGGTGCTTGTGTCAGGCCAGGGCCTGTTTCTCTCAGGACGCTCATTCTTCAACCCAGATGTCATGCTGCGAGGAAGCTCCAGCATCCCAGAGAGGCTGAGATGGGAAGAACCAAGGTCCCCAGCCCCAGACCTGGCTGAGCAGCCAGCCAGCAGCTGGCGGCAACCTGCCAGCCCATGTGTGTACCATCTTGGAAGAGGTCCCTCAGCCTCCAGCCAAGCCACTGCTGATGCCACATGGAACAGACAGCTCTCCCACCAGGCGTGGCCCATGCTCAGATCCATACACTGAGTGAGTGCTGTGGTGGTTTGAAGCTACAAAGTGTTGGGCACTTTTTATGCAAGACACAACTATAATTCTACCGCTGTGCCTTGGACAACTGTCTGCCCTGTCTGGGCCTCCAGTTCCTCACTTGTGAAAAGAGAAGGATTCAGAGGTTTCGGAGCGCATCTCGGTTCACATAGGAATGAATCCCTTCAACACACATGGTCTTTCCTGGTTTTATCATAACGCGTAACACCCTCTCTTCAATTCACTTCAAAATCCCCCAAAAGTACAAGTACACTTTATAGCAGTGCTTATTAAAGGGAGGGTAGGACTCTGACCCCTGCTCCCTGGGGCTGGTCTTCTGGAATGCAGAGTCCCGCACAGGAAGGCAGAGAGAGACTGGGAATCTGCACTGTTAATGTGATCCTGGAGCACTGACGCCCCTTTGTGGGTCACAGACAGCTGCCCATGGGACTAAATACATGAAGGCCAAGTCTCATTTCGTCCTTACGATAGCTCTCTGGGGAAGGCTCTGGAATCATTTTCACTTTACAGATTGGAGATGCAACATCTGGACAGGTCAGGTGACTTGTCCCAGGTCACCTGAGTGGCTGTGTGGCTGGGATTTGTGTGGAAGCCATTTCATAGACGCTCCCTCTCCTGCTGCCTCTTCTGAGCAACAGGTAACGTGAGATTAACCATTTTTTAAAACCTCACCATTTTGTGCCTGCAGCTAGGCAGCTGGGGATGAAAATCTATCACAGGAGAACCAAAGTGGGGACTCAGTAACACACCAGGAATAACAAAGTGGAGTTAACAAAGATAGAGGTGACTTTTTCAGGCTTCCTACTACCAGCTGTAATTAATTTACAGCTTTTTGCATGCTAATGTTTCCCTGCCTTCTGCCAGTAATAAATAACCAATAAGCTCTAATACCTAGTTATTATTCATCCCTTTCAGATATTTGGATTTTGATTCTTCGCTGCCGTTCAATCACATTGAATTTCTTTAACCGGGACAGCTCCATTAAGAGTCCCCTGCAAGGACATCCTGCCAGGGCAGTGACAGTAATGGTTCATGGGTGACGAGAGAGAGTGGGGAGTTGAGACACGAAATATTGGCAGCCACGGAAAAAAAGGAGAAGCTGTAATAAAAAGCACCACCAACCTCCACTTAAGTAACGTCAGGGTTGTGACACAGGCCAATAAAACCAGAGAACTCACAGTGGAGGGCAACACGCCATCCCTAACATGCCTGTCTCCACAGCGGAAATGGATTTCTCTAATCACCTCCCGGCACTGACCACACCCCAAGTCCCCTGCAGGGAGTTAGACTAGCTTGCAAGCTCCCAGCCGTGTATTTCAGAAAAGTTACTTGGAACTTTCTCCATTTTAATTTCTGCGGAGTGTTTTCTAAGCCAAGAGGGCCAATCCCACAAGCAAAGCTGGTCCGTAGAATGGTTTTGGTTCTAAAGAGTTCATCTTCCTACCCATTTTCACCCATTCGAAACACAGCCACTCATGTTCCTCTGGGCCTGCTGAGGACTGACTGTGGCAGTCCCCATTCTGCCCTCTGCCTGCTCAGGAACGGGAGCATCACTCCTGCGCCCTCTGTGAGGCCACCTCTCTTAGTCACTTCTCAGTCCCCTCCCTGCCTTGTGGGCCTGGCTGCTCCTCACAGGATGCTTCCAATACAAGAGGGCCCTTCCTAGGAGGCAGCAATTTTTGAATGCATTTATCATCTGGGACCCTTCCAGAACAATGTTTTTAATGCATAACATCATATGCAGAGGATTACAAAAGAAAACCATTACCCTGAAATATAATTATCATATATTTAAAAATTGCATTCTAATATGCATGGCTCTTTATTAATGCTTCAAGTAATACCTAGCCTGAGGGTCTAATAACTACTTTACCTTTGAAATAGAGATCTATAAACAATGCTTTGAGGTATCTGCTAACACCACTGTGGTCTGTTACCACATTCATAATTGAAGGAAATGTTAAATTTCAGTTAGTCTTAGCAAATGAAAAAAAGAAGATGTCATTTATTCCACCCAAGTTCATGGGCTTCCTGGCTTGATCCACAGGTTCTTTGGGTAGCCTCAGGGATCCAAGGGAGGAGCTGTGTCCCGGGGTGACAAGCATTGGATCTCAGGAGACAGGGTCCCATCTGTCTTTTATATTAATAAAATACCTGACCTACACAATTTAAAGGAGGAAAGGTTTATTTTGGGTCATGGTTTTGGAGGGTTCAGTCCTTGGCCCACAGGCTCTGAGACAGGAACATCATGACAGAAGGGTGTGGTGAAGGGAAGCTGCTCACCTCATGGTAGCCAGGAAGGACAGAGAGGGCAAGAGGATGAGAAAAAGGGAGGATGGGCTAAGGACACACCTTTCTAGTCACACTCCTAGTGCCCCACTTCCTCCAATCAGGGCCTGCCTCCTAACAGCCAATCCCATTCAGGTATGAACGAATCAGTAGATTCACCCGCTGATGAGGTCAGTGACCCATGATCCATCCACCTTCCTAAAGCTCCACCTCTGAACCATGAGCCTTTGGGGGAACATTTTTGATCCAGACCATAAAAGTCTTATCTACTGTTGCAGCTCAGAGCTGGGCATATCTGCAGGTGCATGAGAAGTTTTGATGAGGGAATAGTTGGGCAGTGTGACTTCACTCTGCCTGAGGCATTTATAGAAGGCTCTTTGAGAAACCGGCTGACTCTAGGTTCCATATATGCCTCTGTGGTCCTTCATTCAATCAACATAGTGTCTATATGTTTGGGGTTTTTTTTTGTTGTTTGTTTGTTTTTTGCAGTACCAGTGATTGAACTCAGGACCTTGAGCTTGTGAGGCAGGTGTGGCACCACTGAGCTAAATCCCCGTCCCCTATATGCTTGTTTTAATTGAGATATAATGCACATATTATAAAAAACCACTGTAAAGTGTACACATTGGTGGTCTATAGCATATGCACATGATTGCACAACCATCACCAATATCTAATTCCAGGACATTGCTGCTACCCAAAGAAAAGTCCTGTGCTGATCATTAGTCACTGCCCTTTGCCCTCCGCTGCCCCAGCAACCATGAATCTACTTTCCGTCTCTATGGATTTCCCTGTCTGAACACTGGATAGAAGTGGAATCACACAATATGTAGCTGTTTGGGTCTGGCTTCTTCTATCTATCACAAAGTTTTCAGTGAGTCCCTATGGTAGCATACATCAAGACTTCACCACTTTTTATGGCTGAATGTTACATTGTGGGTGGGCATATCGTGTTTTTGTTTAGCTGTTCATCAGCTGATGGACATACGCATGTTCATAAATATTTAGCTGGCACCAATAGGTGCCAAATGGGAACACAAGGCAAGCAGGGTCCATGCCCTCATGGAGCTTATCTGGGGGTCTGAACAGTGGCTCTGAGGCTGACTTCTGGACTGGGAATCCCTCAGTTTTTCATCTGTGACATGAAGAAATATCCACCTCTTCAGGATGTGGTGGGGCTACAAAAACTTAGATCAATCCCAGTTTGAGGCTGAAGCAGGAGGGTTGTAAATCCAAGCCTACCCTGGGCAACTTAGTGACTTAGAGAGAGCCTGTCTCAAAAAATAAATAAATAAATAAATAAAGGGCCCAGGATGTAGCTCCGTGCGAAGGCTCTGAGTTCAATCCCAGTACTGAAAACACAAAGTTAGAACAATGCTCCAAACTTGGTAAGAGCAGTTGGAGAAGAGTCAACAAGTAAAACACCTGACACAGTGGGGTTGACGCTAGGAAAGAAGCCAACAGTGCAACGAGGTGCTGCGTGGAAGAGGAGGTCCTGGGGAGAGGCAGTCAGAGGCCCTACTTAGCCTTAGTCAAGGCTCAAATAATGGGAAGGAGCCAGAGGTGTCAGGGTCCAGAGATCCTACAGCTGCAAGCAGATATATGAGGGAGTGTCAGGGGAGGGTACAGAGGAAGAGAGGGGGTTGGGTCTTCCAGACAAGTATCTCCTGTAGGCAGATTGTGACAGCCATGCAGGCAGGCCTCAGAGGAGACCTGAAGATTTTTTGGTGGCCACATGAAAGAAACTCAAAAGAAATGAGTTAAATTAATGTTATTTATATGTTGTATTTCACCTAATAGACCTGCAATCCGACCACTTGGATATGTGATAAATACAAAAATTGTTAGTGGGGTGCTCTTAATTCTTCTTTTTTTCCCCTTTCCATCCTAAGAGATTGAAATCTGCAGTGTATTTTATATGTAATGGATTTTAGCTTCCAGCCCGTTTTCTATGATATTTGAGAATAAGGCCATAGCATATGGAAGGGCTGGCTTTTTCAATAGGGCAACTCATGGGTTGTTGAACACTGTTACCTAAAGTGTTTTGGTAAACTGGGGTGGTGGCACACACCTGTAATCCCAGCACTCTGGGAGTCAGAGGCAGGAGGATCAAAAGTTCAAGCCCCAGCCTGGGTATCTTAGCAACTCAGTGTGACCTGGTCTTAAAATTTAAAAAACAAAATTTTTTTTAAAGGTGGAAGGGGCTGGGAATGTAGCTCAGTGCAAAGGGCCTGGATTCAATCCCTAGTAACCCTCCTGCCCCATGCACAAGGAGTACTGGTAATAGAACTATCTTATGTTTGTTTAGCAAATTTTAAAACCAAGGAGAAGGGCTCAAAAGCTAGGACTGAAAAACTCATTTCTGGGCCCTGTTTTGTTCAACACTTTTGGTCAGGATGTCAGTGAAGACTCAGAGGAGAATCTCGTCATCTGATCTGCAGGCCACATGAAGTCAAAGAAGATAGTTAATATGATAAATGGATTCATCAATATGCAAAAAGACTTGACAGGAAGGAGCACGGGGCCCAGACCACAAGAGGGAATTTAGCAGAAATAAATGCAAAGTGCTGGATTTTGCCAACGTGTACAAGGATGGAACGGGGGAATTGGCATGGCAGAGGCTTGTGCAAAACATAAATTAAAAATGAAAGAAAGGAAAAAAAGAGAGAAGAAAAAATAGTGTGAGCTTTGATTCACTTGAATGTTCAATGTGAGCTGATAATGTAAGACAAGTATTTAAACAATAAAGTGAACAAACGCTCCTCACCTTCTTTCCACTCCCAGCCCAAGGGCACAAGAAATCTCTGGACAGCTGGCAGTGAACTTGACAGACAAAGCCCAAGTCCAAGTGGCTGCAGGCAAGGTCACCTCCAAGACTGGAGTGGCTGTGGGGTGATGAGCCAGATCCCAGGAGACACAACAGCCATGGCTCATGGGAACTGTGCCAAGGACAGTGCCCCAGCCAGCAGATCGAGTCAGCAGCGAATGTGCGCCTAACATCCTCAGAGAGGCGTGCAACATATTGGCTCAACTAATGGCAGTGTACGATGTCATCTTTCCAACAAACAGAAACAGCCTGTGGATGGGATCTGAGGCGCGGATGCAGCTCATGACTGACTCACTCAGCTGGAAGACTGAGCTCAGGAATTCTCCCAGAATCCAGAAAGAAAGAGGAAGAACAAAGTTGAACACAATGGAAGGAGAATGAAGAGAATGGAAATCAGATCTGGAGGTGCCAACAATTTGCCTTAGAGGTGACCTGGAAGGAGAAAATTAAAACAAGAGAAGAAAGCAGGCTCAGATTCTAGGGGAAAAAATTCCCAGAACTGAAAAAAAAAAAGAAGATATGACTTTGGTGCTTGAAAAGACACACAAATGTGCAAAAATCACACACAAACAGGACACATCCTGTTTGTACTGTGATGAAGTTCTGGGGTACCAAACTCACACGGAAAGTCCCCAAAGCTTGCAGATATACAGTACCTAACCCCAAAGAATAGAATCAGATCCATCCACTGGCTACACTCAGTGCAAGAAGACAATAGGGCTGTGTCTTTAAAAATCTAAAGACAAATAATTTTGAAATTAGAATTCTGTATTAAGCTAAACATTGACTCACTTTTTTTTTTAAAAGGAAAGAAATACTTTTCAAGCAGCTAAGATGCAAAAATTTCCCATCTATGGACCTTTAGTGAAAATTCACCAAAAGATGTCCACCAGCAAGGAGAGGAGAGGAGACTCAAAGGGGAAGCTATGGGTTGTAAACACCAGTGGAGCTGCATTATGGGCTGAAATTTGTCCACAAAGTTTGTGTGCTAAAGTTCTCCCAAGACCTCGGAGTGTCACTATATCTGGAGACAGGGTAATTAAAGAAACGATCATTTGAAAACAAGGCTGTTAGTATGGGGTCTGAATCCAATAGGATGGCTGAGAAAATAGAATTTAAGGGAAACAACATTAAAAGGGACAAAGGAGATTTTTATGGTGTTAAGATGAACCACAAATATTCATGGGTTTTGTAGCATGGCTTTCAATCACATTTATGTTTTAGCAAAACTGAAATAGAAAAAGAAATTGGTGAAGACACTGTCACAGTGAGCAACCCCAGGAAGCCACTGAGAGGAGGACTACAAAGTAGTTGGAGACGATTAAAGAGAACTGATATATTTGCTCTAATAAAACCACAGAGGTGCCAAGGAGCAGAGCTGTCCCCAGCTCAGAGGAGGTGAGCCGTGTGGTTGCCAGCTGCACACATCCCTTCCCCCGACCCCCGTTGAAATGAGAAGACATGTAAAGAAGTCTCAAAACCAGACTTCCAGGGCCAGGGATTTAGCTCAGTGGTGCTGCCGCCTGCCTCGCAAGCGCAAGGTGCAGAGCTCGATCCCCGGTACCAAAAAAACAACAACAAACCATCCCCCCCAAAAAAACCACCACCATACTTCCAGATCACCTAAAGCAACCTGAAAGGGAAACAAGATGGAACACTCTGATACTCAACCACCTGGACTCCCTGAACTCGCAACAAAAGGGGATCTGGAAAAAATGAAATCAGAAATAATTTCTCAGATAACAGCAGAGATTGTGCCCATAGTGCAAGACATGATTAATAA
>NW_004624740.1:29970152-30003159 GCF_000247695.1 Heterocephalus glaber | reverse complement strand
ATATGAGAAAATGAAAAAATGGAAGCAAAGTCTTTGTAAATAGGGAGGGATGGAGGGGTTGAAGGGAGGGCAGGGAAAAGGGGAAAAAATAAGAACCAAGAGAGATTATGTAAAGGTGCAAATTTCCAATGATAAGTGTCATTATATTGTATATCTTAAATGTACCAATAAAATTAATTAAAAAAATAGCCACAGAACTCTGCAGCCAACAAAGAAGCAATTCAAATTCGTTCCTAATACATGTGGAAATTTTACAAACATGTCATCATGGATTAGCCAGAAAGGAAATTTCAAGCAATAGTGAAATGCAGAAATAACATAGTATCTTTGCTGGCAAAAATCTAATAAAAATTTTAAAAATTCAAAAAGTATCTCCCTTAATATATACAGCAGAAAATTTAAAAGCACAAGTTAAAAATTTTTTCCAAGGGCCAGGGATTTGGCTCAGTGGTAGTGATGCCTGCCTCACAAGTACAAGGTCCTGAGTTTGATCAACAGTACCGAAAAGAAAAAAACCATAAAAATTGTTTCCAAATGAACAGTAGCAAGAGTATAGTATGTTAGAACTTATTCTAAAGTTTAGGAAGGTGGCAAAATACCAGGTCGCCTTATGTCTCTCCAGATATTAAAACATATTGTAAAACAATAGGCCACAGTGGTCACAGACAGAGATAATTAGATGAAAGAACAAAGTCTAGTAAACAACCCACATATGGGTAAAAATTTAGTGTATGATAGGGGACCATTTCAAACCAATGTGATAACAAATAAGTATTCAATAACTAGTGGATTATTTGCTCACAAAGTTAGAAACGATTACACCCCTACCTGTCCCTTTGCCAAAATGATTTGCAGAGAGATGAATGGCTTTGAAATTACATAATAAATCCCCAAAGTATTAGAAGCAAAAAATTTAAATATGTTATAACCTTGGGATAGGAAAGGCCTTCGTAAACAAGGCATAATATGCTAATGTCATTGAGAAGAGATTGATGCTGCTGAGTCCCTCATAATTTAAAACTCCTGCATGGTGAAAAATAACACAACAAAGTTAAAATGTAAGTTAGGGTCCAGGGGAGCATCTGCAGTGTATGAAATGGAGATGAATGTGCAGACCATCCACAAGAAAATGACAAGGCACATGGTAAAAACGGAAAGAGGGGAGCAAGGTGCTCAAGTCACGAAAGTCTGTGTGACCACTAAATGCCATATGGTAATTGGGCTCACAGGTACCCCAGGAGATGAACAAGAAGAACAACTGGATTCTGTTGTGCACTTGAGTTTCTGCAGCTGTAAAACGGGACAATAAAAGAGCCCAGCTCATGAGGGTGTTGTGGGATTCAACAAACCAATATAAGGAAGTTTCCTGGACCAGGGCCTGAGCAATAATCACAAGCAATTGTGATTATTATTAGTGTGCTGTGGCCCTTTGAGTGGCAAAGATTTTGCAGCTTGACGATGCAAGGGTGCAGGGAAAAGAGCACACTTGCAGCTGGATGAACTGGCTCAGCCTTGTAATCCTACCACCCTGGGAGGCAGAGACAGGAGGATCACAACTTAGTGACTCAGTGAGATGCTAAAATAAAAAATGTTATAAAAGGAGCTGCGTGTGGTGGTGCACGCCTGTAATTCCCACACTCTGGGAGGCTGAGGCAGGAGGATTGCAGGTTCAAGCTCTGCCTGGGCAACTTAGTGACTTAATGAGATTCTGTCTCAAAAAGGGGTGGGGGGAGAAAGGGAAAGCTGGGGAATGTAGCTCAGTGCAAAGCCCTGGGTTCAATCTCCAGTACTGGGGGGATAAAAAGGTATACTTACAGTGCTTGATGGGAGTATAAATTGCCCCAGCCAATTTTTGTGGGAAATTGGCCAATCCTCACTCACACATACTGTACGCCTGATGCTATGGCCCGTTTGTGTCTCCCCACCCCAATGCACACTGGCATCTAACCCCAAGGCCATGGGTTAGGCCATGGCGGTGGAGGCCTCAGGAGAGCGGGCTCAGTACCTTTACAGGAGAAGCCCCTCTGAGGACCCCTCGTCCCTTCCACCATGTGAGACTCCAGAAAGACGACAGCATCTATGATGAACTGGGCCCTCACAAGACCCTGAATCTGCTGGCATCTTGGACTCCAGAACTGTGAGAAATACTTTTTTGTTTGTTGCTCATAGACTCAGAGTTCATGATGTTTTAGACAGACTAAGATGCCTGGTGATTCCACACTGATCCCTAAACAGTCACCCCTCTGTAGGAGGCAGGAGGCACATGCAAGAAAAGAGGAACAAAGGACTGGGCTTCTGCATGTCCACCAGAGGGGACACTGTGTGCTGTACCCTGCGCTGTCACTCACAGGGAATGCAGTGCTTCTCTCCTGTGGGCCACGCACAGCTGCAGTCATGGGAATGAGAGGAGCTTATGCTATGATGGGACAACCCAGGGGCATGTGAGGGCAGGAAAGCGCGGTGAATACCGGGTGATGCTAATTAGGAAAACAGCAACCAGGAAGTGGAATCACCAATTTCCCTTGCTGCACACCCACGACCCAGAAGGGCTCTGGAAGGTACCACACGCCAGTGACAGCACAGATGACCTCAGCAAGCGTGCTGGGATTGACCCTATGCTTATGAGGAAGAAGGAAGTTGATAACTTTGTCTACATCATTTGAAAAATGATCACAAAAATTTGAAAACTCTCACAAAAGCACAGGATCTGTTTACTGAAAACTATCAAACACCAATGAAGGAAATCAAAGAAGACCTTAATAAATTCTTGCCAAACAGATCTATAGATTTAACTTAATTACAATGAAACTCACTGCAGGATTTTATTTTTGAGATATAGACAAATTGATTTTCAAATTTATATGGAAAGGCAAAGAAATGAGAACAGTCAAAATAAGTTTGAAAACCTAGCACTCTGGGAGGCTGAGGGAGGAGGATTTTAAGTTCAGGAGGCCTTGGCAACTTAGTGAGAGCCTGTCTCAAAATAAAAAATAAAAAAGGGCTGGGCCTGTCATTCAGTGTGAAGACTCTGGGTTCAAGTCTCAGTACCCCAGGAATGAACTCCAAATAGATCATATGCTCACATATAAAACACAAAAACTATCAAACTTTTAGAAGAAAACATATTTGTATGTTTTAATATTTGTAATAAAGTTCTTAGATAAGACACCAAGACCACAGACTATGAAAAAACAAAAACCAGAGAAACTGGCCTTCCTAAGACCTAAAAACTCTGCTCTGTGAAAGACAGTTAAAAGGATGAAAGGACAAGTTACAGTTGGGAGGAACTATTTGCACATCACAAATCTGATAAAGGACTCGTGCCCAGAACATACAAAGAACTCTCAAAACTTAGTGCTCAAGAGAATGAACAGCCCAATCTGAAAACTGACAAGTGATCTGAGCAAGTTTTATACCAGAAGGGACATATGGGTGCTATATAAGCACGTGGAAACCATTTGGTCTGGCCAGCCATTAGGGAAATGCAAACTAACTCAGCTGCGAGACTCCACAACACAGTGACTGCTTTGGCTAAATGGTTTAAAGTACTGACGATAGCAAGTGGTCAGTGGTCCTGAAGGTGTGAACCAGCTGGATGCACATGTTGCTGGTAATGTTACGAGGTGTAGACAACCACTCTGGGAAATAGTTTGGTAGTTTCTTATAAAATTAAGCAATTCCACTCCTGGATATTCACACTGGAAAAATGTAAACTTACGTGCACATACAAGTCTACGCACTAAGGTTTTTTAACAGCTGAACCCATACCTTGGCCAAATCTGTCCACCAATGGAAGAATAGAAAACACAATACCTCTATACAATGGACTATTACTTGGCAATGTAAAGGAACAAACTGCGTAGATGTGTCTTAATAGTAATATGCTGAATGAATGAAGCCGATCTCAAAAGACTGCATATTATATGATCTCATTGACAAGATATTCTTGGAGAGAGAAAACCGTTATTTTGGAACACATTAGCAGTTGCCAGGGTGGGGAGGAGAGGTAAGTGGACTGTAAAGGAGTGGCCCTAGGAGTGCATCCAGATGGTGGTGGTGGTTAGAGGATCCACATATGCATTAAAATTCGTAGAGCTATATGCCAAAGGGAGTCAATTTCCTGGATGTTAATTCAAACAAAAAGTGTCCTGGTTTGGACAGTAAATTATATGGTCATGGTAACTATCCACGGAGAAGGCCAAGTTGGCAACTAATAGGAAAAGCTACAGGAGGCTGGAAGGAATCAGGATCGTAAATCCCAAGGATTCCTACCTTGTGGCCGCCAGCTGCCGCACATGCTCTGGACCATCTCACTACCTGTGTGTGCCTGGGTCGCAGCCGGGGGACCTCGAGTTACCCTCATCACACAGTTGGGAAGATGTTTCCTGTACAGCTCGGGAGGAGGCCAGATTTGAGCCCAAATTCAAAGACTTGACCTCTGAGCTATGCTGCTTCTGCCAACATCATGGCTGGGAAAGCAAAGGCTAAAATAAAAAAGCGCTAATGTGGCTGTCGAAGGAAAGGGGAGGGGCAGAGGGTGGTGTCTGCAGGGCTGTCAGGCAGGGACAGAGCTCATCAGCCCAGGCTCCTTCGCACACCAGGGGTACCTCACAGACCAGAGGTGCTCAGGTAGGGGACCCTGCAGAGGATTCTCACCTCACCTGCCTGGTGGCCTGAGGTAAAGTCCCTTCTAGCTCCAAAAACCCACGATTTCTTCACACAAAATCAGCTACTGTAAGTGCAACCCTTAGTAGCATTTATCACATTCATGATCTCATGCAGGCACCAATTCTATCTAGTTCCAGAACGTTCTCACCACCCCTAAAGACATCCCGTACCCCAAAGCTGTGACCCCCAGTCTCCCAGCCCCTGCAGCCATTCACCTGTTGTCTCTCATGGATTTTCCTATTCTGCACGTTTTATACAAATGGGATCAGATGGCATGTGCGCCTCCATGTCTGGCTTCTATCTCACCCGGGGAAGCACATACCAGTACTCTAGTCCTGCTTATGGACGAACCACAGCCCACTGTGTGGATTTACCTCGGGTGTTACCCACTCATCTGTGGCTGTGTGTTTGGATTGTTCACACCTTTTGGTTATTCTGAAGACTGCTGCTGTGAACATCAGCACATGGGATTTACTTGAACACCTGGTTTCATTTCTTTCTTTCTTCCCCTCCCTCTCTCCCTCTCTCTCCCTTCTTTCTTCCTTCCTTCCTTCCTTCCTTCCTGATACTAGGGATTGAACCCAGGGCCTTTGCATTAAACTACATCCCCAGCCCTTTTTAATTTTTTATTTTGAGGTAGGGTCTCATTAAATTGCCCAAGCTGGTTGAAAATTTGAGATCATTCTGCCTCAGCCTCCCAAGCTTTGGGATTACAGGCATGGGCCATCCCTTGCAGCTGAGCACCTGTTTTCAATCCCCCTTTAGCTGCATACCTCGGCCTGGAGGTGCTGGCTTACATGATAGCCCTGAATCAACTTTTTCTGTAGGCGCCAAACTGTTCTCCACTGTGGTGGCACCATTTTATGTTTGTAACTAATTCCTTTTTTAATCACAAAGTGTAACGGAAAGTTAGAGAGAGAGGCAGCTATGCTGGAGAAAGCAGCCAGCAAAGGTTTCATGGGGCTGGAGAGAGAATGTAGGAAGATGGAAGGAAGGCAGATGTTATGGCTTGTATCCAAATGGCCCTACAAAGCCTCCTGTGCTCATAGGTGGGGCTTTTTTTGGGGTGGCTAGATTTAGAGTGTGACACTGTGATTAAGAGTGTGCAGTATTGGATTAGTCCACTAAATCAGTTTAGCAAAGTCCTGGGTGTAGAAAATGGAAGCCCCAACCTGGCTGGCACCACCCAAAAGGCTTGTAGCCTGGACAGGATAAAAGGGAAGGGGAGGCTTGCTGCTTGCTGCCTTCCAGCTCAGTGCCATGAGTGTCTCTCCCCTGTGATGCCCCTCTGCTGTGGTGCCCTGCCTTGGAGCCAGCTGCCTATGGACTGAAACCTCTACAAGCTGTGAGAGCTTTCAAAGATACAAAGCCCTCTTGGGTTTACCACCACTGCCCTAGGGTGTGCTGGGAACCAGGTAAGACAGGGAGGGTGGGAGGGAGCAGCCTCTCCCTCATCCAGACCTTCCAAGGAGGAAGCAGGGTGTCCATATCTGTCATCTATCTGCTTCCAACCATCAGAAAACAGATGTGCTAAATGGGGAAGAGACCAAACTAGATGTACCACACAATTGAGCCAGGGAATCAGCCGGCTCTGGCCTCTCCTCTCTCTGACTTTAAATTGAACTCCCAGAAACTCCCAGGGCAGGGTGGGCAGAGCCAATTAAAAAAAAATTAACTCAGCACTGGGCCCAGCGAGGGGCTCACAATAGTGGGGATAAAAACAGTGGCAGTGAGGGCACAAATTGAGCATCGCTCTGAGGGACGACAGTGGCGGTGGAGATGCAGGACAACCATGCACCTCCAGGCTGCTATGCAGAGCCGAGGGCTGAGCGCACGTTAGTGTACTTCCTCTGAGCAGAGAAACCTGCGAAGTTGCAGCTGGAATACTGACTGTCACACCAGAGCCCTGGGGACCGGGGGAGGTCGGGTTCTCGTTCTGTGGACTCACATAGATGTGGAGGCGGAGTCACACCAGAGAAGGGAGGGTCAGTAAGACCTGTCTTCCCCTCCTGTGGCCACCAGGCAGACACTGCAGGCTGGTGCTCCACGCAGCAGACATTTATTCCTCATGGCCCAGAAGCTGGAAGGCCAAAGTCAAAACAGCATGGCTGGCTCCTCCTGAGACTGTGGTCCTCGGCTTATGGACCTCGTCTTCACCCCGTCCTCACACTGTCATCCTTTTGTGTGTCTGTGTCCCCACTGCCTCTTATGAATGCACAGTCAGGTAGGATTAGGGGTCTCCCATGTAACTTTAGGTAACTTAGTTCTCTTTTAAGAACCAATCTTCAAATATACAGTAGTCATGTTTTGAGGTTCCAGGACTGGAGGGGGCCTCAGAGTCAGTACTCCCACCACATGCCCAGGGCTACTTGTCCTGCTGGTCTGAGGGGTACAGTGGGGAGTGCAAGAGCAAAAGAGTCCACAAACACAGAGGAAAAAAATCACAGACAGTCCCTGACCTATGACCGTGGAAGTCAATACGTATTTGGTAGAAACACTGCTTCCAGCTGAATACATGCACATTTCTGTCCCTGCCCTCCTGAAGTTATAGGAATTCAACAGTAAAGCAAGGAAACATGTGTGTTCACGCACATACACATGGGTAGGAGGATGGAGAAGATGACAGCAAGTAAGAGATGTTCATAAAAATGTGGGAGATGAAGCTGGATATGGTAGCATACACCCAGAATCCTAGCACTCCAGGAGGTGGAGGCAAGGGGGTGGTAAGTTTGAAGCCATCCTGAGCAACTAAGCAAGACTCTGCCTCAAAATAAAATAAAACACAAAAAAGGGCTGGGGGTGTAGCTTAGTGTGAGCTGGGTTCAATCCTCAGTACCAATGGAAAATAGATAGAGACCACCATTTCTGGAAAGCCTCTGCTGTAATCCGAGTCCCTCAAATTCATATATTGAAACCTCCATGGGATGGTATTAGGAGACGGGGCCTTTGGGAGGTGATTAGGTCATGAAGGTGGAGCCCTCATAAATGGGATCAGTGCCCTTATAAAAGGGACCCCAGAGAGCCCTCATCCTTCCCACAATGTGAAGATACAACGCTAAGATAGCTATTTATAGGAGGAGACCGTCTCAGACACTGAATCTGCTGGCAGCCTAATCTCGGACTTTCTGACCTCCAGAACTACAAGAAATAAATTCCTGTCATTTACAAGCTACCCAGTCTGTGGTCTTCACTTATAGCAGTACAATGGGACTAAGAAAGCACACACTCTAAAAAGACTTCCATCATCATACATCAAAAATGCCAAGGGCCAGGGATTTAGCTCAGTGGTTTCGCCGCCTGCTGCGCAAGCACAAGGACCCGAGTTCGATCCCCAGTACAAAAAAAAAGCCAGATAAAACTCTTTGAAACAGTCAATAAAGCTCTTGGCTGAGGGAGGAGGGTGCTAAGTGGTGCTCTTCAAGTCCAATAGCAAAAGCAGAGCAGGACTCAAGAGAAGTCAGGGGAGACACAGGTCCTGCTGCTGGCCCTGAAGACCCCTTTTCATCAAGACAGGGAGTTGCATCTGGTTTCTGCCTCAAAGTAACGGGAGGGAGCGAGATGGGGATGCAGATCACAGGCTTGTCCTGTCTTGACAGCTGTTGATGCAGGTGCTGAGAGCCCAGGAATCCCTCCCACTGTCTTACACCAGCCAGATTCTCCTGCAGTAGGGCCCTCGCTGCCTCATCTGCTAGGACTGCAGTCAGCAGAGAGCCTCCAGCTCTGATTGGCATTAAAGAGCCACCTGTCCCCAAATCACACACCTCCCAGCACAGGCTGTGGTCAGGGGCTGAGTGGTGCATAAAGCCACGGCTGTCTCAGCCCACTCAAGACAACCGTTAGCTCCAAAGACCCCTGGGTTTTTATCAACTTGGTGATGGGTCTGCACTGCAGTTTAGTCTTCTTTTGGTGACTCCTGCTTCTTTTCTTTCCCTTCCATGGGGCTCCTTAGTAATCTTCCTTCATGCTAAGCCCTACCTGCCTCTTCCTGAGTGGGCTTCATTGAGAACACCACCTGTGATATCACTACACTGCTCTATCTTTGTATAAAATTTAAAGTTTTCATAATAAAGAGTTTCTAAAAGTTGATAGAAAGTAAACATAATTATATAAACAACAAATATTAGAATAAATGCCAGGTGTGGTGGTACATGCCTATAGTCCCAGCACTCAGCAGGCTGAGGCAGGAGGGTTTGAGGCCAGCCTGGGTTATACAGTGAGACCTTTTCTCAAGAAGGAGAGAGAGAGAGAGAGAGAGCGAGCGAGTGAGCGAGAGAGAGAGAGAGAGAGAGAGAGAGAGAGAGAATGAACATATTTAGAGCAATACTTTAGGCAGTTTGGATCAGATGAACAAATTCCTAGAAATATAAAATTTACTAAAACCAATTCAAAAAGAAATAGAAAACATTAATAGCCCTATAACCATTAAAGAAAGTAAATCCTTAATTTAAAATCTTCTTATAAAGAGAGGATTAGGCCCAACTGTTTCTATATTCAAGTTCTACCAAGAGTTCAAGGAACAAATAATTCCAATTTTACACAAATTCTTTGGCAGGATGGAAAAAAAAAGAAACTTCCCGGACTAATTTTTATAATTCTAGTTTTTCACAGCTGAAGTTGGATAAATACAATATAATAAAGAAAAATTACAAGTCAATTTTACTCTTAATTGTGAAAAAACCCTCTACAATTTAAGCAAACCAAAAATTACACACAATAAATGAAAACATGCATAAGTTGAGTTTATCCCAAAAATATAAGATTGGTTTAACTTTTTAAAAGTCTTGTGATGAAACTCAATTCATTAACAGATTAAAGAAAAACATTGTGTCTTGGCATTTCAGCAACTGTAAAAACAAGCTGTTGATAAAATCTGATGCGAATTCATGATATCATTGGTAAACTCGAAATAGGAAGGAAGATTTTCTTAATCTAATTAAGGATGTCTCTTCCCTCAATCCTCCAGCAAGTGTAATGGTTAAGAGTGAACTCTGTAAGCTTTCCCTTCTGCACCAAGAACAATTATTACATCCACTCAGTGCTTAACTGGAGATGCCAACCAGCATGGAATAGAAAGACAGGAAACAGAAATAAAAGATATAAGAATGCAAAAAAAAAACCCCTGTCATACTTTACAGAATATATTATTATCTACACAGAAAAAAATTAGATTAATTATTAGCACTTAAAATGTCATAGTTACTGAATCCAAGATTAAAAATAAAATCATTGCCAGGGATTTAGATTCAAGTTCGATCCCCGGTACCAAAAAAAAAAGGTAACTTCATCTCTATTCTAGCAACACATGTGATTGCAAATTTTAAAAATATTTTTATAATAATCATAAAAAACCAGAAGACACTACAAAGAAATTAAACAAAAATTAACCAAGATGCTATTGAGAAGATTAAAAAACATCATTGAGAGACATTAAAGAAGGCCCTCAATAGAAAAATCAACTGAGTTCATAGACGGAAGCACTCAGTGTCATGAAGATGCTGGTTCTTACCAAAGTGATGCAAATACTCAGTACAACTCCAACAAGCAAAGCATCCCACCAGTTTTTCTTCTTGCTACTATTACTTATTTTTATTGTCTTATAGAACTTGAGAAACTGAATCTAGTGTATTCACAGAGAGGCAAAAGACCAATAGGAGTCAAGGCACATGTGACAGAAACAAAGCCCAGGGGACCTCCCAGCAGACATTTCAGAGCCCAGGTAAAACGCCAAGTGATGAAGATTACTAGTGCTTCCAGAGGTTCCATTCTCTTCTTTTGGGTACAACAAGATCATACATTCTATGTTCCTTTGTGCTCAAGTGGTGGCCATATGACTAAGTTCAAGGCCCTGTGTGCAACAGTGAGGTGCTTTGCTTCCACCCCTGGGCCATAATAAGCTTCCCAAGGCGCACCTTTGCACACTTTCTCTCTGTCCTGACTAGATACAACCACATCAAGTCTTAGGTTACAATGAGAAACAAGATGGAAACAGCTGTGACTGTAATGTTGTATTTGTTACACAGCACAGCAGACTAACTGATACACAACAGTAACAAGATAGCTTGGTATTATCCTCTTGTTTCATCTTCAGCATGTAAACAACTTGGAAATTATAATTCCCATCCTTACAGAAAAAACAAAAAAAACTGGACAGACTCATGGGTCAACAACTTTCTTAGATCCATCCAAGAAGTAGTCACAGGACAAGTGGTCACCTTGGAAACTGTGATGGTCAGGGACTTCCGGAAAGATACAGCAACTGAGGTCTGCTTCTTCAGAGTAGGAACCCCAAGGGCCACAGAGTGGTGGGAACACTCACATGATGACTGATGCATTGCTGGAGGCTGAGTGTGGATTAGTGCAAGAGAGGAAACTCTAGTGCCACAGTCTGGGGGCGGGGGAACACTACACTGTGTCGGACTTTCTCTCCAGGAAGGTTGGAGCATCTCACTATGAGTGTCCCAGAAAGATCCCTTATAGCCAGTCATGGGGTGCACACCTGTAATTCCAGCACTCTGGGAGGTTGAGGCAGGAGGGTACAAGTTTAAACCTAGCCTGGGCAATCCAGTGACTTAGGGAGATCCTATCTCAAAATAAAAGATAAAAATGGTCTGGGGCTATAGGTCAGTCCAAAGGCCCTGGGTTTCAATCCCTAGTACTGCCACACACACACACACACACACACACACACACAGACAGACATCAAAACAAGGGTACTCGAGCAACTCAAAGCTTTGGGTACCTCTAAATTCAGCACGCATCACACGGAGCCTGACTCCTGGCAAGATTGATGTAAATTCCTCCCACTGGGCTCTTTTGACCAGCTCCTATTACCCGACACAGCATGTGTGGCTGTCAACAAACAAGTCCAAGGTGTGCCAAAAGGCGAGAAGAAACAATCTGAAAGACAAAGCAATATCAAAACCAGACTCAAATCTGACACAGATGCTGAGAATGATCAGACAGGGAATTTACAATAATTATGACTAATATGCTGAGGTCTTCAGTGGAAAAAGCACACAGAATGCAAGAACAGGTGGGTAAGGTAAGCAGACAGACGGGAACATTAAGAATCAAAAGACTCGAGGAATTGAGGAAGATCCCCACGAGAGTTTGTCAGGAGCCTGGCATGGCTAAGAAAAGAACGAGTGAGCTTCAGTGCGTGCCAGTTGAATTCCCAACCTGAAATGCCGAGAGGAAAACAAGAAAGGAAAAACACCAAAGCAGCACATCCAAGAAGTACCAGGTAATATTAAAAGCGTAGCATAGTTGGATGAGCAGAGGGAGAAGAAAAACAGAAAACAGTTATGGGATGCTTGAAGTAATAATGGGCATTCCAAAATGAACTGAAGGCCATGAGTGGGTTAACTTGCTTCTGACACTAGCAAGTGTACTTTTCACCATTTCTACCTCTCCTCACTCTCCAAATGATTAACTGAAAAGAAAAAAACCAGCCTTGCTTGCAAAGGGAAAACATCACAGAACAACACCAGTTATCCTACCTAATCAGCAGTGTTTCTTTGGAGTTTACAGGGACCAAGAATGCCTGGATCACCTGTTGATCTGGTGGACAATGTCAAAACCACACACGAGAATTGACTACTGCTAGAACTAATGACCTCTGTGGTGCCCACCTGGCTTTGGCTAAAATTAGAGCACTCAGAAGCCCCATATAAGATGTCTGCCCTCGACCGCTGGCAATGCAGAACTTGGGTGAAAAGCTCCCATCTTCCACCTGCTGGCTCGTTGTCAGTGGAGCTGTAGACTATGGCACTAAGGGGAAAAAGCACCAATTTATAATAGAATTCAGTGAAAGCATCCTGCAAAGCAAAGGAGAAACAGCAACTTTCTTAGATACACAAAAATGGAGAGAAGTCACAGCCAGCAGAATTGCCCCACAAGAAACACTAGGAGAGGAACAAAATGACATAGAGAAGGGAAGAACCTTGGAGAGAGACTACCTGAAAATAAAGTGACACCTTCCAATTTTCGTTTTCCTAATTGGTCCGAAAGATAACTGTTTTCTGTTGTCTGTGGTGCTAGGGATTGAATCCAGGGTCTTTGCACTGAGTATTTCTTGAGACAGCCTCTCAACAAGTTACTGAATTTCTGGGGCTGGGCTCAAACTTGCAATTATCCTGTCTCAGCTTCCCACAGTGTTTTTTATAGTAACTGTATCATGTAGTTACAGCATGCACGTAAGTGAAGTGATTGACAGTGTCCTCACAGGGTAGGGGTGGGGTATGGGGAGGCCCCAGAAATGCTCAAAGATCCTTCACCACATTGAAACAATAGCTGGTATTTGAAAGTGGACTTAGATTAGTTAAAATTGAATTTTTTCTTTGTTCAATGGGGCCACTTGGGAGACTGAGGTGCAAGGATTATTTAAACCCAGGAGTTCAAGGCCAGCCTAGGCAAAAGAGAAAGACCCTGCCTCAAAAAACTAAACAGTTGTGTGTAGTAGTGCACATCTGTAATCCCAGCACTCTGGGAGGCTGAGGCAGTAGGATCACAAGTTCCAGCCCAGCCTGGGCAACTTAGCTACTTAGTAAGATCCTGCCTCAAAAAAAATTTTGTTTTTTTACAAAAAAGATATTGGGGGGTCGGGGATTTAGCTCAGTGATTCCACCACCTGCCCCAAAAGCGCAAGGACCAGAATTCGATCCCCAGTACCAAAAAAAAAAACAAACAACAAAAAACATATTGGGATGTAGCTCAGTGCAGAGGCCCTGGGTTCAATCCCCAGTATCACCAAAAAGAAAAGAAAAGAAAGGCAAATCAAACAAACACACTTAGGTAATCATTAAAAATTTTCAGTATAATTATAATACCAAGAATGTTAAATGGAACCACATAAAACTCAGTTAAAATCCAAGAAGTTAGAAGACAAGGGGAGGGAAAGCTAGCTTGGTATTTGAGATAGCTTGGTAGTTGTTTAGAAAATCCCCAGTTGATCAAAGGAATAAAACAGCTCAGATTTACAGGCACAATCATGCAGAAATTTGATATATGAGAACGTGGTATTGGTGTGGAGAGGGGCTGTTGCTAGGACAAAGACATTTTCCTTTGGAAATAAGTTTACAAACCATTCACATAAGTGAATTCCATACACTTTAATGTGAAATCATATTGCTAGTATTCTTTATACCATATGTACATGTTTAAATATTTTTTAAAAATTTAATTTACAATTAAAAAATGTCTACAGACTTAAGAGCAAATGAGACCTACATGCCTGATGTAGCAGAGTTGGCAAGAGGAGTCCCTGTGTTCTGCAGAGGCCTCGGGGACCCAGCTGAGGGGCGTACAGGGGGGCCTCAAAGCAGCCCCCAGGTGCCTTCCCTGTCCCAAAGGAGTGGAAAGTTCCATCCCTGAAAAATCAGTCAGGAGAGGCTGGGGTCTGGGGCAGCAGGGGTGAGGTCCAGGAGCCATCCAGAGAGTCAAGGCGGGGTGGGGTGGGGGGATGCTGGCAGAGTAGAATGAGGAGTGGGGAGCAGCGGCCTGCTACCTTTTATTATTAGCCCCATGGTTGTATTTGACTTTTAAAACGAAATAATTAGATTTAGATTAAAAAAATTAAACTAAAAAAAAAAGGATGAGATCCCACATGAAGGTCTCTTCTGGGTGTGGTCGGCAGGATGGCTTTCTCTGTCATGGTCCAGAGCCCAGACCAGAGCCCACCGTCTGCCCAAATCTTGCTCTTCAAAATCACAAGTCTCACGCATGGGCATTGGGTTGGAGGGGTCCAAGGGCGTTCTTGTAATGACTCCACAAACTCTTCCCAATCCTTCTCTCCCCCCTGCCCCCCGCCTCAGCACAATAATCTATCATTTCCCTTGTACTTGCTTCAGGCTATGCTATTTATAACAAAATGAACAGCATTTTTGGCTTGTCTCCTTTCTCCAAAGGAACTCAGATTGTTTTGAAATCCTTCCTGTGCATACAGAATACAGGGAATTTTGCTAAAATGTACATTCTAGCTCAGCAGGTCAAGTCTGCATCGGTGACAGCCTCCAATTGAGGGCAGAGCTGCTGGTTCATGGATCACATTTTAAGTAGCAGCAGGGCATGAGGGAACTTTTTGGGGTGATGGAAACATTCTATATCTTGATTGAGGTTGTGGTTAACAGGTATATCCATTCACCAAAGCCCCCTGGAAGGGCTACTTACAATGGTTACATTTTATTGTACATAAATTGTACCTCAATAAAGTTGACTTTAAAGAAGAAAATCTATTCTAGATGGATTATAGATATAAATGTAGGAGATAGAACAATAAAGTTTTTAGATGAAACATACACTTCAGGCTATTGAGTTTTAAGCAGGACACAGTAACAGAAAGCTATAAGAAAATACACACACACACACATGCACAAATTGGACTACCTTAAAATAATAAACCAAAGATAACCTGCAATACATATATGTGACAAAGGATATATATCCATCATATATAAAGAACTACAACAATTCGATAAGAAAAAGACAGCCCAATAGAAAAATGGATAAAAACTCAAATGGGCCTATACAGAATGACCAGTGAACACAGAAAAGGTACTCAGTTTAATCAGTCGTAAATGAGATGCACATTAAAGTCACAAAATTGTTAGTTTTGACTACACACCACCACAATGTCTGCAATAAAGACACAGACAGTACCACGTGTGAGTCAGAATGTAGAGTGAACAGAGCTCTCATTTGTTACTGACAGAAGCACCAACTGGGACAATGTCTTTGGAAAACTATTTGACACTATGCATTAGCAAGCAGAATATAAACCTGTCCTAAGATCCAGCAAATCAACCTCTGGTGGACAAACACATTTCCAAATAAGATGCATAAGAATGTTCATCAGCATTACTCATAGTAGCCAAAAATTGGATTTGATTCAAACATTCCTCAACAGTGGTACTGACAAAATGTAAGCTGTTCATAAAACAGACTATTATTGGCAACAAAAAACAAATGACTGACTACTATAAGCGAAACATGGATAAAGCTAAGGTCAGATAAGATATGACACCCAATTAAATTGTAGTTTGAATAAGCAAATAATATTTTAGTGTAAGCACATCGAGGGTGACAGTTGGGACATGCTTACACTAAAAGTCTTATACTAGAAGCTATTATTCTATTACAATAGTTTTTACCAGCTGGTTCCATTTTTTTCTCGATCTTTGCGTCACTGGGTGACCAGGCCGTGCTCACTTTGTGACAATCCATGAGCTGCATACTTAGCATGCATGCTGGACTCCAACGCCAAGTTTATTATAATGACAATAAAATGGTGCCTGGCCCGGGTCCCATTAAATAAGGGCCCATCTCTTGCCTCGAGGGGACCACCTGCTCTCCACACTGGTGTCTGTGATCTCTGTGACCTGAATGTCCCCGCTGGCTTGCAGGCCCTGCTCAGATGCCCTAGTGGCTTGCCCTGGCCCCCAGGACAGCATCTGCTCTCCTTGGCACAGCACTAGGGCTCTTGGTGGCACCCGCCCCCTGCCTACACCCCCAATCCTTTTGCAGTCCCGAACACCAGGGCCGAACCTCCACAGCTCTGCACATGCAGCTGTCCCTCCCTCTCCCCGGGCAGAAACCTGTTTACGTTTCCAGTCTCCGTTCAGCTTCCTGCTCTGCAGGTCTTTCCCAGCTCCTTTGGGCAGATCTGTCTGTCCTTCTCCCTTTGGTCCATCTTCATTTCATACATTGTTTAGAGCAACTGCATTATCTTGCAACTGACTGCATATCTGTCCCTTCACCAGATGACAGATGTGTTGGGGATGCGAACCCCACTTTTTACCTTTCTATCCTTAGCACTGAGCAGAGTGTGCAGTGTTCAATGAATGAATATGTCAGTGTCATAGTCCCTTTGGTGCTGCTATAACATAATACTAAAAATGAGTATTTTATAATGGACAGGAATTTATTTGGCTCTTCATTCTGCAAGTTGGGATGTCCAAGATCGAGGAGCTGTGCCCTCTTGTCCCATCATCCCAGAGTGAAAGGGGAGAAAGACATGTGCAGGAAAGAAGGGAAGGGGCCAAAACCCTTCCAGATACCTAACCCGCTCCTGTGAGAACAACTTAATCCACAGCCCTGGAAACCAGACCACCTCCGAAAGGGCCCACCTCTCCACACTGGTGCCCTGGGGAGTAAGCTTCCACCACGTGATTTTGGGTGACACATTCAGACTGCAGTGGTGGGTAGTGGATGTAATCAGTGGGGATCTGGCAAAAGAACAGAAGCAAAAGCTTTGCAGACGGTTTGTGCCAAATTTGAGATTTGGAAGAGACCATTGGGAGCATGCTCTAAACCACGGTGCTAATGAGCAGCCCCACCTAGTGCCTACCCACAGGCAGATGCTATCGTATCTAACTTCCTGTGCGAAGGGGCCGGTCTTATCCTTGCTTTGTGGATAAGAAGGGAGGCGCAGAAGGTCAATGAGTGGTCCAGGGCCCCATGGCTGGTGAGCAATAGACCCCACACTTATCAAACCCATTGTCTGCGAAGGACACAGGGTGCTGAGTCATGGAGAAGCCCCCACGGAACAGGCAAGTCAGGGGAGGAAGTGCCAGGCAGCATTTTGAGTCAGATTATATTTCTGGTACAGCATTTCTCAAATCACTCTCCCAAGAGCGGCCCAATCGGTAGAGGCGGCAACTCGACCCCTTCAAGACACTACTGGGCTCTGTTCTGAGACTCTTGACTCTTGGGTGAGATTGTCAGGTTTAAAACAAAATTAAAATCTGATTCACTGTTTCCAGTCCTACAGGAAACTTGAGTCCTTTATCTGCTGTAAAGAAAGAGAAGCAGGAAGGCCGGGGATTTAGCTCAGTGGTTCTGCCTCCTGCCTTGAAAGCGCAAGGACCAGAGTTCGATCCCTGGGTACCAAAAAAGAAATTTAAAAAAAAAAAGAAGAAGAAGGAAGGGCAAGAGGAGAAGGAAGAAGAGACAGGGGAGGAGATGGAGAGGGAGAAGGAGGAGTTTTGAACACATCTTATTTCACAGAGCAGAAAACATTGCTCATGACAGAGGCTGTAGAATGAAGCCCCAAATAAAATGCAGAAGGAAATGAAATGCATTACAATACAACACATATGCTAATAAATCAGAGTTCGGGCAATGAATCCAACTCAGAATATACTACTGGCAAGAAGAAGGCCCCAAAGCTTTGCTTAAACCAAATAATAGGAGAACAGGTAGATCCCCCTAGGTCTCTGAGAAAAGCTAATCCATACAGGAGGCTGCAAATGGAAGCCCTGTTTAGGATTTTGGTAGAAAACACAGACATTAACAACACTGAAGGTGATAGGAGGAGGGCTTGTAGATTTAGGGACAGGAATGTTTTCAACAGGTAACAAAAATAGATGTCTGAACATCTGCATGGGAAGCCGACCAGCTGCAGGGCACATGCTCACTGCAGAAATTAACCAGGGTGTCACATGGGAGCACCCGGGGAACCCACTGCTCCTAACTGCCCAACTGGAGAATTAATCTAGCTCTAGAGACTTGAATAATAAGGAAGAACCGACAAGGGAGATAAGAATTTATTTTGGGAAGATGTTTTCCCTGCCCGTGGAACAGAAGCAACATTAAGTGGCAGGGATACTGGGTGGGATCAGGACCTCTGGGGCCCCATTATGCCAAGGTGACCCTGAAGAAAACCTCCTGGCTTGCACCTGCTCAGAGGCTGTTAAAGATGCTGAGCCTAAGAAAGATAGACACTCAAGGTGAAAGCAAAGGCTGATCTGGAGGAGGCCACGACTGATGACAGAATTCATGACTAGAGAGGTCAATTAATAAAAATAAAACCTCCCCTTTAGAGAGCGTTTTGTTATTTCCAGCACCATTTTTCACCCACTTACCTCATATACTTCTCAGAGCAATTTTGTGCAGCAGGAAGGCAGGGATTATTTATCTCCATCTTGTTCATGAAGAAACAAAATCTTGGGGCAGCAAAGTGATTTGCTCAAGGTCACAAGGTCATCATGGATTTTTAAAGCCGGGAGGGGTCTCTGTCTTGCAGGGATGACTGATGGGGGAGCCACACTTCAATTTTCAGTTTCACACCCACAGCAGACATCAGCAATCAATCACAGTACTCTTCAACAGAGCCTGGATCCAGCACAGGGCTTTAGCAAGCCATTATTAGTTGATCAAGATGAAATCCATTTACCATCTCAAACCCTTCTAATTTTCTCACTTGACATATGAGAACACAGAAGCCCAGAAGGGAGTTGGCCAAGACTATCTAGTGGGTCAGTGGTCTCTATAGGACACCATCCATCTACAACATAAAGAATGTAAACTGAGTGGTCGCACACACCTATAATCCCTGCACTCTGAGGGGCTGAGGCAGGAGAACTGCCAGACAAAGCCCAGCCAGGGAAACTTCATGACTTAGTGAGATCCTGTCTCAAAATAAAAAATAGAAAAGGACCGGGATTGTAGCTCAGTGTAAAGGCCCTGGGTTCAACCCCCAGAAGCAGAAAAATAATGCATTTTTTCCCCACCAAAAGACACATTATTAACAAGGCGGGAAAATGACATTCTTCATGACCTCACCAGAGCAAATTGGTTTTTCAGTGCTGAGCAGGTGGGAAAATTACTATTACTAAGAGAGGAATCAAAAAGAACTCCATGGAGGCTAAGTCTGAGCAACTGGCAGGCTGGAAGAGAGGGTTTAGGGAATCAAAATGACAAATTTGACTTTTGGATCCATTCCATGTCCAGGTAGATATGTTGAGAGGGTTGGCTATTAAAGTGTCAGCTTCAAGTGGGGAGTCTGGGCAGAAGAAATGAACTTAGGGTTATACATGACTTTCAAAGCAATGAGGCAGGTTGGGACCAGGCAGGGAGAGGATCCAGCCTGGGCCACTTCCACCTTAGATGTCAGGGTGTACGGAGGGGCCAGAGAAGACACTGTGAGGGCAGGGGTCAGTAAGGTGGGAGAGAAACCATGAGAGAGAGTGTCAGGAACCAAATGAACTTGTGTTTCCAGAAGAGTTGATCCTATCAAATGCTGCTGAGAGTTGAGTCCTACAAGGATTAAGAATGGGCCATCAGGTAAGGTCACCTTGATAAGAGCTGTTTAAATTGAGTCCTAGGGGAAAAGCCCTACAATAGTGGCTTTAGGATAGAACGAGAGGAGAGGGATTGGGAACCAGTGTAGGCAACACTTGCAAAGAGATTCACTGTGTGGGCGTCACAGGCCGAATCCCACCCCCCAAATTCACATGCTGAAGGCCTAACCCCCAGACTTGACTAGACTCTGTCTGGAGAAACATGACTCTTATTTGGAGACAGGGTCTTCAAAGAGGGACTAAGTTAAAGAGAAGATTAAATTAAAATGAGATTTTGGGGGTGTGGCCCTAATCCAATAGGCCTGCTGTCCTTTGATGAGAAAATAGATTTTTTTTTGAGCAAACAGAATTTAAGGGAGACAACATTAAGAAGGACAAAGAAGATATTTACACTCCATCAAATATCATAAATGTTCACAAGCCTCACAGCATAGCTTTGAAGCACAAAAAGCAAAAATGATAGAAATAAATTGGTAAAGATATCGTCACAGTAAGGGACTTCAGGAAGTTTCCAAGAAGGGAACCACTGGGTACAGCTACAGAGGGCTAAAAATAATTGATATGATTGCTTTAACAGATCTGTACAACTTTGCATACAATGAATGGGGAAGATAAATTCTTTTCAAATATACATGGATGTGTTACAAATTCACCCGTGTATTACCAACACAAAGGAAATTTCAAGCAATGATGGAAAGCAGAAATAATAGATGGCATATTTACTCATGAAAACAAGATAAAGATTTTTAAAAGAAGGCTGTTGAGTGAGCCATGGCCCAGTCTGACCGGTGTTCTTAAAGAAGAAAGTGTTGGGGCTGGGGCTTAGCGGTAGAGCATGCGCTCGGCATGCACAAAGCCCTTGGCTCTATCCCAGCACTGCCAAAAAGCAAAACCAAACAAAACCCCAAACAAACAAAAATCCAGGGAATTAGACTCACAGACGTTAGGGCTGCCCTGATCACCTGGCAGGTATGTAAGGAGAGGCCTCAGCAGGAGCTGACCCTGCTGGTCCCTTGACTGCCCACTTCCAGCCCGAATGATCGTCTGGGAAAATTAATACAGAAGGAACACAGAAGCCGGCAGGGAAGGCTGGAGGGGAAGGTGTGCCCACGATGAAGACAGCCTTGCTGTGAGCACAAGTGACATGGCAGCAGGCCTGGGCTCTGCTGGGAACGGCCCTGTGGAGAGGGGATGGGTGCTGAAGGAGGGAAGGGTCCAGAGACGGAACTCGCTGGGCAGATTGGACAGAGGTGCCCGGCACTAAGGGAGGCAGGGAAGAGGAAGGAGGAGCATCTGGGGAATGGGTAGGGCAGGGCGTGGGCCAGATGCTGGAGGTGCCAGGTGGGAGTTGGTAGTGGACTGAGGTCCCTGGGTTCAGGGTGAAAAAGCCTCTTCTCTTTTTTCTTTTCTTTTCTTTTTCTTCTTTCTTTCTTTACTACTAGGGATGGAGTCCAGGGGCACTCTAACACTAAGCTGAATCCCCAGCCCTTTTTATTTTCTTTAACATAAGGAGACAGAGACTCACTATGAGACTCACACAGTGAGACACAGACTCACTAAGTCACTGACATGCCTACGTTGCGCTCAAACCTACAGTGGTCCTGCCTTGACCTCCCTCTGTGTAAGGATTACAGGTGCTCACCACCACACTAGGCTTGGAGAAAGATCTCTAAGGCTAAATTAGTCTGACTCTGCCACAAGAATTGAAAGGTTGGGTTTTTAAAAATATACTTAAAAATGAAGGACAGAAAATTATATCAAATTTCTATACCAAATGAAGGGGACACAGATTGGTCTGTTCCCTGCACAGTCTCCTGCTCTTGCTGGGGCCACAGTGTCCCCACCCACAACAGTCAGAGAAAACCATCCTTTCCTGGGGCTGGGTGTGGCTCCCAGGCGGAGCTCTTGTCTAGCATGGGCAAGGCCCTGGGCCGCATCCCTAGCACAGCCAGCACAAAAACAAAACAAAACACAATACACCCCCCCCCCCTTTCTCTATAGGCTACTTAAACACCAGCCTAAAATCTCCCCAAACTAGGGTGGCCCTATCATGTGGGAAGAAACTCTTCACAAATGGGACACGCTCTCACAGCGTCGGGGACTATTCGGGTGCCACCCAGTTTGGAGGTATCAGGACTAATCACCTGATCATTTTCCCCAAACCCACTATACTCAGATCCCTTTTTGAAAAGGCAATTTCCTCTTAGAAGACTTCATGAATCACCTAATTTTCTCCAGAGGCAGGGAACGAAGCACAGGGTCAACACAATGTAGCCTTCTTTCATGCCAACAGTTATTCTCTACAGTAATAATGTACCAAACCCCAGATAATGCCAGCACAGGACCTCTGTTTGCCCTCAGATTAATAAAAAAATTCAAACTTTAAATTTAAGAAAACCCATTTCTCATTATCAGGAGTTTTATTGCAAGGTCCCAAAGTGACAATCACACAAACGTTTATCAATAAAATCTTTCACCAAGATGGTGCTAAAAGCCAACAAAGCCAATGCCAAGGCTTGGAGGGCCAAGAAAGTACAGCAGTGAGATACCAAAGGTTACAAACAAAAGATCCACAGGACAATACAGCGTGGGAGGCAACACAACCACGCTGGGGAGAATGTCCCCAGGAGAAACAGCTCCCCCACTCCACCCTTGTCGAGTTCCTCCACCATAGAGTCAGCCACAGCGTCCACTGTGGACGTCAAGACCAACAATTCACAGATCAAACAGGTCACGAGAAAGCTCTGTGGCCAGGTGTGATGGCACACGCCTGTCATCCCAGCTCTCTAGGAGGCTGAGGTGGAATGATTGCAAATTTAAACCCAAGTTGGGCAACTTGGCAATTTAGTAAGACTTTGTCTCAAAATAAAAAATAAAAAGTGCTGGGGATGTAGCTCAGTGTGAAGACCCAAAGTTCAATCTCCAGTATTGAAGATGAAAAAGATGAGGAACAGGAAGAGGAGAGAGAGCAAGAAAAAAGAGGAGGAGGAGGAAGAGGAGAGAGCTCTGTGACAGTAACATGGCTAAGGCCAACACTCGGCTCAGGCATGACGGAGAGAAGTCAGTTGTCTGGCTGGCTCCTCACTCTAGTGCTGAGGACCTTGCAAACAAAATTGGGATCATCAAAACCAAGACCAGCTGGCTAAGGCCAAATACACATTTTCCACCATAAAAATATGTTTATCACCAGTAGAATGGATAAATACACTGTGGTAAATTTGAATAGCAACAGCCAAACTAGTGCATGGATGAGTTTCATGGTGTGGCCAAATGAAAGAAGCTGGAGAAATTGGGTGTGGTGGCACACACCTGTAATCCCAGCACTCTGGGAGGCTGAGGCAGGAGGATCACAAGTTCAAACTCAACCTGGGCAACTTAGTGACTCAGTGAGAACCTTGTCTCAAAATTTAAAAAGGCTGACAATGTAGCTCAGTCTGAAGGTCCTAGGTTCATTCCCCAGTGCTGCAAAAAGGAAAAAAAAAAAAAATGGAAGCTGGAAACAAAGAGTCTCCATTGATATGAAGGTCAAGCAAGGACAGGCTATACACAAGGACATAGCTCAGAAGAGTTCAGACCTTGGGCCAGAGGAGAGCCAGCAACTGAGAGGGGCCATGAGAGACCTCCAGGGGGCATAGAAGGGACTCACCTCTGGACCTGGGTGATGGGCCCATGGGTATACGTAAGATACAGCAAGCTATGTGCTAGACTCGTGAAGTGTACTGTGTGGGTTACACCTTCATTTAAAACTCCTATTTTTCATTGGCAGGTCACCAGTTTTGCCTTTCAGTGGGAGCCTGGAGGCCTGTGATCTCTAACATCATCCTTGGATTGGATGAAGCTGAAAGGGAACTCACGGGAGGAAACTGCATTCCAAATGGGCAGTGTGGGATCCCACGGAGCTGGGACTCTTGGTTAAAAAAGAAAAATTCAGACAAAAGGCAAAGACACAAAATAACTGTTAAAATTCTCCCTTTTTGACCACTGAGTTCCCCTGCGCAGAGGCCCCTACCATAAATAGCCTCTCTCCCAGCTTCCAGTGTTTCCTTCCAGAGACTTTGAAGTCCCCGGGCGCCCCTCATGCTCCTCAGCGACCCCTGCAGGGCCATGGTGGGGGGCCCCTTTCTTTAGAAGAGCATCCCTGCCCTTTCAGGCCTTTTCCTGTAACACACAGCACTAGTGCAAACATCTGCATGCACAGGTCTTGGCACACCTGCACAAGCACTACTAAGATGATTTCATGGAATTCCCATGCCCGAGCGTTTGTTCTTTTGTAATCCTGGCAGATATTACCAGATGGACGCAAAGCTGGTAAATGGCAAAGATTGTTGTGTATAAGGATGCCTGCTTCTCTCTCCCTTGCCAATATCACCATCATCAAACTTTTTGAGTGTTGCCAGACTAGCAGATGAAAAATGGCTCATCTCTGCTGAATTCCATTCCATCAATCTCATTATAACTGACTCATGCTTGTTGGTCTGTTCCGATTGTGTTTGTCTGCATCTTTTAGCCTTTCTTGCACTGGGCTGAATTCTCTACTTCCGGGCTGGTAAACTTCCAATGCCAATCAACCCTATGTGCTGCTGTGTGCCTCTGGCCAGATGTGACCACCCCTGCCATCTGTGGCTTACAGAATCCAGGTGCTTTGGCAGAGACCACCTGGCCTAAAATATTTACTATTTGAACCTTTCAGGAAAATGTTTGCTGATTCTGGTGTCTGATTTACAAGTGCTCTTTATAAATTAGGGAAATAGCTTGTGGTCATATATATTCTGTTTTGCATTTACCCCCCCGTAAAATTACAAGTAAAAAATACAACTTTTTGATCCCCAGTACCAAAAAAACCAATTTAAAACAGATGCCTGCTGAGCACTGTGAAACCACTGGGGAACACTTGGGTCTATGTTCATTTAGGGACAGTATTTTTATACCCATTTTACACAGGGCTTTGCTGAGTCACACAACTCGTAGGTGGTAGAGTTGGGATGGTTGCCCATTGTCCAGCTCCGAGCCCATAGGCCTTTGCGGTGAGCCCCTACCTCTCAGTGTGAGGGCAGGGCGGGGTCCAGATGGGTACCTTTGGCACCTGAGGGGGATGAGTTTTGAAGAGCATGGGGGTCCTCCACCCCGCTGCTGTCACACTTATGAGTAAAGGAAGCATATTCCCAAATCAGAGGGGGCGGGAAGCTTGCATGCTAAACACAGCAAGCACTTGGGGCGGGAGGCCTCTGGGTGGGGGTGGAGTTTGCACACCTTTCTCTGGCTTGTGCATCCATGAGGAGCATCGCCTGCTGGGGAATGGGCATGAGGACCAGAATGGGTGTGCTTGGGGGAGTGGAAGGTGAACTTGGAAGGACAACAGCCAGGAAGGCAGGGCCAGGGGGACTTTAGGACCCCTGGCACCAGGCCACCGACACATATTACACAAATGGGACAGTGGCCATTGTAATCTCTGAGCTCTTGAGCTAATCACAACCTGAAAGGTCACCCTCCTGGAATTAGTCTTCCCATTAAAACCTCTGACCCAGAGAGCAGGATCCCTCAGGAGAGTGTGGGGACAGGCATGGGGCACGTGCTTTGCATGTAGCATGTGCTAGGTGTGTTCTTCCAGTGTGGGCCAGCCCAGATAGTCTGGCACCTGGGAATCTGCTCTTTGCATTTTTTTTTTTTTTCTGAATAGAGTTTAGGCTGGCCTTGTATTCACTATGTAGCACAGGCTGGCCTTGAACTTATAATGATCCTCTTGCTTCAGCCTCCTGAGTGCTGGGATTATAGGTGTGTGCCACAACATCCAGCTGCAGTTTTTCTTTAGGGATGGTGTGTAGCTCAGTGGTGAATGCTTGCCGATTGTGTATGAGGCTCTGAGTTTTATGAGTACCAGAAAATGATAATAATAATCATAACTGTATTTCTTCTTTGGCAGAAAAGCATTTTTATGGGGCTTCCTTGAATGTTGCCTTTTTCTTTTCTTTCTGTTCCTGGATTTCAGTCACTCCAAATATTTTCTAGACTGATTGCATAGTGAATGTAGCCACAGACGCAGCAGTGTTGCTACAGGGTAGATTTGCTGAGCACTGCTCTGTGATTTCCTTCAGTCCTCACAAACCCCCCGTAAGACTGCAACTGCAGACATGGAAACTGGGGTGAGCCAGACTAAACAAGGAAGCCCCCCAGATGGTCTGCTGGGAAGGCCAGCACTTCAGCCCTGGGTCTGGACCCCTTAAGCCTGCCCTCCAATCTGTGTCCAGATCTCAATGAAAAGGGCAAAGGAGGGACAATTGTACCTTGTATTTTCTCATTAATGCCCGGTGTAACAGACAGCACTGAAAACAACCAGTGTTAACATTCCAGTGCCATTAGACAGACGGTTTCAGGGGGCTCAGGGATGTCAAGGGCACCCAGGGCCACCCTTCCAGCACAGATGTACAGACCCCAGCCCCGAAAGGTGGAAGACTAGTCCTGATTACCTTCTTCCTTCCCTTGATCACATACAGAAACACACACACACACACACACACACACACACACACACACACTTTTAAAAACACACGTTTCACAGCCCGGGGTTTGCAACACAATAGCACACCAACCATGCCGAGTGAGGCTGTCATCTGTGATTCTGGTCCACACAAGGCTGAAGTCCTCATTCTGATGGCCAGAAGCACTGTCTTCAAAGCAGAGAGAACCAAAGGCAGGTTTGAAAGTGTTCGGAGGAGGCTCAGCTGTCCAGAACCTGATACTCCTCATCACAACAGACCTTTGGTGCCCGACCCACCTTTTGGTGCCTGGGACATATTAGGAACATCTGCAATCACAGAGCCTCTTTATCTCCACCATCCCATCCTTGCCACTCCCAAACCTGACACACATCCCCCAGTGCCAGGGGGAAAACGTCTCCGAAGGGGAGTGTGAGGAAACAGAGCACATCCCCACCGCTAGCCTCTTGTGCTGCCAGCTTCCTGTTCTACTGGATCTCCTTCGAACAAGCATCCTGTGTCTCATATTCCTCCCGTGTGTCACCCATGGTGCTGAGCACACAGCCACCTGTGTTGTGCCCATTGATGGATTCAAACAAGCCTTGTCACCTTCAGGAGAGTTATGTCTAGGGGTCATTTTTAAAAGTCACCTAGAGGATGAGTGGATAAACAAATTGTGGTCTCTTGACACAGTGGAATACTACTCAGCCTTTAAAAAAACCAAGTTCTGACACAGCTCCAGTGTGGATGAGTCTTGAGGACATGGTGGTCAGTGAAGTAATCCAGACACAAAGGGTCAAAAACTGAGTGACTCCAAGTGGATAAGGTCCCCAGAGCAGTTAGATTCAGTCAGAAAACAGAATTTGGGTGCCAGGGGCTGGGAAGAGGGACAGGAGTTGTTTAGTATGGCCAGAGTTTCAGTTTGGGAAGATGGAAGTTCTGGAGACCACGGAGGTGATGGCTGCATAGTCATGCAAATGTGCTTAAGTGATTACCTTTGTGTTACGTGCACTGCACCACAACTTTTTTCTTTTGAATCAAGTCAAAGATCATTCAGGTGCAGACTGTGCTGCTGGCGAGTGGCAGTCCTTTTGATTTCTTCACTAATAAAGCCTACACAGGTGCGCACCATTGGATGAGCCCTGTATCACCATGGTGCTGCCTGGCAGAACTCGGTTCCCTTCACAGAGGCCTTGGGGGTGGGGATAGCCGAGTTTCAGGCACAGTACAGCCATGGAGAATTGGAGATAATTCCTGTTCTCCCATTAATTAATGGTTCCTGGGATTTCCAGCATACACTATCCACAGGTAGGCACTAAATAAATGCTGAGTGATGGAGCACCCTCCCTTTCTGGTAGGTTGGTAACCTTATACTTCCAAGAGAAGTCATAAATGTCAGGGAGAATTTTTTCAAACTACAAATCAAAGGCTCTGAGAACAGGCTGGGCACACAGAGGTCAGTGTGGTCCGGGACACGTTTCTGCTGAGACTCTGGAGGGTGACAGGAAGCCCGCTGCTTAGCCACCCATCCGGGCACTGTCCTTGTGCAGCCTCATCTGGTGCCCAAGACTCCCTACAACCGTGTGGAAGCCCCAAGAGACCTAAGAGCCTCCCTTCCTGCCTTTCTGTGCACCCTGAGCTCAGCGAGCTCCTGGTGGCCCCATCGTGCCTGGGGAGGTTCTGGAGGTGACTTCAGGTTTGAGGTCCCCACCCACGCAAACCCCCATGGGTCGCGCTGCCCCTCCCCCCTGCACTCCGCTTTGGAGGGTCGCCCCTTCCAAGTTGGGGCTGCTGCCCTACCTTCTGGGGAGCCTGAGTCAGGCTATGTGGTCTGCCAACTTCCTGCCCATCAGGTGACAGCCAAGATTCAGCGCCTCGCTGCGGGGGGGGGGCAGGTGCACCGAGGGGCCCCCTCCCGGATGCTGCCTCCTGGGCCTCCACGCAGCCCCCTCCTCTCCCGGGTCACGGCAGAGAGATTGGGGTGCCGAGCGAGCGAGCGAGCCAGAGAGAAGGGCAGGGGCGAGGAGGCCAAGGGGGTCAGGACGGGGCCCAGCACCACCCGTGCCCTCGCCCGCCCGCAGAGCCCCGGTCCCCGCCGGCTCCCCTGCCTGTCCCCCCCGCCCCGGCCCCTCCAGCCCCCTCCTACCTGGGCACTCCAACTCCTCCCGGCCGCCTCCTCCGCGCGGGCCGCCGGCTTCCTCCGGGGCCCGGGCCCAGGCGCGCCGGCCCGGGGGCTGCGGGGACGCGGCGGGGGCAGCGGGGAGGGGGGGGCGTTGCGCGTGGCCGGCCGGAGGCCAGAGGCCAGAGGAGGCCAGGGAGCCAACAGGAGAGAAAGTGTGTCACAGGCTGGGAGGGGCGGGGGAGGAAAATGCAAAACCCGACAGGAAATGAGGCTCGAAAAAAAATGCAAAAGGTTAGAAAAAGAGATAAGGAAGAGGGGGAGGGGCGGGGTTCGGTCCCAGGCTCCGGCGGAGGGTGCCGAGGCGGGGCCACCGCGAAATCCACAGACCCCGAGGACCCAAGGGCCCAGGCCACCTGACCCCAGGTGGGGAGGAAGAGGCTGGACTCCCCATCCCAGGTCGGAGAGCCCGCGGGGCACAGGAGTGTGTGTGGACCAGTCTCCTGGGCTCCCCAGGGCGGCTGCTTTTGCAGGAACCCCAAGGTGTAATCGCAAAGAGAGGGGGGCTAGGGCCGCCAGGGAGCGGGAGCAAGGCACCTGGAACCTGGCGCCCAGCTGCTCCCTCCCCGGCCCCTCTCCCGCAGCTTCCTGGGCTTGTCTGGCGGGCAGCTCCCCTCCAGGGCCTCGTGGGTCCACCCTGGACACTTCGCAGTGACGGAGTTCCCTGCGCCTGCCTCTCCGCCGGCCTGCTCCCCTGCTGGCTAGCACTCTCGGTTCTCATGGGCAACTCTGGTCAGAGAAACGGTGATTTCTGGATGTTGTCCTTTTAATCATTTACCCCGGAGTGCTCTGCTGTCCAACAAGCTGTATGTGAGATGTGCCCAGGACTTACCCGAATTGTGGGCTCAGCACTCTGCCTGACGACTGGGGGTGCAGCTCCGTGACGAGTGCTTGCCTGGCAGGAGCAAGGCCCTGGGTTCAATCATGGGACCATTAAATTAATGAATGAATCAATTAGTTAAGAAAATCTACATGAAAGGGGCACACGGGAGAGTCTTGGTTCCAGTGTTCTGGCTGCTACTCACCCCCCCCCCCACTTCCCAGCCTCAGAACTTCTCATTCTCTTCTGCCTCAGTTTACCACTCTCTTCTCTCCCTCTTCTGATTCTGAGAAGGGAAAGGCGTTCACTAACAGCTGTGCAGGAAGATCCGAAATGGAGCCAGGGCTGCTGCCCAGGCAGGGGAGAGAGTGAAGTCAGGGCACCGCAGAGGGTGTGGCTGCTGGGATCCAAGTGGGCTGGGGAAGGGGTGAGATTGCTTTCTGGGAAAGGTGCTCAGAAGGGTGGCCAGGAGCCATAGAGAGGGAAAGATCCTGGAATAAATACCAGGCCACAGCGTCTGAGCCCTCAGCTCCCACTGTACACCCCACTGTCCCCCAGGGGGCAGGGCCCCAGGTAGCTCGCCTTCGCCTTCGGTGAAACCGTAAATCTCAGGAGAGCTCTGGCTTCCCTCTCGTCAGACCTGAAAAGAAGCAGGCCCTAACACAGCAACAACTGCTTTTTGGAGACAAGCATATGGTCAAGAGTTCAAATTCTGCATATAGCTTGATGAATTTTCGAAAAGTGAACACAAGCATGTAACCCACACCCACACCATGTTCCATCAAAACACAAAACTTCTTGTGTCCCCAGGAATCCCCCTTGTTTCCCCTTCCAGTCACTCCCCTCCCAGGGCGACAGCACTCTGGCCCTCCATAGATCGATTTGCTTATTACAGAGATTAAACCCAAGACCTTTGCACTGAGCTATATCCCCAGCCCTTTTAAAAATATTTTGAGCCAGGTATGGTGTGCACATCTGTAATCCTTGCACTCATGAGGCTGAGGCAGGCAGATTGCTGGGAGTTCAAGGCCAGCCTGGGTTACATTGTGAGTTCAAGACCACCCTGAACTACATAGAGAGACCCTGACTCAAAAAAACCTCCAAAATTTATTTTTGAGACGGGGTCTCACTAAATTGCTAAATTGCCTAGGCTGGGTTTGAATTTGTAATTCTCCTGCCTCAGCTTCCCAGAGTGCTGGCATTACAGGTGTTCATCACCGTGCCCCAAGGCATGCATAGCTTCCTTTGGGAGTCTGTCCTCTTTCACTCAATGTCATATTTTCAAGATTTATCAACAGTATCTCAGGCAGGTATAGTTCACTTAAGACATGCCTTACCCCTATGTCCCCAATAAGTCTTATTAAAACTTTTTAACTTTTAGAAAATTTAAAAGAATTGTATAGTGAATATCCGTATGTCCCACTATTTGATTCTACAATTAACATTTTGCCATCTATCTATCCCTTGATCCTTATTTCTGACACATTTTAAAATAAGTTGCAGACATCAGTATCTATTGCCCTAAATGCTCTATCATGTATATTATTAATTAGAGAATTTTTTAAAGGTAAAATTTACATAGGGATTTTTTCCTACCCTTGGAACTGGGGATTGTACTGAGCTGCATCCCCACGCCTTTTTAAATGTTTTATTTTGAGACAGGGTCTTGCTAACTTGCTCAGGCTGGGCTTGAACTTGGCATCTCCCCGCCTCAGCCTCCCTGAGTGGTGGAATCACAGCGAGCACCACCCTGAAATGAGTCTTGATAAATGTGTATGCCATGCCACCCCAACCCTCATAAAGTCAGAACTATGCGGTACAATATGACAGCCACTAACCACACTTGATGATTGAACACTTGACAGGTGGCTGGTACAAATAGAAGTGAATTTATAATTCTATTTAATTTTACTTAATCTAAATCTAAAGAAGCTGATACAGTGACCCTTCAGGTGTTGACCTCAGTTCGTTCCAAATTCATATTTGAACACTGAAAAGTTCAAGAACTGAACATAATTTTGCCATAAGAAACAAGAAATAATGGAAAACCAAATAATTGTTCGGAGGCCCCAAAATTATACTTATAAATTCATTTTTCCGGGACTTTAACAAATTTCACAATGATTTCTTTCTTTCACTCTGTTGTGGTTCTCAGTTTGCCTCTTCGTTTCACTGCTGGCATCACTAATTTTCTTTGGAGCCACAATTAAGATATTTTACACAAATAAAGCACACACATACATGCAAAAGCACCATGCAAAATGTTTTAATGCATTAACACAAGCACCATATGTTGTCTGGTGAGAGTGACCCTTAGACTGAAGCGTCGCCCCTTTGTGTCCATGGTGAGTCATTAGGGTCTGCGACTCACTCTCGGCTGTACAGGTTTTTTCAAGTCAGATTTTTGGTTCAGCTATCGAGCAAAGTTCCGAACACTGAGCAGATTATTTTCAAACTTTGCCTTTTGAGCACTGGAAGGTTTGAGCGTGGAGCTGTTAACCACTGAGGTATCACTGTACTTATTTCTGTTATTAGAAAACTTTTAAATTTACCTGAAGCAGTTTGAGGATGTCTGTCAATTTATACACTGTGTGAAATGTAAACACAGCTAATGTTTCTGAGAAAAATTTCATGCCTGCCTTGATGTGCTGTAAGCGTGAAAGACACGGGAGTTTGCAGAGTTCACATGTATAAAGGAATGTAAGCATCTCATCAGTTATTTTTATGTTGATTGCATGTTGAAGTAATACTTTCGGTAAATTGGGTTAAATAAAATAACTTATTAAAATGAATTTCACCTGTTTCTCTTTTAGTGTTGCCACTAGGAAATTTTAAATTACACATTTTATTTCTTTTTTATTTGCCTATGTTTGTGATACGTAATGAATACATTCATCTCAGGGAGTTGGTACATGTGCACATCGTGTCATAACCCTTTTACTTCTCCCTTCTCCTCCCTCGCTCCAGTCTCCCCCATTCCCAGATGTCCTTCTCGACTCCTTCCTGTTCCTATCATCTGACTCTTATCTTGCTCTTTAAATTATTTATACTTTGGGGTTCTCATATTATAGATGCCATGCGGTATTTAACTCTCTGTGTCTGGTTTGTTTCACTTAACATTATCACCTCCAGGTACATCTGTTTTCCCACAAATGACTCCTTAGCCTTCCTTATGGCTGAATACTCCACTGAGTTTTCTTTGACCTAGAACATGGCCATCATCCTATCAAGTTTTCTCACTCCAAGATCTGCCCTTTTTGTAACCTGATTCCTCTCTGACACCAGGGAAGAGACTCCCAAAGTCCTTGAATGAGGACTTCTGATGCCAGACAGACAGATTTCCGTAGACTGCAATATTGATTATGCCCAAAGCAGGCTGTAAGCAGTCCAGGCTGTGAAAAGTCACCCCATAATTGGCTTATTTATAGAAGTGATTCTTGCCAAAGCCTATCTGTCCAGGTCAGAGTGACTCGCACCCAAATTCCATTCCCACAGCTACAACCTTCTCACTAGAAGGACAATGTTTTAATTACAACTATATGTTTTGTCTATCCTGTTCCTAATTCGAGAATGCTTTGTTTTGTCCTTTACTAGCCTTGTTTACCTTAATTTCCATGGAAACCACATGTAGTCCTGCCCTTGCATGTGGTTCACTTTTACCCCAATTGATTGCCAATAAAAATCAGTGGCTTGAAGAGGATCATACACCCTGATCAAGTGGGATTCATCCCAGGGATGCAGGGATGGTTCAATATATGAAAATCAATCAACGTAATACACTATATCAATA
>NW_004624740.1:29912328-29967697 GCF_000247695.1 Heterocephalus glaber | reverse complement strand
ATGTAAAGGTACAGTTCCCAATGAGAAATGTAATTGTGTTGTATACCTACAATGTACCAATAAAAGAATTTAATACAAAAAAAAAGAATAAAAAAAAATTCACTGTAAAAATCAGTGCCTTGGACTGGCCAGCACCTTTGTCAGCTGCACTGGCATTGGTCATCCTGGCACCTCACTGCCCCTCCTAGTTCTGTCTTTCAGTGTATTTTTTCCTCAGGCCTGCGTCATATACTAGGCAGGAAACTGAAACCTAACTTCAGGGGTCTCTGATGCAGATAATGAAGTAAACAACTCATCTTTGCCACAGTAAAGCTAAGTGGAGGGTAGGTTAATAAAGCTGGAAGTGAGTGCGGGAGAGAAGAGTGATATTAGAGGAGCCACACATTTTGGGGAGACTGGGCAGGTGGACAGGAGCTCAGCCTGGAGCCCGCAGTAGGGAAGGTGGCCTCAAAGGACAGCTGTGCTCCCCTCTGGAGTCCTTCCCATCGACCAGGTTGGAGCTCGAAGGGATGGAAGGAAGGATCTACAGTTGCCAGACCAGGGCTGACCTCTGTGCAGCTGCAGCTTCTGCCTCAGGTCAATGGATGGTGCTAGAGAAATATTTCTAAGGGGACCTTGGAGAGGCAAGTGCTCTTTGGATTGGGGCCAGCGGTCCAAGGAGATCCCTCCTCCTTGGCCTCCAGCTTGGCCTCTTAGCAGAGGACCAGCCTTGTTCACTCTTCCTGGGCTTCCTAAAGCGACGCTTTCTGATCTATCTGCAGTGATTCCCCCTCCCCCCACAGCATGCCTAATCTGTTACGGATTGCTTCTTCTGTAAAATATAATAAAAATTAATTACTAGAAAATGGAATTCTAAAAAGACACTCAAGATACAAGCTGGCCGATCATGCTTGGTTATCCTGGCAATGTGAAAAGTGCTATAAAAGTTTCAAAATGCTTAGTCTCTGATTCTGTTCTTGTCTCGTTGCAGCCTGGTGCACAGAAAGACACAGGCCCATGGGCCAGACTGTGCTGTGTACCCGGGAGTCCTCAGCTACCTTCAAGGAGGACCTGAATCAGCAGGGTGAAAGAATAGGCTCAGGTGAGTACTGAGGACCATGATGTCCCCAGGTGGGAAGGGAGCAGGTACCCTATGGAGCCAAAGTGTCCCCCAGTGAATGTCCCCAAATCCACGCAGCCACTGTAGCCACAAAGTAGGAACCAACCGTTGCTATGTAACAGGCTGACCGGATAAAGGGCCAATTCATGGAAATTAAAAATGCAATTGGCAAATTAATAAAACCAATTTGAAAATCTGATAGACGGGTTAGAAGGTGTCTGTCAAGTATGTCCTCCTAGGCTGGAAAGTGAAAGCGATATAAACACCAAAAGAAAATGAAAAGTGCCAGGGAAAAGTTGAGACAGAAATGATCAATTCAGAAAGACGAATGTCCATTCAGAGTTAAGAGGAGAGGAATCAGAGGAGAAATTAATAGTGAAATAATAATATTTGTTAAAACTGACTCTTCACTGCGAGAGGATCCGGAAGAATCTTGTACAGCTGGGTGTGGTGGTGCACACCTGAAGTTCCAGCTTCTCGGGAGGCTGATGCAGGTAGATCACTTGAGCCCAGGAGTTTGAGGCAAGCCTGGGTAACATAGCAAGACCATATTTTTAAAAAAGACTATATAGGATGAACAATAAAATTGTGTACCTAGATATCCTTATGAAACTTCGGGAAAGAAAAAAAATGATGAAAATTGAGAAGATCCTAACATACATTTATTTATTTATTATTTATTTATTTCAGTAGTGGTGATGCTGGGGATTGAACCCAGGGTCTTTGCACTGAATTATATCTCTGGCCCCTTTTATTTTCTATTTTGAGACAGGGTTTTGCTAAGTTGCTAAGTCGTCCAGGCTGAGTTTGGGCTTGCAGTTCTGCCTCAGCCTCCCCAGCTGCTGGGATTACAGGCATGCAACACTGTGCCCAGATCCCAAAGTCTTTTAGAGAGAAAAGCATGAATGTGGATGCCAAGAGTCAAGTGGGATTGAGAGTTCTCATCAGCAATGCTAGATGCTAAAAAACAATGAAGTAATGCATCAGTGTTCTGAGGGAAATTTACTTTAGGCATCAAATTCTGTATTCAACCAATAATCAATCAAATGTGAGAGTAAAATAAACCATTCTTAGACAGGCAGGGAGCTGTGGAAATTCACTTGCCAAGCACTTCTTAAGAAGAAGTTCTCTGAGAACACATTACAATAGCATGGGAAAGAAATCAAGAAGAGAGGAAGACACTGATCTAAGAAAGATTGAAGTTAAGTGAACAAGGATAATAAAAAGGACAATAGAAAACAGTAATTGTGCCAGAGGCCTAGGAAAAAGGTCAGTGTTCATCAGTTCTCTCAGTACAAGCTGAGCTAGTAGTGGGAAGATCCTTGGCACCGAAAGAACCAAAGAGAACTGTTGAAGAGGTAGACTGAACTATGTTTTAACCTAGATTTATCTAGAAATCTTATTTGGTCAGAAATGGTCATTTCTAAGGAGTTTAAATAGGAAGAGAGTGAATTGGGACCAAATGGATGCATTTCCTCTTCCTGTATTGCTTTCTGTGTTAGTTTTCTGTTACTATAACAAAATACCAGAGATAGGAAACTATAGAGAACTTTGTTTAGCTTACTGCACAGTGTGGTGAAAGCCAGTGTCTGTCTGTCTCTCTCTCTTTCTCTCTCTCTCTCTTTCATCTCTAAACTTCTCCTTAGAGAGCCACCAGGAAAATACCACAATAAGATTATGTGTCTACTCTCTAAATGTGGCTTAAACTCCTCCATAAATTGGGAGTCGGGGGAGGCAAGCCACAGCACTTTCTATCCTGGCAAACATCTTTTTCCATATCCATGTCATTCCTTTTTAAAATATAAATATACCAGCCAGATGTGGCACACACCTGTGACCCCAGCATTTAGGGAGGCTAAAGCAGGAAAGATCTCAAGTTCAATTTAGCAAGAACTTGTCTCAAAATTTAAAAACAATTCCTTTAGGACCGAGAATTGAGCTCAGTGGTGCTGCCACCTGTCTCACAGGCGCAAGGTCCTGAGTTTGATCTCTGGTACCATAAAAACAAAACAAAAAAAATTCTTTTAAAGAGCTGAGGGTGTAGAGTACCCTTGGGTTTGATCCCCTAGTACTGCACAAACAAATAAATAAACAATAAACAAATAAACGAGTGAATAAATATTTCTAAAGGAAGTATGTTGTGCATGCAAATGGGCTTTTGAATAATAAAACTCACAGAGGGACCAGATCAGTTTAGTTCCCTTATCTCTCTGCATCCTCATATCCCAGCTACCTTGGTCTAACATGTGGTGGGTGATGGGGTCACCCACCCAGCCAAATATAGTGGGGAAAAATCTCCATTCCACCTGGAACTAATCTCGGCTCTCTTCTGAGCCCCTGCTACACGTTAGTAGGATAAAGTAAAGTTTTCAGCTCCATCTGCCTAAAATCTAGCCCTATCCAGTGAGGTAAAATTCTTTTAGCTAGTGCTCAGTCTTTCTGTAAAAAACAAGTAAAGACCTCAGAGTCTCCTGTAGCTGTCCATCCCTCAGCCTTCTCCTATGCATACACGGGGGGCGGATGGCATATAGGGCCTGGGGCACAGGGTGAGAGGCAGGCTAAGGCTTGGGTCTCTGGGCAATGTTCCTTCCTTGCCCAGTGCTGCCTGCCCTGCTGGAATCTGCGAGTGACTTCCAGATCCTGTGTGGTTCACTCTCTGCTCTCCTGGCCTTTTGATGGACTGATTGACTGATACCGGGAATTGAACATAGAGCCATTGCACTGGGCTACATCCCCAGCCCTTCTATTCTTTTTTTTTTTTTTTACTTTGAGGCATGCTGAGATGTTTGGGGCCTTACTGTTGGGCAAAAGGGACTGTAGCCCAGGTTGGGCTTGAGTTTAGGATCCTCCTGCCGTACCCTCCCAGAAGGCTGGATTATAGCCTTTTACTTACCCAGCAGGAGCCCTGGCCCCCACCTCACCCTGGGGCTTGTGGCAAAGGGTCACCATAGCAGCCCCCAGGCCCCGCCCTCGGCACTGGGAACCGGCCTGCTTGCCTTCTTCAGGACAGACATAGAGCTCCTTCCTCATAAGAGCACCCTGGACTTGGGGCTGGCACTGTCACCGTCCTCTCACCCTATGGGAGGACCCTGTGACCGACTTTCTTCCTGAGGATACGGCCTAAGGAGGCATATGTGTGGGCACAGCTGTCCCTGTGCTGTTTGCCCAATCAGGGATTCTTTGTTTGTTTGTTTCTGGTCAGGGATTCTAATGTGACTTCTGGAGGGAGCTTTCGGAAGCAGGGAAATAGGAAGGAGGGAGGGGAGAGAGTGCACAAGGGGGCGACATCTGCTGACCTCCAGCCTCCTGCCACAGTGCGTGGGGCGTCACTTGTCCATGGTGCCAGCTCTCTGGGGGACCATGCGCTTTAGCATCAGGGGGTCAGTGGCTGTGGGTGTCTTTACAGGGGGTGATCAAAAAATACTACGAATGCTGCTGCCAAGCACCATCCAAAAGAAGGGCAGACTTGTAAAAACGTGATGCTGTGTCCTCATCCACCTTATTTGCCAGATCTGGTACCATGGGACTTCTGGCTCTTCCCCAAAGTCAAGATGACCATGGAAGGGAAACGTTTTGAATCAATTCAGGACATTGAGGCTGCCAGGACAGTGCAACTAAAGGCACAAAAGAGGACTCTAGAGCTTCTTCAGTAAGTAGCAAGAATGATGAGATAGGGTGTCTTAGAAGTGAGGAGGAGGATTTTGAGGGGGATTCATGACCATGTGTCTTGTACTGTAATAAATTTTAAATATTTAAATATTCACCATTTTCTCCCATTGCACCTTTAGGGCAGTGGCTTCCGAGAGGCTCGATCCCCAAGGAGAGGTAAAAAGGGGGACAAATGAGAGTCTGTGTCTTCCCCTGGAGCTGAACCCCATCCCAGGGCCCTTTGGAGACAACTCTGTCCTGCCCCGATGGCAAGATGGTGTGGGTCTGTCTCTCCAGAACCCCTCCTTCACTCATGCCCTCTTTCTCCCTTCAGAGAGCGATTCCAGCCCGCAGTGGCGGAGGCCACCTTTAACTCAAAGAAAATCATTCCTCATCAGAGCACCAGTCACACGCTTGGGACAGCAGAAAGGCATTTCACAAACTATTGATCTGAGAATTAAAGTATTGCTTTTTGCCCAGATGCCCCACCTCACTGCCATTGTATATATCAACACCCCCCAAAATAGCATCAGGAGCAAGACAGAACCTTCCTGGCCTTTAATTATGATTTCCGTACTTCCTACTTTCATGCTGCTCTTGCTTGCTCTCTGCCCCTGAAAGCTCACGCTTCTTCATTTCAGATTGTTTCCCTGGCATCTCCCTGTGCAGAGATGATCCCAGAAAAATGGTGACATGTCTACACAGCCCTCCTCTCCAGGGATAAAAAACATCCCTCTGAATGGTCCATTTACTTTCCTGCATGCAGAACACCTTAAATAACCCTCCACTCAATTTTTTGTTTTTGTTTTCTAAATTCTTGCAGAAAGCCTGGCTTCCATCCAGGAGGAAAATGTTCCCTCTGCAGCCTGTCAGTAGACGTTCTACACTTCTCAAGAGCTTGAGTTATGAAATACAACACAGCCGTCTATACATCTCCTGTGGGAAGAAAACCTCAAAATTCTCCCCACTGCAGTACAGGCAGCTGTTCTGGTCAGAGCCACTTAGGTCCATCTTTACCCACAAAGGCACCATTTTTCCCACAATGCAGATGTGAGGAAGCACAGAATCATCCCACCTCCCCCTTGCCTGCTGTGCCCTCATTTTGCCTTTCTAGGGGGACGGATAGATGACAGTCCCTGAAACCTGACCACCATTTCTGCCCTCAGTGAATCAACATTAGGGTAATCGTCACATTCCATCCATTGCAGCGTGGTGTGTGTGCTTGAGGCTCCACATAAATAATGAATAATCACGTAATGACCAGAGATGTGCGCAAGCTGTCAGGGTGAGCACATAGCGAGTGCTTTGGTTGTCTTCAGGGACTGCACTACAGCTTGTAACTGATTAGGCTTTAAACGCTCTGGGTTACCAGTGGCCTGAAAGGTTCTCCATCAAGTTCAGTCTGGTCCCCTCTGCACAGGACTTCAGGAGGGCCTGATACTTGCTTTTGGTCCCCCTGTTTAAAAGCAGAAGGTATTTCACCCTGCTAATCCATCACCAGGCCTGCCAGTTGCTTTTCCCCTCCCTTGGCTTTCCCAGGAAGCAAGTAGGAACACCCAGGCAGTGGAAACAGCCCTGAGTTATGTCTGTTTTTAGCACACAGTGCTTGAGGACGCAAGTCAAGGCTCATTAAAAATACGAATGCTGGAGCTTATAGAATTGGCCACTTTAAACATGGCCGTCTACACCCCAGTGGTTCTCCAACTGTTTTATAGTAATCTGGGCTTTTATGAGGCATCACTCAGTATCTGTGTGCATAATGCACACCAGTGTATTTCCCTAAGGCCAAGCTGGGCCCGGTATTCAGGAGATCACTGCAGCCAGCCGAGAAGTAAGTGTTCCATGATTAACGTAAGAAACACCTGTCACTTTGTCAACGTTGACACCGATGCGTGACAGTTATGTTTCAACTATTTAGAAGGATTATATGCATTTCTGAGCGTGGATGTATTTACACTCTTTAGTTTAAGACTTAGAATATTTTACATCGTGTAAAATTAAGCGCAACTTTGTCTAGCTTGAACTTAATCGTGCGTAGAATGTTGGGATATGGGCATGTTTCTGACCTTTGATTTTCTCTGTCAAGAATTGTGTGTTGGCTGGGCATGGTGGCAAACACCTATAATCCCAGGACTCTGGAAGGCTGTGGCTGGAGGACTGAAAGTTCAATTTCAGCCTGGGCAACTTAGCAACTTAGTGAGATGCTATCACAAAAGGTAAAAAAAGGGCTGGAGATGTAGCTCGATGTGGGATGCTGAGTTCAATCCCTAGAATCACCAAAAAAGCTGATGTTTGTGCTAAAATGGGTGAGCTCAGTGAATAAGGACAGAAATACGGAGTAACTGCCCATAAAGGCTTAGCCAGGAGAGCAAGAACTGGGAAGAGAAGTTACAGGAGGAAGTCAGGGATCATTGGAGAGTGAAGAGGATGATTGGAAATGAGAGGAAGAAATGAATCACTCTGATCAGATGGAATTATCAGTAAGGGGCCATCACATTTAGCACGAGTATAGGGCTGAGAGACCAATGTTCTGAATAATTACACTGTACCCCCTGAGCTGTAAAGTCGTCCTTTGACATCTAAGGTGCCTGTCCTGAACACCGCCAATGGGATGCTCACCCAGAGGAAAAGCACGACACGAACAGCCAATCGGCCAGACACTCTCCCACAGACACACACATTGCTTTTCAGCCCTGGCAGTGCAGACACTAAGGTATAACTTGGACGTGGTCCAAATAATTCCAAAGTACTTGACTAGAGAAATGAAATATACCAATATCTTCCTAATAACTCTTCAGATGTCCTGGTCCTGCATGTATCACTCTGGGTAAGGCTGCTTTCATTAAAGCATGGTGCTCTGGCTCTCCAAGACACAGCCCACTCCAATTGATTTTTGTCTATTGATCCCGTATCCTTAATCTTGCTGAACACATTTATTACTTTCAATAGTTTTTAGTGGGTTCCTTGAGGATTTTCTACAAAATCATGTCATCTGAGTATAGGAATAATTTCACTCCTTTTCCAATCAGGATCCTTTTTATTTACTTTTCTTGTCTAATTGCCTTGGCTAGAACCTCCAGGAGAAGTGGACAACATTGTTGTGTTGCCATGGACACAAGGGTGTGTGGTTGGGTCAGTGTGGGTTGGGGGAAGACTATAGAACTGGGATTCTGAGTAATCACCCATATAGAATACACTGATGATTAAAGTTCAAGTAATAAAAGAATGTCTTAACTGGAGACTCATGTATAGATTATGAAAACCCAGCAGTAACCACAGTAATTGTTTAGAGCTTAGAGCAGTCTAAGATTACTTTTCAGGGAGGAGTAGTTGATCGCTGGCATTGTGTACAATTGCTGGTGCATGGTAATAATAGAAATCGACAACTCTTGGTTTTATAGTTGCTTTTAAATTCTCTGCCGTTCTCTCTTTTTGCCTGTGCCCAGTGCAGAGACGGCGCTCACTGGCCTAACTGTGCAGTACAGCTGGCCCCACTTTTCCTGACGTGTGCACTGGCTTGTCCATGGCAGGGACTGTGTCTGGCCTCCCCCTCCCTTCCTCCTTCACCACTGGGCAGAGAAGTCCCATGGAGCAGGCCTTCAGAGCTGAACCTCGTGTGATAGCCCTGGGGCCCATGAACAGAGAGGATGAAAACAGGCCCCGGGGTGGGGCAGCAGGGTGGAGCCTGAGACCCTGGGGTGGAGCCCAAGGCATGTGCAGATTCTGCTGTATCCTCCCTGTGCCATCCGGGCCAAGTGGCAGCTCTTTGGGTTTCCCTTGTGTGCAGTGGGTGTAAAGTGCCATCTCCACCTGCCACCACCTGCGCCTCCCCTTCCTCCTCCACCTCTTGGTGCCAGCCTCAGGGTGGATATTTCTGTTATGGCCGCTTTGTCATAGAACCTCTGGGAGGAGTGGAGTGTTGTGACAAAAGGGAGAAGCCACTTGCAAACAGCACCCCCCACCCCGCCTTCTGGAGCTGGGCAAACAGTGCAGGAGGGGTGTGGAGTGGGCATAGCTTCCTTCCTTGAGCCCACAGATTGAGGTCAGCCCTTTCTAGGGGCATAAGAGATGGTGGGTGGCTTTGAAAAAGGAAGTGAGTGCATCTGAATCAGCTGGCAGAGCAGGGAGTCCCCCGACAGCGCTCCCTGGTGCTCTCAACTTCTCAGCTCTGTCCCTAGCTTCCTCTGCAGCCAGCAGCCACCGCCTGGACTCTGCCCAAGGCTCCCTCTGGTGTGGACAGATGTCTGGGGCTGGTGGGAGGTGGAGGATGCACACTGTGGCAGGGTGACTCCACCCTGTCTCCCCAGGTCCCAGGAGGGCTGTGCTCTCGTCACTTCCTATAGTCCACGGTGGTCACTGAGTCAGTAACACTTTACCTTTTGCCTTCTCTCTCCCGGCTTGTCTTTCTACTCTCTAGCTTGTGTTTCTGGAACCACCTCTCATATTTGCTGTTGAATCTTTGTTTCTGGGTCTGCTTCTGGGTCTCCAAACCCAAGACAGAAGAAAAAGCAAAGTGGGAAATCAGAGACAGGGTCTCTCAGGAATCAGGAGAGGCCAGGGCTACCTCCATCCTTCATGGTTCCTGTAATCTTCAACAAGTGATAATGTGCCAAAAACAGTCACAAGATTGCAAATATTTAAAATATTTTTTCTGAAATAGCTTATTCTTCTGACACCCAGTGTAATGTCACTGTGTTTTTCACAGGTTGAGTACATAGTTATTTTGAAAACACTTGGGTTCCTTCTGCAGGATGGATGGTATGGACCAGGAGGCTGCACTGCCAGGAAGAGAGGCATCTCTTTTCAAGCATGTCAGTGTGTCACTCTCCCTGCATTTGGTGATGACGTCAAGCACCCTCCTGGGAAACCTTCTGGGAATGTGAGGTCAGGGTCTTGAAAAGGAGTAATTCACTTTGGAAGCTCTTTGTGCAGCTGTGGAATGGGAGTAAGAGTGCTCACCCCACTGGACTCTTCAGACACAACAGAAATGCTTCACTCAAACCTCAGTGGATGGTGAGTGCATATGCGTGTGTGTGTGTGTGTGTGTGTGTGTGTGTGTGCATGTGTCTTTGCCAACCCCACACTTGCCTCTGACATAGGGTGGAGCCAAGTAGAGCTTTGTGTGGCTTACATAAAGTTTCCAGTCTTCCGTGAATGTCAGATTAAAGCGGTTTGTATAGAATGCTGCTCTGGTTCCAATTGAGCTTGAGGGTCAGAGTAGTCTAACAGTGACAACAGTAAAGGAAGGAAGAAGTACAGCCTGGGGGTGCAAGGCCACCTTTCTTCCCTGGGGAGGTGATAGACCTGCAGGAAGGCAGAAAGGACCACAGATCTGGTGGTGCAAGGGGCACCCGGCTTGAGAAGAAACCCAGTTCCTGCTGGTGAGAGGACTTGGGAAAGAGTAAAGCGCTCTTCCCGGAGGTGACCGTGGCCAGCCTTCTCCCACCCCCAGGGGGCGCTCTTTCCTCCGTCCTTCTCACTTCTCCTGTGACAGCTTCATCCATTCCTGTGGCCCAGCCCCGCCTTCAGTCTGGACAACTTCCAACTTCTCTCTCCAAGCCCATCCCCAGCGTTGTCTCTGCCCCAAAGCCATCTCAGCTCCCGCCCATCAAAAAGCTGACTGCGCCATTGCACCTGCTCTTTAAGGCGCCTTTCCCTGCACCAGCTGGCACTGTACCCAGCCCTTGTGTAGAATGTCCGTACTCCCCTCTGTAACTTCTTGCCTCAGTTTGCGCTTCCCCAGGAGCTGACTCTCAGATGAGGTTTTCTGTGCGTGTGGTTTATTTGGGAAACGATTCTGGAAACAGCAGTGGGAGAGGGAAAAGGATGTCCGGAAGGAAAAATAGTCAGGGTTAGGACATGTTGATGACCAAGTTGTACAATGTGGCTTAGGAATGAAGTTCATTTGAATTTCTTGTGCCTGTGCACCTGTGCTTTTCCCTGCAGATTCTAGACTTTCGATGAGGTTCACCTCACTGGGATTATCACTGATAAGCAATCTTGGGAACTAGGGTTTTTATATACCAGCTCTTTTTCTGCAGGTCCCTTGGGCACTGAAGTGCAGATACTGCTCAGGGAAGCCGAGAGGTCCTCGCTGACAGGGTCTGGTTCCCAGGAAGAGCCTGGCTATGCTTGCCTCTCTCTGGGTAAGTTGGTCCCCATTTTGTAGATCAGGAAACCAATGCTATAAGAAGCACAGCAATTATCACATGGCCCCAGAGCCAAACTCAGTTTCTGGGAGTCAAAGGCAGGCCTGCCTGGTTTCAAGCACTGCCTGCTATCTCCCCGGGAGATTCCCTTGTCTCCTGGTCTATCGTCCTGTGCTTCTCAGGCACCTTCAGCCTTCTCACCTGCACTGGGAGGCCAAAGCTCCTCTGCAGCCCGAGTTAGCCCCACTTGTAATGTGAGGATGGCGTGTAAAAAGACTAGGAGAAAGTGGAGGCCAATCCGTGAGTATAATCACAAACCCCACGAAGGACGCACTTTTTGGAGTGTTAACTGAGTTTTCTTCTGGAACTCAGATTTCCCTTCTAGCCCTTGGAATCCTGCCCATAAGTTTTATTTTCTGCTTTTTACTAAGGGTAAGAGAAAGGGTGGAAAGTTATCCAGAGAGCGAAAGAAGGCCATGATGAAGTGGGAGCATCATAGTCAAAAGTCACCTCTGGGTTTCCCTCCTAATGGGGCACTGGCACTTGGGGTCAGTGGCCACATGTATAAAGAATCCCAACTTCCCTCCATGGTTCAGGCTACCTAATGGCTCTGCATAAATACTGACTCAAGAGCCAACAAATTAGTGACCCACAGGACCCTTGAAAGCTTTGTAAGCAGCGAAGAAACTAAAAGGAAAACCCAATTTGTTTGGCTCAGAATTATTGGGATCAAGCTGGATATGGCTTGTTTTCTTTTAGTTTACTCATTTATTTCCAAAAATAAATTTAGGGAAAGCAGACCATTAAGGATAAAAGGTGCCCCTGAAACTGCTTGAGAAACAAGTAAAAAGGCAGTAAAATAGAACATGTCTTGTGGCCAAGGGCATCTCTAATGCTAAAGATAACAGCAGCGGACAGAGACAAGTCTCGGGCAATTGACTTTGGGCAAATCACGCCTTTCTCGGTTTTCCAGGGCAAAAGGCCCCATTTTTGTTGAAACTAAAGAGTAATGTGTTAGTTGTGTCTGGAGCCTGTGATCTGGGGGCCTTTGGGAATATTCATTTCAGTTATGCAACAAATATTTATTGAGTCTGGATTGTGGCGTCTTTGCAAGGAGGCTTCTCTGCAAGGGTTCAGTGTCTGCACAGCCTACAACAGGTTAGGGAGGCTGGAGCATCATGACATCCTGCACTTCTGGGCCGGAGGCAGCCAGCCTTCACCCACTTGCTCTGTGACCTCAGACAGCCTCAGTTCCCCTATTGGGAAACTGGGTTGTAGAGGGTTAAATAGGATCCCCTTCCCCATTCACATTCAATGGAACTTGAGAATGCGGCCTTCTTTGGAAGCAGGATCTCTGCAGATGTTACGAGGTGGAGGATCTTGAGATGAAATCATCCAGACTTATGATCAAGACACGCTGATGGCACTTATGACATGCTTCTCAGACTTACGACCAGTCTTTCCTTTGTACAGTTCTGTACATCTTGTTTATAGAGCTCAGTGTCTTTGTTTTTTTTTGTACACTACACCTTGTTTATACAGTACTGTCATTTTTGCTGGTTGTACTGTAGTTTTGGATTCTGTTATATATTACAGTACTCCCTGCAAGAGTTATGCAAATAAAAGCAAAGTCATCGAGTTGGAGTTTCCTTTGACCACTTCTTTGTTCTGAATATTGTAACATACATGCCATATACAATTCCTCATTTAGCTAACAAATTTACTTAAGGGCCTAGTCACGGGGCAGAACTCGGTTATTAAACGAGGAATGTTTTACTAGGCAGCTGTTGGTTAGTATTTAGTTACCTCTCTTTTTCTTGATCTATTCACTGAAAAGGGCCTTAATGTAGGTGCAAGGTCTTTGGCCTGGTTTGGGTGCCCTTTTGAGCTTTTCTGGTTGCTTTTGGATGTGTAGTTGACTGGTTGGGTCCTGCTCACATGGCACGTGGCCACCATTTCTGCTCACACTAATGCCCCTTGGCTTGTAATCGTGCCCCGCACGACTGTTTCTGAGATCTCTCCCTTTCTGTCTCTCTGATTTTTGGCTTCCAGCACTGTACCTGTTCAGTCCCCATGTGGAACAGGAAGTTGAACCCCCAGGAAGACCTTCAACCAATGACCCATCAGAGTCGCTGAAGACATTCCCAGCCCCCTTGTTCCCAGCTGGGACGATGCCACACTGCTCAGGAACGCACCTGTTACTTTCTTCTTCTGTCGGCTTCCTATGGCTACCACAATGAATGCCCACACACTTGACACTGCACTCTTACCATTCTGGGGGCTCCAAGGATAAAAGCAGTGTTCCTGGGCTGAAATCAAGTATCAGCAGGGTCGCATTCCCTCTGGAGGCCTGGAGAGAGTCCTTTCTTGACCTCTCCCAGTTTCTGCTGGCCACAGCAATCCCTCGTCTTCTCTGTAACTCCAGTCTCTCTCTCTGCATCTTCAGCCAAATCTCCTCTTAGGATATAAACAGAGCTGCATTAAGGGCCCGCCCCACAATCCAGGTGAATATCCTCCTTACCTTAAGATCTTATCCACATTTCAAAGTCCCCTTTTCACCATGTAAGGTGCCATTCACTGGTTTCAGGGGTAGGGTGTGGACTTCTCTTTTGGGGAGTAGCATTATTCACAGCTTCTCTTCCTAGACTTCTCTTGGTGGACTTTCTTCCCATTTTCCTATCAGTGCTCCTGGAATCAGTTTCCCAATAAAGTACTTGCGTTCAGTGCTTGCTGTGGTATCAACTTCTAGAGGGATCTCAGCTCTGACAGCAGCCTTCATGGGGCATGTGATTTAGTGCTGCAGTCACGTTTCACTAACAACTGTCCTTACATGACACTGAGCGATGTTAACGTCTGAAGCCTTATGGACCCCCACCTGTCATTCCAAGGTGGAGGGTGCGGTGGGCTTGAACAAGCTTGCTTATGAGTGATGACAATCCAGAACAAGACACTAGTCTCTGTGATGTGTAATGTGAAATATCCAGGGAGAGGGCCACAGGGCAGGGGCAGCCCAAGAAGCCTCATTGCTGTGGTGGTCCCTCGAGTGGGCTGTGGGGGGCAGGTGTGACACAGGAGCTCTTCCCTTTATGAAGGTGGGGAGAAATGGCACTCCAATTTCCTAAGGTCCCGTTATTCCATGCTGATGTTGGTCATGACACCCTGTTAGTGGTTTCTGTTCACAGGTGGAGAAGGGGAGTTGACAGTCATGTGCTGTACTTGGAGATGTTTGTTCACTTGATCATTCATTCATTCATTGGACAGGATAGTTATGTCCAGCTGAGAGGGGTCCTGGAGGGAGGGGAGGGAGGGACGCTTCAGGAGAGACCTAGGGATGAGAAGGAGCCATCCAGACAAGCAGAGGGGGCCAGAGAGTGCATCTCTGTGGATGGGCCAGTCCACAGCGTGTCTGGAGGCAGAAGAGAAAAGGTCTTGAGGGGTCCCAGGGGCAGGCAAGGGGGATGGTTGTCTCCAGTGTGATGACAGAGATCGGGAAGGTGTCAGCTGGGACCAGCTCTGGAGTCTGCTGAGGCCTGGGGACCAGCCTTGATAGATGCTTTGAGACCATCCTTCCTCTGGCCACTGTGCAGAAGGCTCCAGAGAGGTTGAGGGTGGGAGCAGGAACCAAATGAGGCTGCTGCAGCATTTAAGGGGTCACAGAGGGGGCCTGACCGTGACACTTTGGCTTTATACTGTGTTATAGGCTGAACTGCGTACCTACCCCCCTGGTTCATTATGTTGAAGCTCTGATCCCTAATGCCTTGCAGTATGACCGAGTTTGGAGACAGGGCCTTTAAAAAGGTGACTGAAACATGGAAAAATGCTCAACATCACAGGCCATTAGAGAAACGCAAACTGAAACAACTCCGAGACTCTACTTCACCCTAGTAAGAATGGCTATCGTTACGGACTTGAAAAAGTAACAATGCTGGCGAGACTATAAGGGAAAAGGAACCCTCTACATTGCTGGTGAGAATGTCAGCTAGCACAATCATTATGGAAATCAGCATGTAGAGTCCTCAAAAAACTAAAGCTAGAAATTCCATTTGACTCAGCTATACCTCCTCTGGGTATCTTCCTGAAAGAGTTAATGACATCATATTACAGCAATACATGCACGTCCATGTTTATGGCAGCACAATTCATAATTGCTAAATCATGGAAATGGCCTATGTGTCCATCACGGATGACTAGATAAAATGTGATATTTATACACCATGGAGTACTATTCTGCCATAAAGAAAGAGAAATTTTAGTTATTTGTAAGAAAATGGATGGATCTTGAGACCATAGTGTTAAAGGAAATAAGTCGGATGTAGGTTGACTATTGCGTGATTTCTCTTACATGAGAAAGACAGAATATAAATAATTTAAAGAACAAAATAAAAGAGCCAAGCTAAGAAACAGGGAGGTAGACACTGTGGTGATGGGAGGGGACCTGGGAAAGGAGGGAGGGGGAAGACAGGGTCGGGGTAGCAGAAATGGCCAAATGTAATATGCATGTGTATCCAACTCCCAACTGGAAAGTATGTGTGCAAACTATGGATTGCAAACATACTGAAAAAAGCTGTCCAAGGTGAAATGCAGTCCTTGGGGGGGACACGAGCTCATCCGCCTGAGGCTCTTGTTCGAAGAGGAGACAAGGACACAGACGCATATGAAAGGGAAGACATGTCTGCGAGGTGAGGGGGGGCTGCAGGAGAACCCCACACGCTGACACCACCATCTGGGACTTTTAGCCTCTAGAACTGTGGCCGAACATGCCCCGTCTGTGACTCTTTGTTCTAGCCGCTGAGCTGACCGATACACTGTAGACTCAGATCGGCTCCCTGGTCCTGCTGGCTTCTCCAGACGTCCCGCTTGCTCTCTGCCATCAACGGCTGTTTCCATTTCCCATGGGCTCCCTTGCCAAGGTGTCTTCCTCTCACCAGTGGAGCAGTCCTGCACCCCAGAAGCCCTTCGGCTTCCTGTCCTCCTCTGTCCACACCCCAGGACTCTGCATTCAGCCTCCCAGAGAATCACTCAGACCTTCCGAACTTCCCTCTGCTGCCCCTCACAGTGATTCCCCAGTTAAATGAAAGTCACTTTTGCATTATGGAGACAGACCAAATTAGCATTTAGCACAAAAAGAGGCTTCTTCTTCTTCTTCCTCTCTTTTTTTTTTTTCAATTCATATAACTCTAAATTACCTTCAATTTCCTAAATGGAATTTGGCTCCAGATTCACTCTGGTATAGTAGCCTGTAATGAGATTATATTATGTTTGGGGGAAAACATTCAAATGACCAAGATAATTAATTTTGCATAACAACCAACTTATAGTAAGATCCAGAGCCATAACTCAAAGCCCCAAACCTGCAGGAGCCCCTGGGGTGGTAATGTTTCTTTAGAAATACATCCACAAAGACAGTTGTGGGGACAATGAAATGCAGAGGTTTTTAAATCTGGAAATGGCGGGTTCTTTCTGTTCTGGCCACAATCTGTTTTCTCAGGGGCTGTCCTTTGTGGGAGGAGCTCTCCAGGGTTTGGGAAGATGAAAGAAGGCCTCAGGTCCCCCCAGAATCCTGGAAGAAGCTTTTGAGAACTGTCTGTCCTCAAGGATGGAAGAGGTTGATGTTTCCGGGCCCAGCTAATGGTACGGAACGCGGATGTGTGTGTGTGCGTGTGTGTGTGTGTGTGTGTGTCTGTGTGTGTCTGTGTTCTCATGCATGCACTGGCTTTCAATGGAAAGAAACTCTTCTCCAATCTTTGATTCCTCACCGCCAGGTGGCTTTATTTGTGTGATGCTACACTTGTCTGAACATCTGGGAAGGATTTGATACAGCCATAGTTTCTGGCTCTGATTCATTATTAAAATCACCCCAGAACTACCCAAGACTTGGCACAATGCCTGCCTCCTCTCGTATCTCTTGGTTGCACCTATTTCCAGTACATATTCTCGGAATATATGTTAGTTTGGGAACCAGAAAATCTACATTTATTTTCATTTGAGATCTCCCTGTAGTTGCTTTACATGGCCTCAAAAATATATTCTTGCATGCAAATTATGGTGCGTAAATGTTCATATCCTTTATGCTGTTCACAAAAGCCAAAAGGTGGGAACAACTTGAAGGTCCACCAGTGAATGAGTGGATGGTCAGTTGTAGACTAGCCATCCATGTAACAGAATATTATTCAGCCTTGGAAAGAAAGGAAGTGGTAAGATACACTACAGTGTCCACAGCCTATGAAAAATGTCATAAGGAAGGGTCTCACATTTTGTGGCTTCATTTCTGTGAAATACACAGAAGAAGTCAGCTCATACGGACAGAAAGCAGGTTATGGGGTGTTGGGGTGAGGGGAAGGAATGGGGAGCTGCAGCTAAATGGGAGGGGTTTTCTTTCAGAGTGATGAAGCTGCTTTGGAACTAGAGAGAGGTGGTGGTTGCAACACTGAAGGCACTAAATGCCACCGAATTATACACTTTATAAGGTGAATTGTGCATTCAACATGATTAGGGTTTTAATTTGTGATTTTCTTTTCAATTAATGAAAAGTTCCTCTGCTCCCTGTCTCCTACCAGGTCATGGAGTCATCACCCGGGAAAGTTAAGATGTTGGATCAGAAACAGATATTTCAAATTGTGAGGTGGTACAAAATTCACCCAGTTGATGTTTAATTGTGCCTAATAGTGTCTTTAAAAACCCTAAATCTGTTTTCTTTTTGGGACAGTTTCCCGGATGAGTCCCTCCCTGGTGAGCTCTACCTTCTGGCATCTGTCTCCTAGGCTAAAGCTGGCTAGCCCTGCCATTGGCTTTGACCAAAAGAACACAGCAGAGGGGAGACACCATAACTTGGACCATAACATATCTCTCTTGTGACACATGCCTGAAATCACAGCACTCTGGGAGGCTGAGGCAGGAGGGTGGCAATTTCAAGTTGCCTGGACAACTTAGTGACTTAGCAGAGCCCTGTCTCAAAATAAAAAAATTATAAAGGCCTGAGGCTGTTGCTCAATGTGAAAGCCCTGTGTTCATTCCCAGTACCAAAAGCCCCCACGTAAGCCTGTAGCCATTGCCTGTGCCTGGGGGACTGGATGTGGTGCTGTAAGCACCCTGTACCACCTGAGTGAGCAGGTTTCTCCTGAGAACCTTCACCAGATAAGATGAGGCCCACTCGGTAATCTGATATTCATCTCATCTTCACAACATTTACATCAGGGTTGAAGCGTACGTCTGGGTACCATGGCCCAGCCAAGCTGACACAAAATTAGCCATCCTGGGTGAACTGGTGTGCAGGCTTCCAAATTCAGCTTCTGTCCCAATCTCCTTAGGTCTCACTTACATTTCTGGGTCCCTCTCTGCCAGTGTCATTGTTGCTCTGCCCCTGGTGGGCCTGCACCTCACCTCTTCCTTGGAGGACCACCCTGGGGTTCCTAGAGCCACTGGGCTGAAGGTGCAACTTGCTGAGGCACCTGTTAGCGCTTGGCCTCCGCTCAGGACACCTCCGAGGTCCGGCTTCCCCTCCTGCACTCCCCCACCGCCACAGCTAACCTTGCAGCCTTGTGGCATCTGCTTCTCTTGCTCTCGGCTCACCTTGCTCCTTTGCCTCTTTCCCTGGGGCACAGAATTAGCGCCTGTGGCTGGAGGACCCCTCAATACTGACCCTGACATGAAGAAGGGAGCTGGGCTACGCCTCAAAATGCATCCATCGACAAACGACCTACCGCGCCCACGCTGCGCGCCCGCGCTATTTCCAGGCCCCAAGATGGAGAGCGGAGCCCCTTCCCTCAGCCAGGGTTTTCCAGGCAGACCTGCACTAAGAGGGCGAGTCCTATTTTGCTGTGGTCACCTCAGCCCTACCTCTTCTCCCTGGTGTTCCCTGGAGAAGGCGATACTTGTTTCCCATTGGATTCATGCATCGTACTCCCTGAGGCCATTTCAGTTTCTCGGTCTTAGAAATAAATGAAACCCACACCACACACGGCCTTCAGTGCAGTGAGGATCTCGCTGTGTCACAGCATCACCGAGAGCCAAGTCGGCTTCCTGTACGGGTGCAGAGGGACCTTGCCCTCCTGCTTGCCAGGACTCTCGGCCTCCCCATGCCTTCTTCCTGCGGTCCCCACCTGGTTAACCCACAGTAGGATCCAAGCAAGTACCGACTCCCAGCCTGGGCCATGCCGCCCTCTGCGTGATGCCAGGACGCGTGTGGCCCGGAGCACCATGTGTGGTGTTGAGCGAACGACTTCATAGACTTACATTTAGGGGCGTGAGTGTTCAGTGACAAATATGGAAATTCAATAAAAGGTCCATTAATTAAGAAAGAACAAGCTGTTGCCTTAAGGTAGCAAAACGTCGCTGCTTATTATGTGACTTAGTTAAGATACAAAAGAAGTGTGATGTTGCCTCTGTCTCTGCTTCTTTGGGGTCTGTGGTCAAAGACAGATCATGAGTGTGATGCCAGGGCTCGATGAGTCCAGACTGGGATGTGCACCCATGTGCTGTGCACCCATGTGCTGATGGCCTTGGGTCTGGGGCAACATGGGCAGGAAAACCCCAGATCCTAATCTCTTTGATGAACCAGGAATCAATCTTAGATTCTGCTCATGCTCAGTGCAAATGCAGGGGCCACCACGAAAGCCCTAAAAGGAGACACTCATAGAGGCTGAATGGTGTCCTCCCAAATTCAGGTGTTTGGGGGCCCCTAATACCTAGCACCACAGAACATGACCGCATTTGTAGGTACGGCCTTTAAGGAGGTAGTATAGGTAACAGGAAGCCATCAGTGTGGACCTAATACAGAATGCCTAGTGTCTTCACAAAAAGAGATCAGGACACAGTCACATAGAGAGAACGACCACGTGATGACACAGGGAGGAAACAATGTTTGCAAGCCCCGAAGGGTGGCCTCAGGAGAGCCAGCCCTTTTCACACCTCGACCTTGGCCTTCCAGCTTTACCACTTTGAGAAGATAAGTTCTGAACTTGGAGTCTCCTGGTGGTGTTGTCATGATGGCCTCAGCAAGCAGGGACACTTCGTCACTGCTCAGGGGCCGCAGATGCCTGAGGGGCCTGGTTGGGTGGCTACAGGCAGTTACCCTGAGGTCATGCTCCATGTGGGTCCTGTGTCCAGAGGGAGCCTGGGCTTGTTGCCATGGTGATGGCAGGGTTCCAAGACGAAAGGCCACAGCCTCTTGAGGCCTAACTCCTAAGGGGGATACCTTCACTTCTGCTGCGTCCTACTGGCCAAGTCAGGTCACATGACTAGGCAGGCTCTCAGGAGCAGGAAATGCCCCACCCCTGGTGGGAGACGATGAGGTAAAGGCCACAAGATATAGGGAGGGGTGGAGGAAAAGGGCCGTTTTTGCAGTCAACCTATAAGATTACTGAACATTACATTTTGAATATATAAATGTAACCTGAAGGTCTGAGTCATTTGGAAGCCAATTATCTGTATTAAAAATTATTCTTTGTAGGTGGGTATGTTGGTGCATGCCTATAATCTCAGTGCTTTGGGAGTTTGAGGCAGGAGGATCAAAAGTTTGGGCCCAGCCCAGGCAACTCAGCAATTTAGCTAGACCCTCTCTCAATATAAAAAATAAAAAGGACTGGTGATATAGCTCAGTGGGAAGGTTCTGAGTTCAATCCTCACTACTGCAACATAAATAAATAAATTCTAAAAATGTAAAAGATTCTTTACTACTCAGGAGAACTTGCTCCAGGATCTCCCAATTTCTGGGCCATCTCTTATGGCTAAGACCATGGTGGTGATCCTATGGCACACATACCACAGTGGGCACACAACGCCCTCTCTGTCTGCATGCAAGCCAGGTTGGCCCAGCAGCTGAGGATTGGATAACAGCTGTTTTTTCTAAACTAAAACCTCAGCGTTCAGGTTTAATTGCAGTGTTGGCACTTTGCGACAAATAAGTGAGCTTTGGGTTGTAGTTTGGACGCTCGGTCTCTAGAAGTTTCCCCATCAAAGGGGTAAGGGATTCTGGATTTCACCGACTCTCATTGGAGGCTGGGGTTGCTTAAGAGGCAAGGAAATACTTAGAGACAGAGTTACGGGCCCTGCCAAGCAGCTACCCACCAGAGGTGAAGATAAGGCTGCCTGAAGGAAGTCCAGAGGAAAATGCCCAGTCGGTCCACAAAGGACTTGGTGCAGGGTGCCTCTGGCTTGTGGTGAACCCTAGGAAATCTCTACGTGGTATATAATACAGGTAACAATAAGTGCTGGTGGGGGTTCCACAGAAAGCCTGCTCAGCTGCTAAAGTTGATCTCTGGTGGCAGCTGAAATGTTGCTTCTCAGAAAGCCCTCAGCTGTGTCTACAGCCTCAAGGGAGTGTCCTGCTTTGTCCTGAACTTGTCCCCAAAGTAGCCCCATGTGTGCATCTGTGGGGTTTACTGTTTGCTAGTTTGCAAATTGCAGGCGAGCAAGGAGCTAGCTCAGCTGGTCTCCAGCTCAGAGTGAGCCCCACGGAAGCATCTGTTGATGGAACCCCTGGCCCTTCCCAGGAGTGCAGAGTCTTACTGCTTTCTGGAAAGAAATGGAGAATAACCTTGTCAAATAAAGTACTGTACGAAGTCCTTCCTTGACAGCCCTATTCCTTTAGGGCAGTCTTGGAGAGAAGCAGAGATTTATTTACAAGAAAAGAAAAAGGTTTGCATTTCTAATGGGCAGGGAACCAGCAGTCAGTACCACCATCCTCAGCCTGTCTGCCGTAGATGTGAGACAGGCAGCTGTAAAACTGTGATCAGGTGTGGGAACTAAACCCCTCACCACAAGTCTTAATGCGGCTTCTAGGGGCTCACTCTCTGGGGTCCTCAAGCTAGCAAGGCTGGGTTTATAGGTTTGTTTGAACTGGGCTTTGCCCAGCAAGATGTTTCTCAACAGCTCTGAAATATAGGAGCACATTCTTTGAACACACATAATTTAGTTCCAATCGCTTTTGGCTGGAAGAACACTGAAATGAGAATAAACAAGATTCATACTTATTTTCAAGCACATTGCAATATGAGCAAAATTAACTTTGGTAAATAAGACCCTCCTGAACAAAGATCGAGTTCATAGAAACTATTCTGGACCCTGAGAACTAATTCTGAGGCTGAAAAGACCCAGTCATCAAGACAAGAATAGCAATTTTCAGGATGGTAATACAGTGGGCAAATCAAAGCTGGGCCAGGGAGTGCAGCTCACTCTCTCAGGAGTACAATACAATACAATATAATTTACTTTCTCTAGCATCTTTCACAGAGAAGTTTAACATAGTGCTCCACAGCTAATTACTGGCTTCCTATGCAAATACAAGCAGAATATGTGGTTCATGATTCATCAAATAGATGGAATCGGAAGACACCCTGGGACAGTGATGGCAAAGCTTTTAGAGTTTTCAATGATGACAAACAGCCAGCTGCAATGACACATGTGCCATAGGTTCACCACCAGTATCTGGTGATGGGCCGAGATGGGCAGCCAGGTGAACCTCCATTCAGCCCCTGGAAAGCATTAAAGGCACCTCTAACCAGAAGCCAGATGGAGGAGGAGACACAGGGACCAGAGGCATCTGGGTGTTCACAGGAAGCCGAACACCCACAGGCCAAGACATCTCGGAGAGAACCAGGAGTCAGGCATCTGCCTGACAAAGGGAGTTGATCTGAAAGAAGGAAGAGATATTAATCCTGTCTGGGGATGCGGAGATGCTGAAGCAATCCCTGGAGGACGCTATGTTTTGGAGACAGGGTCTTGCTATGTAGCCCAGGCTGGCCTCAAACTTCTCCACCATGCCTGGCTAGAGGGCACACTTTGATTGAAATTCTGACATGGATACCAAGTCACATCGAAGTATACGGTGACAGTGGGCAGAAGCAAATGAAGGCCGATGTCCTGGGATGGGGACTCTGCAACAGAGGGAGAGCAGGGGAAGGTGACCAAAGCAGGCTCAGCAGATGTGGCAAGGACTCTGGAGGGTCAGTGACAGTCAGGGTCCCCTTCGTGCTCCGGACATCAGCAGGAGGAGGAAGGAGGAGGAGGAGAGGAGGAAGAGGGAGGGTGAGGTGGGGGCGTTTCATCTGGTGACATTCTTACGGCAAGTCACGGCGAGGCTGGCTGGATCCTGAAGTGGCCAAGTGATAGGCAGGTCATCAACTGGAGCTTTCTCTTCCAAGGCCTCTCAGTCTATGGGAGCTCGGAAGAGGGAGGCATTGGAGAGACAAGCACAAGGACCCCGACTCTAGATCCGCAGTTGTCAGGGTGAAAAAGACTTTCAACTTATGCCTGCTAGATTGATCTGAAGTGAACCCACTGACAGCAAAAGTAAAAATTAATGTATAGAACTCCCAATGTGTCCAGAATGCTGAGAATTCTGGAAACAGTAAAGGAAATCAGTCAAATCAGTTGTTGGCATCCTATAGATCAAAATGGGGGGGAAAAGAAAAACCCACAGAATCTGGATGAACAGACGCATGGCTTCCCTTCCTGTCTCTTGTTCTGGAGTTATATTTTTAGGGCCTGTTGTCAAGAATGCATAGTTTGGACCAATGTGAGTTTAGGTCACTTCGTTTTAGAGAATGTAGAGCGACTCTCAGAGACCTGTGGACACAGCCCAGGCGGAGTGTCTACCTGCAGAGCAACCCGGGGACACAGGTTGCTACTTCAACAGTTCCATGCCGTCTTCTTCAAAATGGCTGAGAGACAGAGCCAAAAGCACTTCAGAGTCAAGGTTAGCCTTAGATAACGGCCTGGAGGTGAAGCTCCTCACCTTGGCAAAGAGAAGACTTATGGTCTCTTTTCCCTCCTGTCCTCCGCTGATGGCCAGAGGAGACAGATAATATTTACTATTTTGTCCTCACAAACCACAGCAGAGATGCTGGCTGTATATTTGAAGAGCAGGAACTTCATATTTTGAGATGGGGTGCTGGGCTGGCAAACAGTGGACTGTCTGTTCTTCTTAATTTATTTACGTGTGACACCAAACCTTCTTCTCCTTCTCCTAAGGAATGCAGTGTCACACCTGCAAAATGTCTGGAGAGGAAAGAAGGCCACTGTGAACATTGGGAAGAATTAGTTATGACGTTTCCACCAGACAAAACCGCCAGGAACAGCAGAGATAAGGGGATGCCACTCGTGAGTGCCCCCGTGGCCAGGCGAGGTCTGCAAGGACACCTCCTGTGCCAGCCTGTAGGCCTAGCGCTCTGCAACACACAGGTGTGGTTCCTCTAATTCCAGAGTGACACCCCAGGGCTTCTGGCTGCAACAGATGTGCATACTCTCTCCACCTTGAGGAAGAGCATCTCGGACCCAGCCCTGCCTCTGTGGAATTCTCCCGGCTGTCACTGTCACCACCCTGCTCTGGAGAACCCTGGAACAGGTAGAAGCTCTTAGGGACTGCATTTGCCGGGAGCTTGGGAAGCCAATCCTGCCACATACTGGCATTGATGGATGATCCTGTCGGCTGGGGAAAATGCCCTGTTCATGCACCACTGATGTGTTAGGAGAGAATTCGCTGCATAACATTTACTTTCTGTGGGGGGCTCAGTGGACCACAGAAGCAAGGACATCCCTTCTTCGCACAGGAGCTCCTTGGCTTGACCTGTCATTAAGGACTGGGATGCAAAGAAAATGCCTGGGGTGCGAGTGGGGGCTGTGGAGGCTGCTCCCCTGTGCAGAGCTAGCCAACAGGGGCTGGTTGGAGGTTCCCAAGCCCCGGCATGAAGCGCGTTTCTTCCCATGCTGAGGGCATCTGTCCTGGCTCAGCAGACACAAGGGGAAGAAGGAAGTGAGGCCAGAGTGGTTGCTGAGGGCTGGTGGGAACACTGATGCAAGCTGGTCCTGGACGTTCATTAGCCCCCGTCTGGGCCATTCTTTCTCAGGAAGCCCCTGCCCAAAGCAGTTCCCATGTGGGCTGGGCAGTCCCCGAGGGAGACCCGAGACAAGACGAGCAGAATTTGAGCTCTGGCAAATTGCTCTGCCCAGCTTCCCAACCTCTATGCAGAGGGGTGACAGGGTCCCCTTTCTGTCACTGCAGGCATTCAATGCATGCAGGAGCTGGGTTCCTGGCACCCAGGAGCAATGCAGAGGCACCGTAAGCGTCAGCAAAAGACTTGGGCATGAGAGGAAGCAGGGACGCTGGGACCGGGTGGGAGGGAATGATTCTGTGGAAATGGGGAGCAGATGCCTCCCTGGTGACCTGACCACCGCTGTGGGACTCCGACATGGACAGCTCCTCAGGGCTCACTCTCCACGTGGATGTTCTAAGCCGCCAGGCCAGCGTGTCCTCCACCTCACGCCCTCCCTCATCCTGGCCCTTGATATGAGTGATCAAAATATACAGTAAATGTATAAAGTTTAAAAAGTTATTACAGTAAAAGACACATTTCCATGAATCCGCCTTGCTTCTAACACATCCCATCATTCTGGCCACTTCCTGAAGCAGTTCTGGAAGTCCTCTTCCGTAAGTGTCTTTATATAGTCCTCTTCTGTCAGTGTCAAAACCACAGTGAATGCTGCTGCTGAGTGCCATCCAGTGGAAAGGCAGGCTCATAAAAGCATGACAGTGAGTCCTTTTCCACCTTGTTCACTGGGTCTGGCACTGTGCAACTTCTGGCTTTTTCTCAAAGTCAAAATGACCATGAACAGCAAACACTTTTAATCAATTCAGGACATTGAGGCAGCCATGACAGTGCAACTAAAGATCCTTATGAAGAAGGATTTCCAGAACTGCTTCAGAAAGTGGCCAGCATGGTGGGATAAGTGGGTTTGAAGGGGAGGCATTTTGAGGCAGATTCATGACAATGTGTCTTTCCTGTAGCACATTTTTAAATTTAAACATTCACCATATGTTTTGATCACACCTGCTATGTAGGTCAGGGGGACACAGGGTGGGCAAGAGAACCTGAGGCAGAGGAGCTGTGGGGGGTACCACAGGCGCATGGCAGACGTGCACCACACTTCCACCGGGAGCCCCCGCCACCCCCGGCAGTGGGTCAGGCCCAGCTCCAGAAACACAGCCATTCTCAATGCCCCGGGGGATTATCCACCAAATGCCCACACTGGTGAACTGTGTCCTCTCCGGGAAAGATGGCTCCCTGGTGTCATTCCAGCCCCTGTGCTGTTTGTCCACCTGTAGGGCGGTCCATCCCTCACAGCTTTCAAAGGACCAAAGCATATCATGCTCGGCTTTATTTTTTTAAAAACAGTAAATGTGAATACATCACAGATTTCCCTCCAAGTCCTCCGTTGTGGGGAGTTACTCACTGATGTGTGGGTAAATGAATGAATTCAATAAACAATTAGGGAGTCCCTCCTACATGCTGGACCTATGCTGGGCTCTGGGAAAACAAGGGTGAAGAAAAGTCAGATGTGACCTCTGTGGGCACCGCACTCTGTGGGAAACTAGGAAAGAAGCAAACCGCCACATAAATGAGTGTAAAATTGCCAAATGTAACTTCTGGGGCCACCATAGGGGGATTCGCCTTGGTCAGGGAGAGGCAGCTTCTGTGAAGAAGTGGCCCTTGTAAGATGAGATGGAGTCAAGTAGGGGAAATAGGGAAAGAATAGTCCAGGTGGAGGGAAGTCATTTGCAAAGGTCCTGAGGCAGGAGAGGAGGCAGCAGGTGAGCCCAGAGTAGGGAGGGATGGTGAGTGAGCAGGAGGCGGCTGCAAGAGCAAGTGAGAAGCAGGCCTAGAAGGGCCACGCTAAGAAGTTTTAGTTTATATCCCAAGAGCAATGGAAACCACTGAAAGTACAGAGGAAATAACTTGGCCAAATTTGTCTTTTAGAAAGACCACTTTGGCTACTTATGGTGCTGGAATGTCCCTACCAGATGGCCCTGCAGAAATAAGAGCCCACACCCCCAGATTCAGGAGAGCTGCTGGAGAAGTTCTTGGTCCCCCATCCATCTGGGAGGGAGCTTGGGCATCACACCCATCCCCCCAAGGAAAGCCAGCATCTGGAACTTGACCTACAGTAGTACAAAGGCCCGGGGGCAGTGCTCTCCCCACCTGGGGACTCCCCAAGGTCAACACACCTCCAGAATTCCCTGCAGGGTCTCTGAGGCCCTCACTGGGAGTGCATGGAAGGTTGACATCCCCCTATCTGATCCTGCACCTCCTTCCCTTCCACGGCAGGAGGCTAGGAGCATCCCTTAATAGACCCACCCCACAGTCATCTCCCTCTCTGGTCGATTTCCTGGGCTCAGCTCTGCACCCCCAGTAGAAGGAGGGGTCAGAGAAGGCTGCAGTGGGGAAGAGGTTTCCCTAATTCAATCCAGGGGAGCCAGTGGTCTATGCTGGGTGGTGAGGGAACAGAGAGATGAGGGGGCCTGTTAGGGTTTAAATGGTGTCCCCTCCCCGAAGGATGCTGCAGTCCTACCCCTCAGTGCCGGGGGAACACAGCCTTACCAAGTCAAGACAAGGTCCTTCCCTAGGTAAGGCCCTCATCTAGGGTGATCGGGGTCCACAAATTTGGACACAGAGACAGACACACTCACAGGAAGAAGGTGTGTGAAGGTGCAAGCAAAGGTCATAGAGCTGCCCCTAAACCAAGGAGAGCTAGAGAGCAAACTGAGCTGGGGAGACGCCTGGAATGGATTCCTCTTTCTTCCCTCAGCAAGGACCAAACCCGCAATACCTTGATCTTGAACTTCTTGAGCTGGGATGCAATAATTTCTGCTGTTCAAGCCTCCCACTGTGTGGTACTTTGTCATGTCAGGCCTAGCAAGCTAATATAGGACCCAAGAGATAGTCAGAGACAGATTGGACAAGCCCCGTGCATTTCATCATTACTCAGCTCAAATCTTGAAAAAGAAGCTCAAACTTAAAATATTGGAAGGTACAGATAGAAAGAAAAAGGATGTTTAGAAAGAGATCTGTGGCTGCAAAAGGGTTTGCCCACCCCCACCAGCCTGCAGGCGCGCGGCTCCGTGATGCAGCTCTGGGCCTATTCCCTGCAGGGCTGTTGGGCTGGTTGCGCAGATTCTGAGTTTATCCCTCTGTGCTTTGGGAGTCTGCTGGGTAGGCTTGTGCTTGTTCTCGGCCATGGACCCTGATCTCAGAACATAGACACCCCCAGAACACCCAGACTGGGGATATAGGAGGTGGTGCAAACATGCGCAAAAGAAGGAGATTCTTGCAAATGGAAATGAAACATGGGTATCTAAGTAGACTTCTTCAGTCCCACCAACTCCACGGCAGATTGCTGTATGTGCCGTGCACAGCCATTATTGAACCTAAACCTCGCCCTGTCAGAAAGCTTCACAATGTCCCCCGAACAATCTAAAGATAAAAGTTAAAAAAAAATACTCATAAAAAGCAAAACACAACCATCCCTTATCTGTAGATCAAAAGAGAGCTAAAAGAGCAAAAGAGTAAAACAATCACAAAGGTGTAATTTAATTCTTACGATGTTATAAATATTAATAGGAAAAAAGACTTTATATTGGGAAACGCTATTGTACAGCATCATGTTAATTTATGAAAATCAATTCATTTAGCACGCTGCCTTTTTTTTTTTTGCTTCTGGCTGGATTTTGCTGACAATATTGGTCTTAGGGTCCGGATGAACATTTCCTGCTTCAGCAACCACCCCTGGGCATGTTGCGTGGGATTCTGATGCACAATTATTTCTCTGATAATGCCCCGTGATTTCCCACAGATAAGACCCAGTGGTCGCTGAAGCAGAGTGGAGCTGCAAGCCAGGGGCTTATAGTTGTGACTGTGAATGATTTATGTCAAGGCCTTCAGATCTCGGCAGCCTCAGACACTGGACCAAGGGAAGCCACCTCGGATGTGACCGGTCAGGAGGGAAGGAACCCTAGGCCCAGCAGCGGCCCTGCTGTGTTCCTTATTCTCCTTAGTCCCCTGCAGTCCTGGAAGTAGTGTGTGAAGCCCCATTCTGTGGGTGAGAATACCGAGGCCCTGCCGGTGCACACGCCAGAAGGAATGTTGGAAACCACATGCGCTGAGCCCCACCCATGTCCATCTGCACGGGGATCAAACATTAGGGATGCCCAGGACGGAACTGGAAGTTCAAGGGGTGGACAATGTGTTACATACCCTGGTGGCTCCCTCATCACACCCAGAACCCACCCCACATCCTAATCCCCTCCTTGCAGACTCGGGAATCCCCATGAATGTGGCCCAAGTTGGCTTGGGTGGCATCAGGTGTGCTCCTGGAGAACCTTAAAGCAATTTAACACCGGGCCAAGTTCCATGAGATGAGTAAAGAGGTGAAGACCATTTTTAAAAATGTAGCCCTGTAGCACCATGACAGCTACATGCGGTGAGGAATGGGGTGGGGGGTCAAACACAAAGTTACATTTGAAACAGATTTCAACTCATGGGGAGAGACCTGGAAGCCCCTGATCTGCGTGAGGACTCCTCAGTGTCACTGCTGTCGTTGTACCCCGTTTTTCTAATTTGCCAGCTAAGAGCTGGTTGTGCAGCCTTGTTAGGGAACTAATACGGGATGAAATGGGACAGGCTGGTGTCACGAGGAGCCCGCTGGCTCCTTAGCGAAGGTCTGAAGAGCGATCAAGCTGAATTAATTTCTAAGAGACCCCATGACAGATTCTTGATTATGATCCCCAATTAGGGAAACCTCAGTTTCATTTTTGGTTAATGTCAGAAGTTACAAGGCTGCTGGGCAGATAGATGGCTGCGGAAAGAGCCAAGTAGGAAAGCCGGGCCTTTGAGTGGTGAGGCTGCTGCTGCACAAAATCTTCCAAAGTCAGGACATGTGCGCTTCTCTGTCAAGGCCTACAGAGAGAAATGCTGAAATGAGGCAACAGAGGGGTCTGGTGCATCCCTGCAGCCACTCAGGCTCAAAACAGGGAAAGACCTGTTCTATGAAAATGGCAAAGGAGAGACTCAGTCTTGGATACACACATACCCGGGTGATCTGGACTGGCAGATCTAGAAATCCAGAGAGAATGCTTCCAAGGGGCTTTTCCCAAATCTCACGATCAAGGCATCACCTCTGCCCACCTGAGTCACAGAACTGGCCCAAGGTCTTCCTTGCAGTTATGGGCTCTGGAAAGCTGAAAGGTTCCTGCAGGCATTGGGTAGTGACTGTAGCCTGCAGCCCTGGACCCCTGGACTTGTGAATCTTTCCATTTTTGAGCAGAGAGCAGAAGGACATGCAGTGAGAGCTGCTTACATAGGAAAATAACCTTTGATTCTGGCACTGTGTTCAGTGGGGATCAAAAGAGCACATCACAGAAGAGCTGGATGTGGTGGTGCACAAGCCTGTATTCCCAGCATGTTAAGAGGCTGAGACAGGAGGATTGAAAGTTTGAGTCCAGCTTGGGAAACTTAGTGAGACCCTCTCTCACAGTGAAAAATAAAAAAGGGCTGGGGATGTAGCTCAGTATGAAGACCATGGGTTCAAGCCCCAGTACAGGAAAAAAACAAAAAACAAAAAACTGACTACTTTCAAGCTGTTGGTATCACACTCCAGTTAAGCAAAGTGTGGCCAGGCCTGGGCCCTGCACACCTTAATTTGGGCAGAGCACACAATAGAACCCCAAAGGTGGACATGAATGTGAAATACCTTGTTAGACAAGTGGATTCCCCTCTGAGAGGACATTCTCCTATGGCAGGGCTACTAGGGTCCCAGCACCAAATGACCATCCTTTAAAGATCTCTCCTCCCCTCTCCCTCAGAAAGAGGCTGCCTGGAAAATAGTCTTCCATGTGTGTTGTGAATAAAAGGGGGAAAAATGTGCTTCTAGACCAATGTTAATGTGTTATGGAAAAGTGAATTTCTATACCCTTGTAGAGTCGCAGCCACATGCTGTAACCACCTTAATTATACACCTAAATGTGACAAGCCCATCATGGGGTTTCTGAAGCACAATCTCCTCACAGAAGCAGCTTTTCCTGAATATTTTCAAGGTTTCCTGTCCTGGTTCCAAACCTGTTTTTCTGTGTACTTCTGGGGGTGGGATGTCAGGCTGGAAAGAGCTAGAAACCTGTGTCCCCCTAAAGAGAGGAAGAGCCCTAGAGATGTGAAGCTGGCTGCCCAGGGATCTGGGTTGCTGAGATAGTCCATCTTCTGCCTTTTATTTCAGGATTCTCTGCAAGGTTGTGTGAGCAGGACCATTTTCACGGTCCACAGCAGGATAAATGAGGGACCCTGAAGCCCATTCCCGACCCTGGGATTTGAACCAGGAACTCTCTGGCCAGTCTTCCAGCAGAAAAGACGTTCAGCCCTATAGTCTACAAATTTCTGTGCTGTCTATGACAATAATGATTGAAAATGTTGTACAGTGAGTCCCTGACTTATGAACATGCCAGTTGTGAACTTTCACCAGTGTACTGTATAAGACTCACTTTGTCAAGTTATGAAGGAATCTGACTGAGGAATAGTTCTCCCAAAATGGAACTCATTCATAAGTTGGGGACTTACTGTATTAATTTTAGATGCAAAATGATTTGCTTATAAAGTTAATGCAAATCTGAATATGGTTGTTTCTTTTCTTTTGTACTAAGGGATTGTACACAAAGCTTTACACATGTTAGGCAAGCACTCTATCACTGATCTATTTCCCCAACCTTTCTTCTAAGTATTTAAATTCTTTTTTAAAAGTCTGAGACACAGTCTCACTAAGTTTTCTGGCCTTGCTTGCAATCTTCCTGCCTTAGCCTCCAGTGTGGCTGGGATTATAAGCAGGGATCATCACACCCAGCTTGAACATGGCTTTTTTGTGTCTTGTTGAAACAGAAATGTTCTACCAGAACATAGGAGTGGCAGAAATGGAGTAGGCTGCTGAGTTCTTTAGTTATGAAAAGGTCCCCTGAAAAAAAGGTGGAGAACCATGGCTCCAGACCAGCATTTCCCAAGGTGAGCTCAGGGTCTGAGTCCCCGGGCAGCCAGGAGGCAGGTTAGTTTCAGGAATTCTCCATCACCGCGGGGATCACACTGCCCTTGAGCCTGCAGGGTGTGCGATTGTCTCTGATGCTCCTCTTCCAGAACACATTCAAGACCCTCTCGAGTGAGGCCTTGTCCATCTCACTCATATCCTCATCCCAGTAGCTCTCTTGGTGTCTGGCACAAAGTAGGTGTAAGATAAAGATTTAATATGGAAGAAAGGAGAGTCTTTATGCAAAAAGATTCCACGGTCAAGTAGGTTTGGAACTAGGTAAAGCCTTGCATTTGGAGACCACTGGATAAACACAGATAAAGGCACAGGGATTGCTCTGGCTGTTTGGTCGTTCTCACTGCACGACTTCTCAGAGCCTGTAATGCACAGTGTGCACTGTGTTCCTCCAAGCCAGGGCTACCACGTGCAGTGGTCCCCAAGTCACTTGCCCATGTGATCCACTCCCCATGATGCTTATTGGTGCTCTAAGGGACCAGCTGGTAGGAACACCTGGAGAAATTGCCTGTCTAACTGCTGACTTGTAAGGGAGCCATCTTCAAGCCAGTCGCTGGGAGGGCACCAGACCCAGGGAAAATTTTCATTCCTCCACTCAACCCATAGATGTTTTTATTACTTTTAAAACATGATCGCCTGCTGGGGATTTAGCTCCGTGGCATTGTGCCTGCCTTGCAAGCGTAAGGTCCTGAGTTTGATCCCCGGTACCCCCCCAATTTTTTAAAATAAAACATGATCAATTGATTTTTCAATCATAAAACTAAGTGCATATGGAAACCTCAAGTCTGTCTTGCTAAGCATCACATCCTCAGTTTAACAAACATTCGCTAATAAAGGAATATGTAGTAAGCTAAATGGCAATGTAGAGCTCCAAAGATAATCCATTCATGCGCATCACCCAAGTGTGGCTATTTAACTCGAGAATCGCCCAGGGGGAGCTTATTACACTGCCTGTGTCCCGGATTCCCAGGCTCCCTGGGAGATGCAGAATCAGAGCCTGCAGTGACCCCCTCGCCCACCCTCAATGATGGAGCCTTAGGGAGTTCTTGGTCTGTGAGCCAGAGGAATCTGAGTTGGGGACCAGGCTCTGGCACTTCCAGGGACATGTAGGGGAGCCTGAGGTCTATGGGATAGGACGAGCCTCTTTGGGGACACAGGGGGGCTAAGACCTGGGGGAGAATCTGGCCCAGGGCAGGCTGGGGAATTTTAGCTTCAATTTGCCTAGAGGCAGAACTTGATTTGGAAATTAAAATATAAGTTTATCTGGGAGGAGACCCAGGACAGCCTGTTAGAGGGGAGGGACAAGAGACAGAGAAGACAGGCAGCCCCAGATGGCACCATGTAGCACAGGCACCTCAGAGTAATTCCCACCTTGGGACCAGTGGAGCTGGATGTTCACCCACCAGCTCCCAGGGCTCTTTGTTAAGGGACTATGGGCTGAGGATGGCAGGGCACCAGCTGCAAACAGTGACGGAGAAAATGTCTCCAGTAGGAAACCCAGGCCGGGCAGCTGGGTGTTGGAAGGCTGTGTACACTGATGGGGTCGGGGCAAGGGGAAATAAATAGGGGATTGAGAGCGTCTGGCAGGGGTCATGGGTGTCCTGCGCTGGGGGTCTGGAGATGCAGCTGTGAAGGAGGGGTGAGTTGCATTCAGGAAAAAGGAGGCGGGTGTGGCAGACCTCCATGGAGTGCTGGGGAGATAGATGGTGGGCACTAAGGCAGGGCTGAACTGGTGTATTAGTTAGGGTTCTCTAGAGGAACAGGATCAGTAGGAAACACATGTATAATTAGGCAAGGGGACTGAGGTAGGCCCACAGGATCAGAAGCGGGAGGGTTCATAATCATCATCTGTGGGATTGTCACAGGGAAGTGACTCCCAACCTATTCGACATCAGATGTGACAAGTTCCTGTCTCCCAATAACCAGAGAATGGATACGAGGACAAAGGAGGTTAAAAATAAGAAAAGTTTATTGAGATGAAGCTGCTGAGAGACAGGCAGGGTCCTGAAAGTGGGTTGACACGAAGGCCCTTTGTCTGGGGCTTTGCATACATGAAAATGACCACATCCCAGACCACCCTGGGCCAAGCTGGGGCCGACCTGTGGGCTTACGAGTGTAGTAGCTTAGCTGATAGGGATCCAATAGGGAAGGGAGGCATGTATCGAGCGTATATGGCGGGCATCGCTAACTTCAGCTTATCTGTAACTCCTAACATAGAAAGGCCAAAGGGATTTCGGGGAAGGGATAGGTAACCTAGTCTAGGTCAAGGCGTATCTGACGCCTTCTCTAGGCTCACTGGACCAGGTGGTACTGGTTACAGTGCAATCTTAAGCTGCTGTCTGTAGGGAGGGCTGCAAGCCCGGCTCTCTTCCTGTTCATCTCCAGCCACAATTCTGATGTGTCTCATTTCTGCAGACTCCTTTGAGGGCCAGGTCCCTCTCTGACTGCCTGTTAGTTTCTATCTAACTTAGCTGTCTCTAATTGGATCACAGGGAAAAAATACATAATATCTGTCTGCGCACTGGAGAACCAGAGTATACAGAAGCTTCTCAGCCCAAGAGGATGAAAACCTCCAAGCAAGGGGATCAAGGGTGCAGCCCCAGTCCAAGGTCGAGGGCCCAGAAGCTCACGGTAGAGTCACCATTACGAGTTTGCGCTGGAAGACTGAAGAAACCAGAGACAAAAAGTGGCAGGGAAGACTGGAGCTCTTCCAGAATGGAAATGCTTCTTTCTTCTTTCCCTTTTTATTTCTTTTAGGCTACAAGCCTATTGGTTTGTGCCACTCACTTCCAGGATAGGTTTTCTTCCCTCATTTGCTGGCTTACATGTCAGTCATCCACAGACACACCTAGGACTCTGCTTTGTTAATTAACTACTGTGTGTTCCTACTCCATTCAGATTGACATGTCATGATTAAAGGTCACAGCTGGTAAACATGGATAACAGGCTATTTTAAAAAGCCAGGATGTGCTGCAGTGGTCAGTTGCCCTAGTGTAAAAACACATCCTGCTGGCCTCAAGTTACAGGAGGAGCCTGAATACTGGCTGGAAAGAGGTTTGCAGGGTCTCCTTGGGCTCTGGAGAGCCAGTGCCAGCTGACTCCAGCTCACAGGTCAGGAGCAAAGGGAAAGAGTTTGGAAAGGGGCAGAGAGAGGCGTTGGCAGGAACTCAAGCAAAGGGCAGACATAATCTAGTTTATGTTTGCCAAGGAGCCCTGGGGTTGGAAAGCAATGGCTTCCACTGGAGCGTGGGGAGCAGACCTAAGACCTTTCCCTTTAGAGCCTTGGTGGCAGGCACCCTAGGCCTGTCTTGCTTCTGAGAAGCACAGTCTCAGGGACAAGAGAGAAAATCCATCCTCAGACCTTACTCAGGGCCGAGGTAGCATTGAAGGTCTCCTGTAAATTAACCAAACTTCAGCAGCTGCAAATCAAACCTGACACACGCTTCTCCCGCCAGACCCCTTTTGGTGGCGTAAGTTAATGATGGCATCAGCCTTAATGCAAGTTTTGGGGACCTTTGTCAGTTTAAGGAAGATCTTTAATACTCCTTAAATATATTTTTCTGTAAGTAATAGAATCATAGCAGAGAAATGAAGCTATCTGTCATGTAAGCGTCAGCAGCCCATAGAGCAGGCGTGAAGTAATGTGGGCCTAGCTACTGGGATACCTGCGCAAATGAAAATTGATTTTCTCAAGAATTCCTTGCCTGGTGAAATAAATTAAATCTACATTTGCTTCTATTTGTTTAAAAACCTCTTTGTTAAAATAAGTACAGCAGTATATAGACATAATCTAATAAATTAGAGAAGGATAAATTATATCTAATAACACTCAGCATGAAGCATGCACACACAGAAGGCGAGTGAGGAGGCCCACAGAAGCCACTTAAATGTCTGGATTAATTCTATTTGTAATGGTAAAAGTGACAGCAACATGTGTTGGGGCCTCCTTGAGCTTGTTTTCATTTATTTTTTGCAAATCAGTTTTATTATTGTTTTAATTTGGAAAAAGAAAAATATCTACTGAGTTTCCGCTTAGCCAGAAGAAATACAAGTTGAACTAGGTCTTAAAAGTTAGTGCATGAGGGGCTGGGGATTTAGCTCAGTGGTTCTTCCACCTGCCTCACAAGCGCAAGGTCCCGAGTTTGATCCCTGGTACCAAAAAGAAAAAAGTTAATGCACGAACAGGACACCAGTAAGCACAAACCACCCTAATGAGAGGTGAAGGAGAACACATTAGCAGAGCCCTGTCTTTCAGTCTGTGCCTGCATCCTACCCCTTTACACCTCCACTTTCCCTCCCAATATAAAGGGAGCCTGAGCTGAGCATGGTGGCTCATGCATGTAACCCTGGCTCTCTGCAAGGCTGAGGCAGGAGGACTACAAATTCGAGTCTAGCCTTAGTGACTTAGTGAGATCTTGTCTCAAAATAAAAAAGGAGGCTGGGGTTGTAGTTCATTGGGAAGGTCCTGAGTTCAATCTCTAGTACTTCAAGAAAAAAGGAGAGAGGCACTAAAGAAGCAGGGAGTGTTATTTAGCATCCAGGAGGCACACAGCATGTGTGACTGTGTGTGCACCCCAGAAGGGCACAAAGGCCCGTGGCCAGAGGGGCTTATTTTATTGGGTGCATTTACTAGTGTATTTTAATCCCATGGCAGGTATTAGTAGGTGCACATAAAAATGAAATGGTTATCACTGTGGCTGCTCTGAATTCACTGGGAAATATAAGGACAGCACAGCCAAGTGTGGTGTGCACACACCTGTAATCCCAGGCCTCTGGGAGGCTGAAGCAGGAGGGTGGCAAGTTTGAGCCCAGCCTGGGCAACTTAATGACTTAGTGAGACCCTGTCTGAGAAATCAAACAAGGCTGAGCATGTACCTCAATGTGAAGGCCCTGGATTCAATCCCCAAGACTGCAAGAACAAACAAAACAATATAGAACAATAACAAAACCACCACTGTGGGGTTGTGTATGTTGTGTTCAGATGCATCGAAGATGGGGAGCAGCCCATGTGGGGCTGTGTGAAGCAGGTGCGGAGCACCTGCCATTCATGTTGTCCTAAAATGCTGCTGCTCCCTTTCACAGATGAGGACACTGAGGTTAGAGCCCAAAGCCCACATCCCCACACTGCCTCTTGATGGAAGGACGGGCTGGAGAAAGCCATGTGTACTACCTTTTCCTCTCTGAGGGTCATCTCGGTGTTTTTCTTTTCCTTTTCTTTTCAGTACGAGGATCAAACCCAAGGGGACTCTACCACTGAGCTACATCCTTAGCTCCTTTTATTTTTATTTGGAGACAAGGTGTTGCTAAGTTGCCCAGGCAGAACTTGAACTTGGAATCCTCCTGTTTCAGCCTCCTTCAGAGGTGGGATTACAGGCATGTCCCAGGGTGTTTGTGTTAAGAGACAGTGAAACTCACCTGCTCAGGTTCTGTTTCCACCAACGATGGGTGCTCACTTCCGAGTCCCTCCTTTTGAGTTCTGCCTTTCTGGATTCCCTTTGAGCTGTTCACAGAAGCAAGTTTCTACACTCTTGACATTCAGGCCTAGCAGGGTCAGACTGGTCCAGCCTGAGGAACTTGAGAGTCTGGACTTTCAGGAACTGAAAGAAGGAGGGGTCTTGCAGAGGTCACATGACCGGAGTGGCCCCACCTCCTGAGCCCAGCCCCCACCTGTCTCCCAGGGGCCCTGTGTCTTCCACACTCCCGGGGGGGGACAGTGTAGATTCCACACCCAACCCAGTGGGCAGGAGGGAGGGGGCTGGGTGCTGGGAGCTCAGGGTTCACAGGGTTGCCGCACAGCTACCAGGCAGCCCAGAGACCCCATGACTGAAGGCTGAGACCCCTCCTCTGAGTCCTGAAAAGTGGGAGGGCTTGGGGCAGACGTCAGACCCCAGGCCCAGGGCAAGGGCTCCAGCTTTGTCCTGGGAGTAGTGGGAAATCATTGCTGGGGTTTCCCATGGTGGACACAGTGGCAGATTTTTAGTTCCTATCACTGAACAAAGTAAGCCCTCCTGGATTGCAGACCCCAACTCCCCAGTCTACTCAAGGACTCCGGAGCACCGGAAGTTCTTATTTTCTAAAATCTGAGCCTTCTCGAGGCGGCCCTGGTCCTCCTTCGAGCCCTCTCTTTCCATCTGGCCCTCCTGCATGTGCCTCTCCACATCTCCCCCATGGCTGGGCTGTCTGTTCCTTGGACCCAGGGACCTCTTCTTTCATCTGGCCAGCTGTATCGAACCTTACACTTCCAGGTCCCATGGGGATATCTCCAGGCCTCCTTGGGCCCCATGTCCTGCCCAGGGCCTGTGGACAGTGTGTCTGGATTCTGGGACCTCCCTCATGGCTCTCCCTGTACTTCTGCACAATGACACTGGCCACACCCTGGAAGGACTCAGAGTCTGGCTCCTCCTCTGGAATTTGCCCAGGCCTGGGGACCTGTTTGTTTCCAGTAGACATGGCCAGCCTTTGGGATGTGCAGCCAGGGGTCAGACGTGACCAGTAAAGCCTCCAGATGGTTCCAGTCCTCAGCCATGGGAGTCACTTCGGTCATATCCCAACGATGGCCTCAGATGTCAGGGAGTGGAGAGAAGCCCCTGATGGGTCCTGTTCAAGTCCCTGAGCATATGAAATAGTGGTTATTTTATGTCCTCATATGTGGGGCAGTTTATTACGCAGTAATAAATAACTGGAATAATTGCCTACAAAATACTTATCCCCATTCCCCCTCTCTTGCTAAAAGAATACTGGTCTTGTTGGAGGTGGCATGTGCTCAGCTAAATGCTAGCTCTCCCAGTGTGATTTGCAGCTGGGGTAACCATATGACATAGCAGAGGGTTCTGGGAATTTCTTTCTTTCCTGTTAAGAGGGCACAGAAAGGCTTATCTTTCCTTTCCTTTTCTATCTATAATGAGAACACGGTGGCTGGTGCTGCAGCAGCCACCTTGTGATTCTAAGAAAAAGGCCAAGAGATTTGTTGATACTTCAAACATGGGCTTGTTCAACATTATTGAGAGGCTGAACATGTGTAACTGTTCTTTAGACCTTTCTGTTAGGTGGGGGAAATAACCCCCTTTTGTTTTGAATCTGTGGCCAAGACTGTGTTCTTGGTTGGCTCTGGGCTCCTCACCTTTGTTATTTCTCTTTTATGGAGCTTGTCTCCACACTGAATCATCAGCTCTGTGTGGGTAGGGGCCATGGTCGTCTTGTTCACCAGCTTCTGGAGTAACCCTGAGTCTGATATGTTGGAGGTAACCAAATATTTGTTGAATTATATTGAATATACAAAGGACATTGAAGGTTTTTAGATAGAAGCGGAGTCTCAGAAACCTTCATAGCCTGATAGTTTCATGAGTGAGGACTCCCGTCTCTTCTCTGCTATCTCCAAGGTGTCCAGAAGCCTCCCTTCTCTGTAGTTGGCATGGGGTGAGGAGTTAGAAGCTCCCTCTGTGCTCTCCCTTTCCTCTGGCCCTCACAAATGTTAACTGGGCACAGTGATCACTGGCTTTCTGTGTGCCCTTAGGCTACTATAATTTTGCGCCTTCACTGCACAAATCCAACCTTGTAATTTTACTTGGCCTCACACGGAGGATGTGTTCCAAGGCAGGAGGAAGTCCAGGGTTTTGTTTTGTTTTGCTTTTGGCTTGTGGGGTTTATTCCGCTTGGCGTACAGATGTAGGTCAAATATAGGGAAATGCATACTTTCCTTAAAGCGGAGTCTGTGTGCAGCGAGTCTGTACAGCCGTCTCTCTCAACTGTGTTCCCTTCTGATGCTCTTGGTCACAAATGGCCAGTTAGACAGCTGGCCACACATTGGCTTTTGGGCTAAATGCTCTGATGTGTACTTTTGACTTTGTAACAGCTGGGAAAAATCTGCTTTTTTATTTTTCTTTGCTTCCTTGTGGAGAAATCCTTTGAAAGTCAGCTCAAGCCGCCAGGACCTGCCTGTCCCTGACTGCCAGGCCTGCCCAGCCCCAGGCTCTGCTGCCCACCGCAGATCATTCCTCAGCAGCATCCTCTCGTATGAGAGGCAGCAGATCTTTGCCACTCTCCTGTCTGGGTTTGCATGCTGGCCCTGCCTCCCACTAGCTTTGTATCCTGGGGGCAATTTTCTTAGCCTCTGGGCAACTCATTTTATCCATCTGGTAGCCAGGGACTCAGTTGTACTGAGGGTAAATTTTATTAATGTGTGATCTGCGCTGGGAGCAGCTCCGGACCCACGCAGCATGGAAACCGTAAGTAGAGTCGTCAGCATCCACCCAACAAGGGGGGTGGGGCTGGATAAGCGCAGGGAGGTAGGAGATATTCCAGGACACGCTTTGGGCCTCTGTTTCCCCACTTGCAAAATGAAGGAGATGAGAGATTAGCTCGTGAAGCCCTTTGCATCCTCAGATGAACGGGGCAGTGAGGGTACAGCATTGAGTTTTGTGGTTTCTTGTTTTGTGCAGATTGAACCCAGGGCCATGATGGCGAGCCACATTCTTGCCCTTTTTCATTTTGAGACAAGTCTTCCCTAAGCCCCTCAGACTGGACTCGAACCTGTGATCCTCCTGCCTCAGCCTCCCAGAGTGCTGGGACTACAGCTGTGCACCACTATGCTGGGCTGCATAATAGGCTCTTTGAGGTGACTGGCCCCTGCAAGCTGTAGAAGTTTTAAATGACAGGTAAGTATTTCTGCTTGGTTGTTAGGAGGGATGGCTTTTTGAACTTCATTCTCACAGCCAAACAACTGTAACCGGCTATAAACAAATTAGAATTAATTATTTGCTTTTTCAGGACTCCTGTTTCACGGCTGCATGGTTAGTGAGCATGGAAGGAGATTGCTTTGTGTGACGAGGGGCTATAAATACAGAGGCTGGAGCTGCAGCACTGATGAACAGCCTGGCCCCTTGCTGCTGTTGGGTGTGTTCTGTCTGAGCTGGAATGGGGGTGCCTCGGATTGCTGTCTGCAGAGGAACACTGGCACAGAAGGCAGAGGACAAAGAGAAGGACCACGACTTTAACATGAAAATCTGAGCTGAGTACGGTAGCACAGGTCTGTGATCCCAGCATTCTGGGAGCCTGAAGCAGGGGAATCGCAAATTCGAGCCCAGTCTGGGCAACTTAGTGACTTAGCAAGACCCTGTCTCAAAATAAAAAACAAAAAAAGCCCTGGGATGTAGCTCAGTGGAAAGGCCTTGGGGTCAATCCAGAGACTGGAAGTGGTTCATATCATCTGGGAAGTCCACAAGAGAGGATGCCATGCTGCTGTTCAGTCTGCTCCTTTGACCCTCATGCACCAGAGTGGGACCTCGCTTCCTTCCCTGAGCTGAGCGCAGCACAGGCCCTGGGAGTGGGTAGATGCAGGTGACTTTGAAGAATCCAGAAGCACCCCACATCTCCCAATCAGCCACACAATTTAGATAATTATCCAAGACATGTGTTTGAAGCTTGACCTCCATCTCGCTCCACACATTAAGCTAAATTCAAGGCAGATCATAGCTCGCAACATAAAATAAAGAACCACAGAAGCTTCTGGAACCAGGGCCAGCAAACTTTCTATAAAGAGCCAGGCTTGCTGAGCATCCAGTCTTTGAAGCAGCCACAAACAGCGTGTAAATAAGTAGGCATGGTAGGGTTCCAATAAAACCTTACTTATAAACATTGAAATCTGAACTTCATGTGTATTTTTCCCATAGAACAATATATTATTCTGTGGGCCAGTCAGCTTTCTTTCCATCACTATGACAAAATACCTGATACAACTTCTAAAGTGAAAAGGTTTATTCTTGTTTATAGTCTTAGAGTTTCAGTCCATGATTGGTTGGTGGCATTGCTTGGGGCCTGTGGCCAGGCAGCACCTACATAGCAGACAAAACTGGTCACCTCATCTCAGGCCAGGGAGCTAAAAGGGGAAGGAGAAAGGGGCCGAGTCCACTATTCCCTTTGAGGGCACACTTCACGTGACCTGAAACCCTACTACATTCTGCCTCCTAAAGGCTCCACCGCCTCCAGTGGATCACCTTGAGGACCAAGGTTTAATACAGGGGACCTTGGGGACATTTAAGATCCAAACCATAGCACTCTGCCTTTGTTTTTTTTTAGCTACTGAAAACCATAAAATTGTTCTTAGCTCAGGAGCCATATAAAGGCAGGTGGCACACTGCATTTGGCTCACAAGCTACAGTTTGCTGACTCTTATTCTACAAGAAAACACAGGAGAAGGTCTCATAACCTTGAGGTTGGCAAAGATTTTCTGGTGAAGATACAAGTGGCACAAACCTAAGAAAAAAATGATAAATTGGACTTAGTCAAAATTAATATTTCTGCTTATTGAAAGACACTTAAGAAAATACTCCTCAAAAGACGTTAAGATAAGCTGGAAACAATATTGGCAGCAAACGTGTCTGAAAAAGCACTTGTGTCTTGAATAGGTAGAGAATCCCACCAACTGAGCCGGAAAGAGGCAGCTGCCTGTGTAATAGCAAAAGACCTGATCAGGCCCCTCACAAGAGAAGAGCTACAAATGGCCAAGGAATACATAAAAGCTTCCTAACATCTGGAGTTATTAAGAAAATGCATGCTACAACCATGGCAGAGAGAATGCCTATGATAAAAAACATTGACAGCACCAAATGTTGGCAAAGACAGCCAGGAAGTGGAACCCTCGTGTGCTACAGGTGGAATGTGGCCTGATGCAGACTCTTTGGAGAATCAGTGATTATAAGGTTAAACATGCATGTACCCTGGAGTTGGGCCGCTCTGTCCCCTTTGTGTTTGCAAAAGAGAAATGAAAACACAAGTTCACAAAATGACTCGTACAAAGATGTTGATGTTGAGAGCAGCTTTCTCCAGAGTAGCCCCCCCAAACCCAAATGTGCACCACATGCTCGGTGCCGAGTGGTGTATGTTTGTGATGGAGGGCTCGTCAGAGATAAGAAAGAGCTGATTCAGGCAGTGATGTGGACAATTATTTTTGACAGTACTGGGGATTGAACCCAGGACCTTTGCACCCTCTTTATTTTTAAATTTTGAGACATGATCTCTTTAAGTCACTAAGTTGCCAAAGGACTGGAACTTACAATCCTTCTGCCTCAGCCTCCCAGAATACATGTGTCACCATGCCTGGTTATGTAAACAATTCTCAAAAATAGCTACATGGAGAAAAACAAATCAAAACAAAAGTGTGTATCCCATATAATCCCATTAAATGAACCCTAAGAACAGGTGTGACAGCCTGTGATAACAGAAGCCAGGAAGTGCACCTGGCCCCAGGGGAAGGAATTTACTGTAAATGGAGAAGATGGACCTTTCTAGGAGGATGGAAGTGGTCTTATCTTCATGGACTTGAATGTTGGCTACAGTGATTGAGGGACCAAATTTTTACTTTATTTAATCTTTTTTTTGGTATTGGGGATCGAGCTTGGGGCCTTGCATTTGCGAGGCAGGTGCCAGAAACAATGAGCTGAATCCCCGGATCCACTTTATTTAATCTTAATTAATTTACATTTATGAACTGACGCATTCAGAATATTTTCCCCTTAAACACAACTCTGTTGTTTTGGTAGGATTAGATCTCACTCTACCTGTTAAAAAGTGTTCGAATTGTGATGTGCTATCAGAACATATGCTAAATTTCAAAGACCATTAAAAAGAAGAGTAAAGTTTATTATAATTTTGTCCTGGAATGATACTATTTTAAATACATTGTGTTGAAAATACAGTGTGAAAATAATCTACACCTGTTTTCTTTTTGTTTTCATAATGTGGCTACTAGAAACATTAAAACTACATGTATGAAGACAAAACAAAATAAAATTCAATTACAAAAGTGAAAAAATAAAGCTACATGCATGGCTGGGCACCTGGTGAAAGACACCTACTCCCTTAACCACCAGTGACAGAGCTGAGAGGACAGTGTGGCAGAAGTCTATGTGTCCTGGCTAGAGGGACCATGAATCTTGACTGGTGCAGGCCGGAAGTACAGACACTCTGGAGTTTTCCATGGTGGGTGTAAAGAGACAGGAAGTCAGAGTGGGCTGGTAGCAGGAGGGGACCATGAGGGTGGCCAACAGCACATGGAGTTATGGTCAACACTGGTTCTGTCTCTCTTCACATCCCTCTTTGGAGGGTAAGATCTGTTGACCTTGGCAGAAGGTTTAGAGAGTGGCTGTATTCATCCGCTTTTCTATTGCTGAGAGACAATACCTGATACCCACAATTTAAAGGAGGAGAGGTTTAATTTGACTCACAGTTGCAAGGGATTCAGTCCATGGTTAGTTGGCTCCAAGGCAGGAATATCACGATGGAAGAGCATGGTGGAGCAAAGGAGCTTAGTTCATGGCAGCCAAGAAGCAGACTAGGGAAACAGTGCCAGAGAGGAATGGGCCCCAGGACCAGATATAGAACCCAAGGCTACGTCTCCACGATCCACCCAGACATACATGGCAGAGGTGGAGGACCGGAGCTTTGAACCTCCCGGACGTGGCTCCAAGTAGTGGCTCTGAAGTGAGTAATGTGAGTTGTACAAGTCACTCCTTTTCTCCAAATCTCTGTTTTCTCTCCCATGGCTCAAGGGAGCAAATAACAGCTGCCTTAAAGGGTGGATGGGAGTTGGTAAATGGTGTTGCTGGTTCAGTTTGGTGGTTCTATTTTGACAGGGCCCAGCTGGTGACTGTTGAGACAAAGGGGAGAAAGAGGTCCCCAGGGGATGTGTTGGGGCCATAGCAAAGGGGGTGAAGCTCCAAGGCCAGCAGAAATCCAGGGACCAACAGAAGCTGGTCCTCAAGGTTGCAAGTCTTGGGCTGAGTTCCCCAGAAGCAGATCTTTGAGGGAGGATTCATGTAAAAGTGAAAATCTCCTGGGAGAAAGTACTCCCAAGAAAAACTGACTGGAAATTGGGAAGCAGGACTAGGAAGAGAAGGAGGTCAAGGGAAGGCCTCAGAGAGGCACACAGAGTACCACGATGGCTGCTCCAAGATGGCGCCCTCCTGGTGTTTATGGCCTTATGGAGTTCCCTGCACCTTGCATATGCTGGGGCCGTGTAACAACAGGATATTGTAGGAAAAATGAAGCGTGACTTCTGAGGCTAGGCAACAAGAGACATTAAAAGTTTTTCCTTTGCTCTATTGAACCACTTTCTCTGGGAAAAGGTGGCCACCATATTGTGAGGTTGCACAAGCTGTCTATGGAGAGGCCCATGCTGTGAGGACCCAATGCCTCCCAGCTCACAGGCCTGTGAGGACACCATGTGGAAGAAGATCTCCCCACCCCAACGAGCCTTCAGATGAAACAGCCTCTGCTGGTGTCTCCACAGCAACCTCATGGGTGACCCTAAGCCAGGGCCACCCAGATGGGCCACCACCGGCTCCCTGACCCATAGAAATTGGATGACAATGAACATCATTGTTAAACTTCTAGGTTTTGAATTGACCTGTTGCATAGACACAGAGAACTGATAATGTCGCTGACTCCATAAACAGATGTTGGCTGCTCTCCTCCCTGGCAGTTCCAGCTGGTGGAAGCAGCTGCCTGTTGGGAGGGGTAGGCAGTGGTGGTGGGGACTGGAAGGCAATGGGGTCTGTGTGAGGGTCAAGGCAAAGGCATTGGAGGGGACACAGTGTCCACCACAGCGGAAAGCCTGGCTGTGTTGGGGCCCTGGGGTAGAGTGTCTGGGAACACGACCCACACTTCACCAGCATGTGGGAAGTAGCAGTACAGCACAGTGGGTAAGAGTGTGGGCGTGGCCTCAGGAAACCCAGGCTCGGATCTGAGTGTGTTACCTGTCTGTGGAAGTATAGCTGTTGTGAAACTCCTGAGATCCCTTGGCCTGTTTCTAGCTACTCTGCAGCCTGCTGAGCTACACTGGGTCTGCAGGATGGTTTCCTGGACCTGAAGACAAGGATTTGCCTTGCAATCCATTCACTTGGGAAACCCAGAGCCCATCTAGCCCATGCACTCAGCCTGGGACTGACACCAAGCCTGGTAGGCCTCTCAGCAGTATTATTTCCAAGAAGATGTGTGCATTTCCAGAGCCTCCTGGGACTCTGGCGCTTGGGACCAGGCCAGGAGTAGACCTGAGAGTTGAGAGGCAGCTGCTATGTCAGACACAGAGTGAGCTCCCTTCACGTGACCTCCTCTATTGATTCCCATTTAACAATGATGGATGCGGCTCCTGGGCCTGTTCTCTGATGGATCCAAGCTGTCTGTCCAACAGGAGAGACAGGGCAGGAGAGGAGCATTATTATTCCAAAGCACAGCTATCAGATTGATAGTAAGCTCCAGCAATGCCATTGACAAGGGGGCTCAATGGGACAACGGCCAGGCTGCCTCCGGATAAGATGGCTGCTGCTCAAGCACTCATCCTATTTATAGAGCCTACGTGTTCGTTCTGCCTTCATGTCTTTCTTCACTTGAGCTCTCCCAAGCTAGCTGACTGTCGCCTTCAAGGCTGCATGTCAGGGCCACATGCCATCGGAACCACTGTCCTCCACCTTTGCCCCATCCTTTTCACGTGCCCATCAGGAGAACTGGAGAAAACTGCCGCTTCATGTTGGAACACAGATAGGTTTCACGACTTTTCCAAAAGAATTTTTTTTTTAATCTCACTGCCACCAATCTTTTCTGTCATTTGGGAAGATAAAATCTTTAAGGCTGTAGTAGACAGCAATTTTAGGAATCAGTTTCTCAAATGGATTTCCTGTGCCCCCCATGCACATTTAGCTTCCCTGAGTCATAGCTTGTCAGCAAAATGACTTAAGTTGATGTCTTTAATTTTTTATCTCCTAGATTTAGGATGAGGCAGGGGAGAGGGAGCCTTCATTCCTTCCTGGATGTAAGGAAATGATCTTCTGGTTCTGTGGCAGACAGAGCTGAGTGAGGTAGAGGGTGGAGGCGTTAGGATTTCAGGCAAGACGGTTGCTGACAGCTGCGTGGAAATCTCACATGCATGAAACTGGGAACAAAGGAGACTCTATCCAGCCTAAGAGCCGTCTGATGGGCCCAGCCTGGAGGGAGTCCTCTGAGCTGTCACATCTGATCCTGCATCCTGGACAGCGCCTCTTCCACTGAACTCTGGAATTCTCTCCCCCCATCAGTGGGTCTTTCCTGAACCTGGCTTCACCTCTCCAGAGCCCTGCTGCCATCTTGGTTTGGACGCCAACTCTGAGTGCTTATTCCTGAGGCTTTCCTAAGACTCCAGTTTTTGTCTTGAGCTATTACCAATTGCGGTCAACCTTCCTTTGGGTTCAGCTAAGCCACAGCACTCCCCTCTCTCCATCCGTGTGCTCCACCCAAGGCTCCCTGCTTTCCCCTTACACGTGAGAGGGAGCCAGATGGGGAGGTCCTGGTTAGAGTCAGGACAGATTCAAGCCTCTGCTGTCCCAGGCAACATCTCTCTTTCAAGGACACTTGACTCTCCTGTGGCCCTTCCTTCACTCATGTTTGCAAATGCAGCCTTAGGAAGCTGGTTCCATTCCATACCCACCCCCACCCCCTCACTGGATATCAGCAATGGTTCCTATTGAGAGGGTTTGTGATCTACCTACACTGCATTGTTTTTAAACCTCCAGATCAGGACTTCCCGCATCTATCTTTTGATTCCCATTGTACAGCTCATCACCAAACATGCCAAGCAACATAAAGAGTAAAACTTAGGCACATGGGTCATAGATTCTTGACTGTCATGACTCTGCTCTTCTTTCCCTCTGAAATGATAAGATGGAAGACCTTAGAAAACTGGAAACAATCTGAATGCTCAACTGTGAGGGATGAGTGAGGAACTGACCTAGTGCTACTAAGCAGTCAACAATCGTGTTGTTTGAGAAAAGACTACTTAAATCACTTGAGGAAATGCCACAGGGTGAGACAGGGGTATGAAAACAGATCTTCTGCATGATCCCAATTCTGCGATGCCAGCAGCCTCAGCCAGAGCCCCTGGCGCGGGGCAGGAAGCTTCTCTACCTCTACTCCGAGCCCTGCTGATGGGGATGGTCAGTGTGGGAGCCTTTGAAGGATGGACTCAGGGTGGTTGGCAGGAAGTCACCAAGGTTGTAGGGGCTGCCAGGGAAGAGCAGCCACCTCAAGCTGGGGGCACTGTGGCAAAAGCTGGGTGTGGAGAGGGCCAATGGCAGCTGAGGGGTGAGCGCGGATGCGGGCTGGGGGTGTCTGCTACAAGCTCTGTGCTGAGGCCTCAAAATGGCAAACTGCCCTAGGTGGCGGAGTCTCATCTTCATTCCTTGGTGCCATTCTTGATTTTTCAAATCAGATTGTACAGAGGCACCAAATAGACTCAGGCCATGCTCACAGTTTACAAGGCTGATTTCACACCTGCCCAGTTCCCCTTTCCATCCTGCCCCAGCACATGATCACACTCACCCCACAGCCAGCTGGGAGCTGAGCCAGGAGTGAGGGGGCACTGGCGTCACCATGAGGAGGGCCGTGGGCGTCCAGGTTAAATTTGGATGGCATGGAAAGGACAACGCCATTCTCAGTACATTTTGTTTGTTTGCTTGTTTGTTTTTGTTTTGTGCTACTGCGGATTGGACCCAGAGCCTTCACACTGAGCTACATCCCTAGCCCTTTTATTTTTTTATTTTGATTCAAGGTCTCATTAAATTGTTAAATTGCCCAGGCTGGACTCGAACTGTAATCTTCTTGCCTCACCCTCCCAGAGTGCTGGGGTTACAGGTATGCACCGCCACACCCAGCTTCTTTTTCGTTTTAAATATTCCTGTTTGCTCTACCTCGAAGCCCTACGTGTATCCCTGATGTATCAGGAAAAAGCTTGGATTAGGGTTTACCACTTCCCTGAGGAAAGGGAAATAGGGGAAGGGGGAGGAGAGACAGAGACAGAGACACAGACACAGACCCTGGGAGAGGCTTCCTAACACATCCCTCCCAGAAGCACCGAGCTGCCAGGACGGCCTTTCTCCAGCCAGGAAGTTCTGCTACCTGCTTCCCACCCCTTGATCCCCTCTTCCTGTTTTTCGAAATCTCATGCTGCTCTCTGCTACTGGGCTGGAATTTGCGCACCCTAAGCCCCATCCCTGCTCTCTGCTCCCTGGCAGTAGCCCTCTCCCAGCCTCCCACAGCCTCACAGCTCCATCCTCAAAGCGCTAAACAACAGCATTTTGGAAACTGATTTCCGCATACACCAACCCCTCCCTTTCTAGTGTAGGGGAACAGGCCCACTGACAGGTGTCTCATATCGAATAGGAGCTGTTTTCCCTCAGCTTTTGCTCTCAGATGACCTGACATGCATAGAAATCTCAGGGTCGCATGGAACCATCAACCAGCCTGGAGCTAAGAACTGGGATTCCAGGGCTGGTGGAGCCCACACTTCCCAGAAGAGAAGGCAGAGAGGGCCTCTCTGAGGTACTGAAGGACTTGTTCACTACGCAGGATGTATTAAGAAATAATCATTGTCTTAGGCCAGGTGTAGTGGCACACACTGGTAATCCCAGCACTCTGGGAGGTTAAGGCAGGAGGACTGCAAATGCTAGCCCAGCCTGAGCAGTTTAGCAATTTAGCCAGATAAAAGGGCTGGGGAAGTAATTCAGATATGGGTTCAATCCCCAGTATTCCAAAAGAATAATTTTCTTAAGAAGTTATCATTACAGGCAATGAGCATTTGCACCAAACGGAACTGCCTGGGGTTTCAGGGAATAGATACAATTGCATGACAGGCAGGTGTTCCCTGTTTCATTGGCCCGGCTGCTGCTCTGCTCTGTAAATCCACAGGAGGAAATAGAGGCAAGATGCTGGGGCAGAACTGAGCTGTGGACAGATGGTGTCCCTGACCCTGGAGGGGAGGGGTCAGGAAGGAATGAAAGCCAGAGATATTTTGGGGTCAGGGGACTTGAACCCCCCACTGGAAATTACACAATTTTGTTACTATAGAATGATTCTGAGGCAGGGTTTAGCATCCAACAACCTGGCTTCAAGTCTCAGATATGCCACTTGCTGGTAACACAGCCCTCACCTTGGTGAGCTTCAGTCTTCCTCTCTCTAAAATTGGGCTGGTAATGGTAACAACTTGCACATGGTTGCAAAGAACTCAAGGCCCGGCTCCTCCATTTCTGATGGTATCAACTCCATGACATAAAATTATAATATGGTTACCAACCAGTCCCAGAGCAGAGTGTCCTCATAAAGAGCAGGCAGGCATCTGTCCCTTCTGGAAACCTACAAAGAACACAAGAAAACTCCCTTCCTAGGAAGTTCCATTAAAATTCCCCACAGAGTCTTAATTTATGCACATAATGTGGCCATATTTGAACAAATCACAATCCCGGGGATGAGAACAAGTGGATTATATCAGGTCTGAGATAACTATGCCTTCTTGAGGCCAGAGGTGGAGTTAGCCCCAAAGAACATCCTGTAGAGCAGGAGACTGACTTACTGAAGGTCATGAGAATTCAGGAAGCCGATATCTGCCAAATACCAGGTATGCAGTGAGCGCTCATTAATCCCAATGAAATCTGGTTAATCAACAGTTGTACAAAAATACTCATTCTCCTGAAAATGTTTATGTCCATAGCCCTTCATCACCATCAGCAGCATCCTAGATACTATCATTGGTTGAGGGCCAGCACCATTCCACACCTATATTTACTCCTTAGATCAATTGTGACACAGGATGTCACCAGTTGACCACCCCAAATACACTCTCTCCTTGTTCCTTAATATGCAGAACCCCAAGATTCTGCTTAGCATAGCAAGGTACTAAGTTTTTAAAAATCTGAATAAAAACCAAAACAAAATCCCTCCCCGTCATTTAGGTGTAAACATCTAAAATTGAGAAACAATTAGAAATAGAAGCAAAATGTCCCATGAAATGAGAAAGGTAAACAAAAACCATACATTACCAGACTCCTTTACAGCTAGGAGTGGTTGTGTTACACAATCTTGTAGGGAACTGGGAAAGGGGACGTTACTAGAACCTCTACAGTAAGTTCTAGTCTCCTGTGAGCCATGGCAGCACAAGGCGAATTACAGGAAAGGTAGAAAAATGAGACTGAGAAGAAGCTGAGCTTTGGGTCTGATCAGTGCTGCTCTGGGCGGCAAAGACGAAAGCCCCCAGCTTACCACACCTTTTATTCAGTACCTCGGGACAAACAAATGTAACAAATGACTCAGGACAGAGAGTTCAGTACATCCGCCTGAGCCAGACGGTAACAGTCCAAGAACAAGGAGGAACTGAGCAGGTGTTTGTTCCTCCCAGGATGTTTTCAGCTCCCAGGATGTTTCTTGTCCAGGAGAATCACAGCATCACTAGATCATTGAGGTCTCAGTTGTGACCAGAGGCCAAAATGGAATTATGTCTAGGAATTTCATAGCTGGGCTGTAGGGAGAACTAGGCTAACCAAATGATTTTTTCCTAAAATTATATAGCATTGCTCCTGACACAATCTGGCCAATGAGATGACAGAATGTGCTAGAGACTTCTGGGAAATGTTTGCCTCCTTGCTCCATGCAACTTTTTGATGTTTCTTTCCTCTTCTTCCTGCCCATGACATGGGCAAGAAGCTGTGGGAAAGTAGCTCTATCATGATCATGAGGACGGAAAGCACCCACTCTCAGAGTCACTTCTCTTCTCTGGAACAAAATACCTGACACCCACAACTTAGACAAGAAGACGTTTATTTTGGCTTGAATTTTCAGTACATAGTTAGGTGGCTCCAAGGCAGGAAGAGCATAGTAGAAGGATCTGGCAGCAGAGAGCTGCTCACATCATGGTGGCCAGGAAGCAGAAAATGAAGAGAGGAACCTGGGAGGGAGATGCACCCTTCCAGGTCATGCCCCCAACGGCCTGCCTCTTACAACCAGGCCCTACCTCCTTACAGCATGTTTAGCTGTAGCTTCTTCAGTGGATTAATCCATTGATCGGTATAATGCCTCTGTTATCCAATCACCTTCCACACACCCAACCTCTGAATACATGAGGCTTTGGGGGGATGTCCTAGCGCTAAATAATAACACTCACTTAAAAGGATGGAGAAAAAGGAAGGTATCTGGCACACTGAGGAGGATATTGTGGAATAATGTGTCAGTCTGGCTGCCTCTTGCAGATATTTCATAGTATGTTGATGGGGAGAAAATCACCCTCTGTGTTTGAGGCACTGAAGTTGGGTTTCTGCTACATATAAATGAACACATGCCTAATAGAAGACTGTACAGTCAGAGAAACCAAGACCTGGAGACATGAAGCATTTACCTGAAGTCTGGAATTCCAACAGGCCCCACACCAGAGCTCGTGCACTAAAAAGGGTAGAAATTCTATCACGCACAGAAGCATGGATGAGCCTTGAGGGCATGGCGCATAGTGAAATAAACCTGTTATCAGAAGACAAATACTATAGGACTCCACATATGGGAGGCCCTAGGTCATGAAGGTGGAGAGTAGAACAGTGGGAGCCAGGGGCTGGGGGAGGGGATGGAGACTGGTGTCTAGTGGGTACAGGGGTTGTTGGGAAGGTGGGAAAGTTCTGGAAGTGAATGGTAGTGATGGCTCACAGCAAGATGACTGTGCAATGTCATTGTACTGAACACTTAAAAATGGTTAAGAAGTGGGGCTTGGGGTATAGTTCAGTGTCAGAGGACTTGATTAGCATGTAAGAGTTGTAGATTCAATCCTCAGTACAGTGGACCCTCGAGTTATGACTGGCCTGACATACGAACTTACGACCGAAGTCTTGAGTTACCACCTGAGTGCTGGCCACATGTGCTTCCAGATGGTCTCAGATACAGATTTAACCCTTAAAGAGTTCTGGAAGAAACATTACAACATTCCTTCCTGTGTGAAGTTAATCGAGAAATCCTGGGCAAATGTCTCTCTAAGGACACTGAGATCTGCCTGGAAGAAAGTGTGGCCTAAAATTATATAGGAGAGAGATTTTGAAGGCAATTGATCAACTTGAGTTACAACTAGTCCTTGGAAACAAATTGATTTTGTAAGTCAAGGGTCCACTGTACTTCTTCCCCTTAAAAAGTTAATGTAAAAATAGTTGAGATGGATTTACATTACACAGATTTTACCATACTGAACTGTATACTTAAAAGTGGCTAAATGGTAAATAAAGTTTGTTACATATATTTTACCACAATAAAAACAGTGGGGAAATTTTAACAAAAAAAAAAGCCGAAATTTAATCAACCTAATATTCTCCCCAGCAGCTCCATCAGGGCAAGTGTGAGCTTGTTGGTTCCCACCTTGTGGAAGATTCGGAGCCCCCTTGCCACTGGGTCTCTGTTCCCAGAGTGACCAGCTAGGTGCTGGGGAAGGGGCCTCTGGTGTCAGGCTGTGCCAGTACTTGAGTCAGATATGGCCTTGGGCTTGCAGACTGGAGGAAAAGGCCACCTTTCCTGTGTCTCTGGAGTTAGAGCTCCAGGGTGCAGGTCTGGCCCTCTGTGGTAGAGAACAGAGACAACCATGAACAGAGAGAACCAAGCAGAACCTTTCTCCATCTGGGAAGGAGCTATTTCCAGAGTGCATACATTAACATTCAAGACTCTGCTAAAATATTCAAAGTGTCACCAAGGTCCTGATTTGGAGAAATGCTCCCCTTTCCCTGTGTGAAAATGTCACTGCTCTGCTTCCTGATAGAAGCCCACAGCTCCTGTCTCCGGGCATAGTAATTAGGACAAAGGATCTCTCTTCTCCCTTCCTTTCTTTCTCCTGCCCTTGGGGTGAAGGGGATACTTACAGAAGGAAAATGAAGACAACTTCCTTCCCTGGTGCTCACGACAAACCTCTGCAGCAGGAGGATATGGAGAGAAAGAGATGAAGGTTGATTTGGAACAGTGGCTCTCAGTCCTGGCTGCCCCATAGGGTCCCCTAGGGAAGTTTCAGATGGAGAAAGTGCCCAGGGCACACCTGTGGCCAATTCAGTGCCAACCTCTAGGCTGTGATGGCAAACCTATGGCATGTGTGCTGCACCAAGCTCGCAGAGTCCTCTCTGCCATGACATCAGAAGTTGTATGAGTTGTTTTTGCTAAACTAAAACTTCAGTATTCAAGTTTAATTGCAGTGTTGGCACTTTTCAATAGATAAGTTGGGGTTTTTTGGTACCGTGGATAGAACTTGGGTCCTTGTGCTTGCAAAGCAGGCGGCAGAACCACTGAGCTAAATCCCGAGCCCAATAAGTGGGTTTTGGATTGCACTCGGTCTCTGAAAGGTTTGCCGTCACTGCTCTAGGGGATCAGTAACTTTTAAAGTTTCCCAGGTGATTCCAAACATGGAAACCAATGCTTCAGGATCCTTGCTATGTGGACTACAGCATCAGCATCGCTGGACTGGTCAAGAGATCAGCACAGGTCCTAACCCAGACCTCCTGAACCACAGGTTCACCTACATCAGCTGCTGCAAGTCAACAAGATCTCAGTGGATCCATGTGCAGAGCAGAATCTGGGAGCCTTGGATTAGATCACTGTCAGAAGGAATCTTGATTATTGTATTGTTGACTAGCACAAACCTCATGGTCCTCAACTCTAGTCAGTTTCTCTCCGACATCTCCCTCCTTTAGGGAGACATGGACCGGTGATACTGGCCATTTGCAGGGGGTGATGTGGGTCCCCAGTGTCGACTCTTAACATCTGCATCATTACACCAATAAGCGTTGATTGTATATGAGGCCTCGCAGCTATTCGGGTCCTAAATGCTGCCTGTTGGGTTGGCTGATTCCAAGACTGTAATGATTAATAACCTGGGTTAATTTATTCATAACCTGCTGTGTGCCCAGTGCTTGGCATATAGTGCTTCATTTAATCCTTTTGGTGACCATGTCAGTATTCTCATCCCTGACCTACAGATGAGGCTCAGACAATGATGAATCAACCTACCTGACAAGTTCACGCAGGCTCTAGTAAGGAGTAGGCAGAAAGAGGCTCATTTCTCTTTTCCCAAGTGCACGTGGGAGCCTCTGGGGAGGGAGAAGAACAGCTGAAGAAGTAGTCAGAGGAAGGAAGGAAAGCGGATAGCAGGGAGCCAAGCTGAAAAGGGAGGGAGTCCCAACTCTCAGCTGCCAGGGACAGAAACCCAACATTCCCTCATGCCACCACAGGGAGGTCTGTGGGCTCAGGGTGGCTGGGGCTCTAATTGATACAACACTACTTTTCAAGACTGTCCTGCCTCCCACTGAATTGTCTTGGCATCTTAGTCAAAACCCAGTTGATTATACATGTAAAAGCTCATTTATGGATTCTCCCTCCTGTTCCACTATCAATGTATCTAGTTTTGCTTTTCTTTTGTGGTGCTGGGGTTGGAACCCAAGGCCTTGTACATGCTAGGCCAGTGCCCTAGCACTACGTTACACAATGCCTGTAGTTTCATAGTAAGTTCTAGAATTGGGTAGTATAATTACTCCAACTTTATTTTTCTTTCTCAAAATTGTTTTGGTGATTGTATGTCTTGAATTTCCATGTAGATTTTATTGTATTTTATTTTGTATATCCTTTTATTGGTACATTTTAGGTGTACAATACAATGACATTCATCGTTGGAGATATGCACCTTTATATACTCTCTTGGTTCTTATTTTCCCCCCTTCCCCTGCCCTCCCTTGAACCCCTCCATCCTTCCCTATTTACAAAGACTTTGTTTCCTTTTTTTCATTTTCTCATATTAATTCCATTCCCTTCTTTCCTTTCCCCTACCCCT